>OX424445.1:10147337-10404560 GCA_949152495.1 Lasius fuliginosus
TCCAAAATTTTATCCATTTAGTGCCAAAGTCACAAGTGTTTATGTATTTTTTTAACATTTGTACTCTGATAAAATTTTGGTAAAATGGCAAATTATACGCCTACAGAAGTAGTCGATATTCTTATAACCTTTGGCGAATGTGGTAGAAATTACAGACTTACTGCCCGTACTTATGCGGAGCGATTCCCAAATCGCCGCCATCCTACTGATCAACAAATTATAAACATTGAAAGGAGATCTCGTAATAATCCACTTCATCGCGAAAGGCGAAGGAATAGACTTCATAATAATAATGACCCTAGATTGCTCGCAGTTTTGGCTATGGTTCATCAAAATCTCCATATTAGTACCCGTCAAATAGAACGAGAACTGGGAATCCCTCAAACTACGGCACATAGATTGTTACGATCAGTCAATTACCATCCGTATCATATTACTCTGGTACAGGAATTAAGTGAGGCCGACTACGTACTCAGAGTACAATTTTGTAGATGGGCTCTTGAGATGCTAGATCAGAATCCAGATTTTTTTAGTAATGTTTGTTTCAGTGATGAAGCAACATTCATCAGCAATGGTAGTCTCAATAGGCATAATTGCCACTATTGGTCACCAGAAAATCCACATTGGTATCGTGAGGTGCTTAATCAACATCGTTGGAGTTTATATGTATGGGTAGGCATTTGCAATGGCCAAGTCATTGGACCTCATTTTTTTGAACGTCCAATTAATAGTCCAATGTATTTAGAATTCCTCGAAAATGATTTGCCAGCATACCTAGAGAATGTTCCCCTTGCAGTTAGACTAAATTTATGGTATCAACAAGATGGTGCTCCTGCTCATTATGCTCGTATTGTACGGATGTTTTTGAATCAAAGGTTCCCAAATCGGTGGATAGAGCGGGGTGGACCAGTTCTGTGGCCTCCGAGATCACCGGATTTGAACCCCCTTGATTTCTTTTTATAGGGATACGTTAAAGATGCAGTGTATAGTAAAGCTCCAACGACAAGATTGAATATGATGGAAAGAATAAGAAGAGCTTGTGAAGCTATAACTCCTTTAATGCTAGAAAATGTACAACGTAACTTTCGCTGTCGATTACTGTTATCCTTAGAAAATAATGGTGCACACTTTGAGCATCTCCTCCATGCGGAGAGAGCTGATAACAATGCAATCTTGCCTTAACTGGTTGGGTCAACACACGACCTTGCCTTCACTGGCTGGGTCACTACTTGACCTTGCCTTAACTGGTTGGATGACCACACGACCTTGCCTTCACTGGCTGGGTCACTACTTGATCTTGCCTTAACTGGTTGGGTCACCACACGACCTTGCCTTCACTGGCTGGGTCACTACTTGACCTTGCCTTAACTGGTTGGGTGACCACACGACCTTGCCTTCACTGGCTGGGTTACCACACGTTCAAGCACCCCGAATTGTGAGAGGCGAGGGGACTCACGTTAATCAAGCACCCCGAAGGGAACAGAAAACTGCTACGTCCACGACGTTGTTCCTGGGTTACGCTAAAAGCAGTTTCTTGAGAAGTAATTAATGAGTAATAAAAAATAATGAGAAGTTTGTTTTAAGACTAATTTCGAGTATTAACAATGAAAACGTGGTATTTTTATTGTTAATTTATTGCAGAATCGTAAGCATGGGTTCTCAGTAAGAGAAATCGAAGAAATTGAATTTCGTCGATTACAGCGCCATCTATCATGAATCGAGAAAAATGTTTCAGACAAATTGTATGTGTTTTTAGCCAAAGATTCCGAATATGCAATAAAAAATAGGGGTTCCTATTTAAGATTTCAAACTTGCCCCCCCTCACCGCCCAGGGGGAGGGGTGGGGGGCTCATTTTAACGTCATTGTACGTCCCCCTCGAAATGACGAAATTTTGATTCTAAACATTTTTTCGTAGTGTGCTTATTTTTCGAGTTATTTGGCTGCCTAAGTTAAAATGGGTCACCCTGTATATATGAATGTAGCACAGACATGAACCACTAAATGATCGACAGTATCGAAAAGTGGATGTATATTAGCACGGACATGAACCAAATGACCGACAGTTTTGAAAGTGGATGTTGATCAGTGATTCCAATTTCTAAAAGTGGATGTATGGCGCTGCTCTACGGCCTAGTGAAAGCGTCTCACGAAAATCGCCGGCATGGCCACTCTCAGGCTTCTCTCTGATAATAAGATGATGAAATTAAATTAAATGGTAGAATTAACGTTGATAGAATTTTAAGTAATGATGACTAATTGTTTGAAAGAAAACTGGAATGCAAAATCTAAAATATTTAAATGAGTTTTAAGAAATTTTAATTGGAAGGTAAAAGATTCATTAATATTCTAGAATTATTATGTATCTGTGGCCTTATCCACTATCGTGTAGTTAGTTATTAAGAACTTTGAAGATTAGAAATCCTGTTTGAGAATTTGGGAATTAGACATTTCGTAGATAAGAATATCTATTAATTGGAGGGATAGATAAGGATTTTCCTTTACAAAAGGATAGTATCAATATTATAATAATATCTTCATGTAATTCTAGTTTTTTTATTATAGAATATGCTTTATAATTTTAAATTTTTCTGTTGTCAATCCTTTAAGTACGAGATAGGGGTAAGGGATATTTTATGAATCCTGGCAACAAATGCCGGGATATTTTTGAATACTGGCAACGAATGCCGGGATATTTTATGAATCCTGGCAACGAATGCCGGGACATTTTATGAATCCTGGCAACGAATGCCGGGATATTTTATGAATCCTGGCAACAAATGCCGGGATATTTTTGAATACTGGCAACGAATGCCAGGATATTTGATGAATCCTGGCAACAAATGCCGGGATATTTTATGAATCCTGGTAACGAATGCCGGGATATTTTATGAATCCTGGCAACAAATACCGGGATATTTTATGAATCCTGGTAGCGAATGCCGGGATATTTATGAATCCTGGCAGCGAATGCTGGAATATTTTGTGAATCCTGGCAGCGAATGCCGGGATATTTTATGATTGGAAACGAGAGTGGGAGCGTCCCGTTTGACCACGTTGCTTTTGAACACAGCCAATCATATTGACCGATGTATAGGGTTTTTTAGGTCTACCTATCAGAGGATTCTGTAGTCAAAAGCAACGTGGTCAATCAAACCTCACTCAACGAGAGTTGGAGGACGTCGAAGTGACAACAGCAATATTGGTAATATATTAAGATCTAAATTCTGTCTAATATCGATACTTATAGATGATAGTAAAATTGTGAGGACATATAACTTAATAATGACTGACGAAAAAACTGTCAGCTTCATGCCAGTGCTTGACAGGGGGGTTTCTTTATTATACACGGAGTAAGATTATCGCTACGAGCATGTGAGGTGCTGAGCGACGATGGGATGAGAGATGAGGTAATTGATTAAAGTGGGATGTGAGTCAGTAACAGATTTCCTAATCTTCACTAAGATACGGCGTGCTCGGGTAAGGGGAGTTATAATTATTTACCGTATGGTAGCGGTGAATCTCCAGTTTTGCTGCACGTGTCTCTACCTTCGCTCCTGGAGGACCTCGGTCACGGCGAAATAGGTTGAATTTAAGTACTCGAAATTACGTACAGGATCCTTTATTCAGATTTTACACTATTAAGAAATCTAACGCACGACTGACAGTAGTGAAAAAGATTAGAAGGTGCGTCGGTGCGGACGCACAGAGATTTGTCACAGCTTGAATATGATCTCAAATAAGATTTTATTCTGACTGAACGATTAATTGCTGGATGCTTATGATCGAATACTCTTAATAAATAATGACTGAATGCACTAACGACTGGACAATGAATAATGAACGAATGGCTCCCGGAGCTCGAAATTAGCGGTTTATATACCGATAAGACAACGGCGATTCGAGTCGTGCTTTGGTGACGCGTGGAACATGCATGGGTCATCGGTCATTTGAAGGACTTTGGGGTGGTTATGAGGAGATAACTCTTCGAGAAGAGTGCGTTATAAAATTCCTTTTAATTGAGCCGCCGGGTAGCGACGGGAACGTGCTCGAATTTTTCCTATTGAATGTTTACATGTATTGACACTTTCCGGAGTGACATCGATAAACAGAGAGTCGGCTGATCTCAGTGTCCGCGCTACCGGGCTGCTTACATCACTCGATCTAAAATTTTTATAACTTAACGCTGGGATGTTTTATAATGCTAAGAAATATAAAGTGTTAAAACTTATATCTAATTTTCTGTTTATAGAATCAATTTATAATAATTTACTGTCAGCTTAATCATTTAATGAGAGTTAATTAAATTTCAACATTTTACTATTACTACAGGCTTCTATAAATGATCTTGATTATTATTTTCAATTGTAAAAGGCTGTTTGCAAATTATTATATACGGGGTATGATTCCATAAAGTATAACATATACAATAATATTTGAATGGACTATCAGATTAGAGTAGCGCGTTTTACACAAATAAATTAGTTATTTTCGAAGTCATAATTGTTGTTTATTGAAATTTTGTTTGAATAATTTAGTTATTTATTTGAAAAGTTTTAACACAATTTCAATGGTCGTTCTTAGTTATCTTTAATTGTTTACAAGAAGCTGTTTTCAATAAATCGTTATGACTTCGTAATTTCTTATATTTATTGTAACAGAAGCTCGATTAATATTTGAATATCATATTGAAGCGCATTATCGTAAGCATGACTTATCGCTAATTTCTTAAGTCATGGAATTATTTCGTAACAACTTGCTTTTGGCTAAGTTATTTGTTTAGTTCTTTATTAAAAATTGAATTTATAGAAATTAAAATGAATTCAGAAATTATAGTTATTTGTTAAGAATTGCTTCTAGCGAGTTATTATATTCCATAATTCCATAAGGGATAGCGCATATATCCTTAAATCTATATTAAAGTATTTAATTTCTTAAAATCGCAAAAGAGGTAGAATTCACACGCAGGTTTGTTTTATAAGATAACCGCTGATTAGTTCTAGAGCGCTACACGCGTGTGGTTCGGTTCTAGGAACGGCGCTTGATTGGGTTGCGTTGCTAGTTCCAAAATAGAGCTTCCGGATTAGTCGCAGCGCGGTTAAATAGGGAAGTCTTAATTTCCTAGAGTTAGTAACTAAAAATAAAAGGGAGAAGTTCAATGGCACACAGTTCAATTGCGCACACCAATTATATTGACCGGTACCTAGGGTAACCAGCACTGTTGACCAATCAAAGAGCCTTATTTGCAACTGGCCAATCAGCAATGTGGGCAATCGATTGCCTCCCAAAATAAAAGCGTATGAGTTAAGAAAATTAAATAATTGACGAACAATAATGGAAGTCGCTAATAGTTGAAAATAGAACAAGTAGATTACACCATTGCTCCATATTTTATAAGTAAAAGCATCTCTTAATTATTATTGTAAATATGGGTTTGAAAAAATGGCGGGACGTCACACGTTTAATTCGACTGCGTTTATATTGAACGACAGCAAGTTTACATCAAGTGTATTAAATTGTGAAAAGTACAGATAAGATTTAAATAAAGTACGCGCAGAGTATAGTATATATAGTGTTAAATATTAAAAATAGATATAATGAATAAAGACGTTGCATATTTTTTTGCTATGATTAGATTTATTAAAATTCATCAAGATTTTCGGAAAAAACAATTACGACTATGGTTCCATTTCTGAAACGAGCATCCGAAAAATATCCACACGTTTATGTTTTTTTTCCATCCATTATTAATAAAATTTGATTTTCAAGACATAATTCTAAAAAAACACGTGTTTCCTCCTCTCCCCAGTTTTGACCTCTCTTGCACGACATTATAATTCTTTTTCTAGGAAAATATCTTGAATAAGCGATAGATTGATCCGCCTAAATCACGATTCTCTCTGAATCACGAGTGTTTACAGCGCCATACATATGTTTGATACGCGCATTATTTTAATACAATACACCTTCTTGACGCGTATCGTACTAGCTCAGTACGCTATCGTTTACATCACTAGGACTAAACACATTTAATACTTGATACGCGTATCAAACAATCAGTGTAAACTAGGCCATTATGTATGTATTTTGGCGAAGTTAGCAGTCTATAGGGGCGGAATTCATAGATGTTTCTTGAGTTTTAAGACAAGCTTAAGCTAATGCTTAAGATCGTGATTGATTCATAAACATTGCTGAAGACCGAGTTCAAAGCTGGAACTTGAGATCATGCTTAATGAAGCAAATCCCATTTTATAGTCAAATCTTAAGTACAACTTGAAATTATTAAATGCACAATCATGGCTTAACCTATCTTGAGTAAGTCTTAGTCAAGTCCAGTAAATTGCAGACTTAAGATAATTGTAAAATAAAAAATAGTGCTGTGAGTTATATAAAATAATATTTAAAATAAATATTTAGTTTTATACACGATACTATTAATTATTTATTATACATTTATTATACATTTATACATATTTATATATTTATTATTTTAGGTTTTAGGTTATTTTAGATTATTTACATTTAAAGTAAAGGCATTATTAATGGAATTTAATATATTGGGCCAGTTTGACATTAATTTGTTTGAAGCTTCTGATTCCTCTTCTGATGAGGAAAATAACGATATTGACATAATACGTGAAAAACGATATGTGCGAGATGCGATTAATCCATTTACAGCTTATCGTGAACATGAATTTCACATAAGATATAAATTTTCAAAAGATTGTGTTATGCATGGATTACTGCCTTTGGTTATAGGTTTAACAAAGCCTGATATGCGAGGTCTTCCTATTAAACCAGTTATTCAATTGCTTATTTGTCTAAGATTTTATGCTACCAGTAGTTTTCAAATAGGTTCTCTATATTACATTAATCTTAAAAAGAGAGATAAATAATTGTATTATATTGTTTTATGATTTAGAAAGTAAACGGAGATCTTATGGAATTACCACAACCAACAATTAGCAGAATTGTATTTAGAGTAACTATTATATTAGCATCTTATCTAAATACTCATGTAAAATTTGTGACAAATTGAGCAGCTATAGAAGAAAACCGAAGACTGTTTAAAGAATTAGGATATGGGTTTGGACCTATTGGACTTCCTTGCATTGATGGAGCTATAGATTGTACACACATAAGATTATCAAGTAATAACTTTGGAAGACTAGGTGAAATGTATAGAAATAGAAAGGGATATTTTTCTTTAAATGTCCAGGTAAATTAATGAAAACCATGTTTTTATTTTATTTATATTTATTTTTGTTTTTCATTGTCTTATTCCTTATGTATTGTATAAGGCTATTGTGGGACCACGAATGGAATTTTTGGATCTTGTTCCAGAATGGCAAGGAAGTCATCATGATAGCAGAATTTTCCAAAATTCTAGAATTTTTATGCGGTATCAACAACGTGAACTAACAGGGATGATAGTTGGAAATTCTGGATATCCTTCTCTTACATTTCTTTTAACGCCGTTCAGAAATCCACAAAATGAAGAGGAACAGAGGTTAAAAAAGTGAAATTTAATAAATTTTAAAGTTTTTGATTTCTTTTCACAGTCTTCTTGATTTATGATGTCAGAAATGAGATACTATTAGGAATCTTAAAATAACTTTATACGCAAATAAAAATTTATCTATAAAAATTTATTATCTTTATTTATTAATAAATAAATTTTTATCGCAGATCCCTGCCGGAAATTTCTAACAAATGCGTATAAAAAAAACTTGTCCGTTTATTATGTGCTTTTGAAATCGTAATTCCTCACAAATGCAAACAAAATCTTTATCCGCATTTGTGGATTTAAGCGAATACGAAACGTGTTTGCAATTGCAACCAAATACGATTTCAAAAGCGCATAGTAAACGGACAAAAACGAACACGAATAGCATTGAGGAACTCGGGCATAAACCGATAAAATATCTACCCGCATTTACGGATTTAAGCGGATACAAAACGTGTTTGCAATTGCAGAATTCTTTGTATTGGGATCGTATCAGAAAAATTAAACTGATAAAAATAATTATGATAACTTTAATCTTAATATCCGCTCTTTGCAAGCTTTATATAATTCTCATGATTAAAACTTAAATACGAAATAGATAGCGCATCGCGCGTCGCATAGCGGTAAACGAACGAACCAGCGACTACTGAATACGTTTTTTGTAATGTTTTTGGAATATTGTTGTAACATTTCTAATGAAATATTACAGTTACATGTTCCTATAATATCTCTACAATATTACATTGCAACTTGCAAGTTTGTAACATTGCTGCAATGTAATTGCAATGTTCTGTGCTGTATAGGATAGTTTAGTTGTAGAAAATCACAACTTTCTAACGTAACAGATTATTACAGCATATTTAATAAATTATAATTACAGCATATTTTTTAAATTTTAATGTCAAACCTAAATTTGTTATATCTTCCAAACCAATGCCCACTTCTTTCTTGCGGAGAATTACTCAAAATAACCTCTCCTACATATTTAAGGCGATAAAATTGGTGAGGTGTTTATTCAGTTTTACTGTGTAAAGTTGTAGAATGATGTGAATAGTTGTGATTTTTATGATAATCTACAACTTCTACAACTTACTACATTGCTCATAAAATATTCATGGAATGTTGTAAAAAGTTTGTAAATAGTTATGATTTTTACGATAATCTACAATTTATACAACTTACTACATTATTCACAAAAATGTTGGTAAAAAATTGTAGAAACTTGTAAAAAAATTTTAAACTTACTACAACTAATTAGAACTTATCATAAATTTCTACAATTTTCACAAATTGGTAGAAAGTTGTGATTTGTTGTTGAAAATTTTAATTTTTAATAGAAATACGTAAATTATTGTAAAATTATTTCCACCAGGGATATCTTATATTTTATTCTCCCTCTTCTCATCCGTTCTTAAATTCCCATCGCCGCCGAGCACCCAATGTTGTGCTCTTGGTAGCATTCCGTATAAATAATTTTGCTTTTGTTCACTGAGCATCCATTGTTGTGCCCTGGTTAACACTCACCACATTCTCCATACTTTCCTTCTGAATTAAAAGACTAGATTGTACAAAGATATGAATTTAGTAATGATACTGTATTCTCTATAACCAATTACCCTCAAACCTTATTCCCTTTAACAACAATCATCCTTTTAAGAAATTTTAACTTAAATAATATTTCTAATCTTCAATTTAGTTTTACGGCACAATTCCTGAATAATATATATATATATATATATATATATATATATTACATCCTAAATGCACATATATTAAATAATTTTCAAGTTACATAAAATATAAAATAATTTTCTTTGATCTTTATTTAGTTAATTATATCATAATATCCTCTCTCTTTTCTTAACAAATTTACATTAAAGAAATCTTGTATGAACTGATTATTTTATTCAATTTAACCTTTTAAGTTTTATTTTAACATAAATACACCATTGTAGATGGTCAACCCATCGTACAAACTCGTTCTCAAGAAAAAAACAAAAACATAGAGCAGGAAAGGAAACGCACGCCACACGCGCAGCTTCACATCTGCGTTGGCTCAAGCAACAGTCTTCAAAAAGCAAACCTCGGATTAAATCAATTGAGGAAGTTTCGTTGTCCCCGGATACCCTAACAAAATTAAAAACATCAATAAAAAGTATATCTTATTTTCAAGCATATTCAGAACCTAAACTTCACATTAGCGACCCTACAGGTTTATTAGAGTATTCCCCTGAATTAATATTATTTCAAGATTTATATCAAAGTATCAATTATCAAAGAGAAAATTGTCAAAACCATAATTCAGAAAATCCTCAGCCTAAGGATTTAATATCTCAGATAAAATCTCAATTTCCTGAAGAACAGTTTAATATAAATGAATACAAACAATATTTAAATCTTTAAGTCACACCACACCGTATAAACACTGTACATGTATTTCCATAAATATCAATTGTTAATAAATCTTTTATAAGGTTAACTATAATTATCATTTAATACATACCGAGACCATATAAAAATATTTCACAAATTACAAATGAAACCTTTATCCTTGACTGAAGAACTTAATAATATAGTAAGCAACCTACCACAATTAACCTGCTTATTAATAATAATTGGACTCATTGACGATTACTTTAACGGATATATAGATGAAGATCTATTAATAATTCTCTTAAAACATCTTTGAACTTCTCAAATCATATATTTGTAGTCTAGTTTACACCGTTAAATTGATTAAAATGCGCATCAAGTTGGTACGGACCAAACATTTGATACATCCCTGTTTATACTGATCCATCTCAAAACAGGTTAAGTTAGGTTTTTAGTCCGGATAAAGTTTTTATTCATTTTCACTGTTTTTCCAGTTATAAAAACTTCTAAAGCCTGAGAGCCTTCTAACTTTTTTAACCTTAACTTAACAGTAGTGGCGGGTATAATACGATCCGAATCGAATCAAGCGTTTACAGCGCGCTGATATCTTTTGATATGCGTACAAACTTGGTCTGATACTCGCGAATCAGGAGTATCGAATTAGAGCGCACTAAAGTAATCCACGAATGTTTATACCGAGTGTATCAAGCGATTTGATACGGATATAGTACTTGGTACGCGTACCAAACAGTCGATGTAACCTAGGCCTGTATTTACATACGTAAAATAATCCTAGTGAATCCCTAGTAAATAATAAATTACTATTCTGTGCCTCCACATCCCATTTTTCCTAAATCTACAAGTCAGGTCCTAGCTCTCGGCGTCCCTAGGGTATAACCGGTGCATGCAGGTTGCCCAATAAAATAGAGAGCATCCTTTTCTTTTGCTAACCTAGGTATAGTGGAAGAAAGAATTGTCACTCCAGACGTGACACTATCTTCTCGGACGAATTTTCGTCACATTCTACGCAGCACCAAGTTTCCGCCATCTTGCAAAATCACCATAGCAACCGATAGCAACGCGACGCTAAATTTAAACGAAATAGTGTCACGATACACTGGTTATGCATAGTTTTGTAGCAGTTTCGTGAGATTTGTGAATGCAATATAAAAAATCCTTCTTATAATGCCGTTGTGTTCATTTAAAAAGTGTAAAAATACATTACGAAATAACAAAAATGTAAGGTATTTTTCATTTCTAAAAAATCAAGAAATGATTTCGAAATGGAAAATATTTTGTAAAGGAAACGTCAACCCAAACAACGGTATGTATATAATACTGACAGATTGTAAATAGAATTTAACAAATTAAAAATAATAAAATATAATAAAATTGATAAAATACATTATTTAAAATTTGTTTATCTAGCTCGGGTTTGTTCCCAACATTTTAATTTTTCACAATACAAATATAGATCGTTCTTACTTAGGCTCCTACCTAACTATAGCCCTGTGAAGTCTCGGAAATTGAAACTTGATGCAATTCCAATGGAATTTGTAGAGGACAATGCAACAACTGTGGAGAAGCATCATGCAAATAAAGAAGCATCATACTCTGCGACTCAAGTCGCATCGAGCTCTAAGACTCGAGATACACCAAGCTCTGCGAATTCAGTTGCATCATGCTCTACAAGCAGTGATAACTTTAGTACGTCCTTCTATTATGATTTCTTTGTTGGTTAGACTTCTATTACTTAACTAAATTTTTAGCAAAGTTTTATTTATTTTTATATCTCCTCATCGTGAAGGTTCAATACAAGTTCCTTTCAATGAAGATGACATACAGAAACTAATACGGGAAAATGCAGACTTGGTTTACCAGAATGAAATTCTTCAAAACGAAGTTCTTCAACTGGAACAGATTAATAAACTGCATGAGAAAGAGATAAAGAATATTAATAAATGACATGAGCAAGAGATGAATTGCAAGAGATGCTAAGCCCCTTTTTCACACCTGGACAAGTGAAACTCTTAATGAATCCCATGCAGAAGATAACCCGTTGGTCTTCAGAGGATATTGCAGCTGCAATATCATTGAGAAGCGTAAGCCCGAAAGCTTACAGATATTTGCGAAAAACCAAAAAAATTCCTCTTCCAGCACTGTCAACCCTCCGAAAGTGGGTTCCGCATCATTCAACGTTGGTGAAGGAATTCTTAATGACGTCATGCTGATTATGAAATATAAAGGTAAAAACATGACAAAGATGGAGAAGGCAACAGTGATCTGTTTTGACGAAATTCATTTGTCAAATCAAATGGCGATTGAAAGAAGGCAGGAGAGAGTTATTGGTCCTCATAAAAAATGCCAAGTCGTTGTGGCTCGTGGTTTATTTAAAAAATGGTAACAGCCTGTCTTCTACGATTTCGACCAAGATCTCACCAAAGAATTATTATTTAAAATAATTGTCCAATTGTATAACAGTGGCTATACTGTGTTCGGAATGACCTGTGATCTGGGACTATCAAATCAAAATTTAATAAAATAATTAAAAATTAATGTAATGGAAAATGAGGATGAAACATACTTTGAGCATCCGTGCGATGAAAATGTAAAGATTCATGTTTTCGTCGATGCTCTTCATTTAATGAAATTACTTCGAAATCATTTTTTGGATTCCGGATTACATGTAAATGGGCATTTTGTGACTTCGGCGGCCTTGGTAAGGCCGGTAAAGATTACTTGAAATTAATAGTGGGGATTTGAAAATTGCATTTAAGCTGTCGCGTATTCATTTAGACGTTCAAGGAACGCAACGACAAAATGTTAAACTCGCAACCCAGATTTTCTCTGCGACAAATGCATCTGCAAATGAGTGGTGCGGTTCACGAGGATTTATGGATAATTGTCCAGAATGGGTTGCAACTGCTACATTCTTAAAAATGTTCAACGATTGGTTTGACATTTTTAATAGCGTTTGTACATACGGAAATCATCCTGGACGAAATGAATATGATGTTCATCTTGTGCAGCAAAATAATATTCTTGCCAAAGTCACGTCAACAATTAAACATATGAAAGTTGGTAGTCGACAAGGTTTGCTTCCTTTTCAAAAAGGAATTCTCATATGTAATTCGTCATTGCGAAATCTGTACTATAATTTAAAGAAAAAATTCAATTCAGAAATGTCATATGTAATTACAAGTCGATTGAACCAAGACGTAATGGAAAATCTTTTCTTCTATATACGATCAATGGGAGCAGCAAACGATAGGCCCACGGCATTGGATATTCGCTACAGACTTTGGTGGTACATATTGGGGAAGCATTCAACGGACTTCTTCACACAAGGAAGCAATACCATCGCTCGTGACTCAACCATGGACGAAACGTGTCTCACTAGCGGCATTGATTTTGACTCAAACGTAATGTCACCAACCGACGATGATGTTGAGTTTAACATTGGTAATGTCACCAATTTTCAAGACGATTTACCTGATGATAGTGAAGCAAATACTTTTTATGAAGAAAATGCTGATTGTGGTAAGTTTATTTCTTAATGATAATTATTAGTACACTTTCACACATTATTAAGTATTAAGTATTAAATATATTTATGTAATATGACGATTGTAGATAAATTTTTAGCATAATATCTCATTATTCTAATTAATTCATAATTTAAAGTGCCGTAATACTTTAAGGTAATGTAATATTTTATTCTAATTAAATTGTGCTTTTAGAATAGTAGTTTAATTACATTGTAAGTATACTGATGTACTATTAGAATGGTAGTTTAATTACATTGTAAGCATACTGATGTACTATTAGAATGGTAGTTTAATTAGTTTTGTACTTTTAGAATGGTAGTTTAATTAGAATGGTAGTTTAATTACATTGTAAGCATACTGATGTACTATTAGAATGGTAGTTTAATTAGTTTTGTACTTTTAGAATGGTAGTTTAATTACATTGTAAGCATACTGATGTACTATTATAAAAGAATTTCAATTATATATAATTAGCCTTACTTTAAAATTGTCAAAAAGTGTTATTTCGATATAATATATATGCATGTTTTGCTTCATACCTTTTCTTTCAGACCCAAGTAGTAGTACATTTAATTATTCTCCTACTTTTGAAGAACTGAAATTATTGAGCCAAGTAGAAAATTTAGAAGTTGTGGACATCATTGAAAAAGAAGGCCTAAAATATATCGCGGGTTATGCCGCTTTTAAATTTATAAATAAATATAAAAATTTAGGTAATCCTACTGAGATGTTAGTTAACCCAGAAAATGACTGGATTAACTACATCTCTATAGGCAAAATTATAAGTCCTTCTTCAGACTTATTCAAAGTGGGGAAAGTAAGTAGAATGAAGAATTCCAAGATTATCATGGATCCTTCATGCGGAAGGATCCGTGGATATTTAAAACAGTCGCAGATAGGGTTGAAAAAGAAATAAAAAATATAATCCCGCGCGAGGTTCTATTATTCTGTTATTCTGTTTAGTTAGAACAAGATCATACATAAGACTTCGAGTAATTAATAAAAAAATTTCATCAGAAAAAAATAGAATAAGACATAAAAGAAATGAAAAAATTCACAAATAAAAAGTAATTTCATTTTTATTATATCTTTTATACGTTTATTATGTGTTCATTGTTTCTCATACGTATTTATGTGTCTGTTATATTTGTTTATTTATATTTATGTGTTTGTATTTATTATTTTTGAAAATATATTCACTATAATCAAGAGACACGGTAGTGTTTCGCGCCAAGTATAAGCGCAGCAACAGCGAGGCACTCCGAGTATCTATACGCGAGTCGGATAGTTGAAAGTACTTGAGATTTTCAGACCTCAATAACCGCTGAACGGATTGAGTTCTTACTAGGCTTAATCAATAGCTTGGGTTTAAATTATATAAGGAAAGTGTCTTTATTTTCACTCTACATATTCTATAAGCAGAAATATTACGACGCAAAGTCGAAATGTGGAAAATTTTCCTTTTCCGGTCGTCTCCGTCCAGAAAATGTACGTTTCTAATGTTTTGACGCAAGATGACGCTAACGTCGCTGCCGATGGTAAATTATCTGTAATCTGTATACCGACTGTTTATGTATGCATGTGTATAATGATTTTATACATAGTATTCCTAAACATGTAGAGTAAAAAATGAAGACATTTTTATATAATAACGAAGCTATCGAATAAATTTGTTAGAATTATCAAAAGTAATAATTATAACGATACAAATAAAAACGAAAGTGGGCAAAAAGAGCCAGGCGCAGGAATAATAGCGCGGTATAGTAATTTCACAAAATAATTGTTTATTCTTGAATCTTGAACGTTTCAGTCAACATTTTGACCATTCTCAGCAAAATGTTAATAAAAAATATAAGATTGATGTCTTGCGGACGAGGTCTCGCTTTATATATTTTATAAATACTATTATATATTTTTATTAATTTTGCTGAGGATGGTTAAAATGTTGACCGAAACGTTCAAAATTCAAGAATAAACAATTATTTTGTGAAATTATTATACCGCGCTATTATTCCTGCGCCTGGCTCTTTTTGCCACTTGGCCACTTTCGTTTTTTATTTGTATCGTCTTAATAGAGCCTTCTTTTAAATTCTTTTAATAATTATAAAATAATTAAAAACAAAGCCCGGCCACACGAACAAAGTTGCATGAAAAATACGGAAAGTTATGTTTATTTATACACGTGTTAGACGGAGCCGTCTTGCGACATCATAAAAAGATGACACTTATGCAA
Source organism: Lasius fuliginosus (assembly GCA_949152495.1). Taxonomy (NCBI): domain Eukaryota; kingdom Metazoa; phylum Arthropoda; class Insecta; order Hymenoptera; family Formicidae; genus Lasius; species Lasius fuliginosus. Next base: position 10,162,997 of record OX424445.1, read on the forward strand.
AGAATCGAGAAGTTATATTAAATAAAAACATATTTGTAAATGCTGGTACAAATCAATCAACTTATACGAAATAATTATATCACTTCCGCGTTTGTTAATTGCATTATATTATATTTAAGCTATTGTCACTAATTATATAATTTAACATCTAAAGCTTTATATAATTTCGTTTAACTTTTAACGCTACATTAATTATTTGCGCGCAAGCTTTTATTTAAAGAAACATTGATTTAAAAAAATATTATTATTTTACTGCACGATTAACGTTTTGTTTCAATCATTTATTCGTAAATATATAAAAAGTACAAGTACAAAGTGGTAACTACATATTTGGAGATGTTTAGTATATGTTAACATATACTACAAAATGAATGATATAATCCCTAAAAACTTACCTTTTTAAAAAAAGGTAAAAAAATGCGCAAAGTACATGCACCATAACTTTTGTAAAAAATTATTATACGTATTTATAAAATAGTGTTATTTCAACTGTAAAAAAAACTACTGTAAAAAACTATCTTCAAAATAGTGTTATTATAATCTACAAAGTAATTAATTTAATCTGCACAAAGTAGCGTTATTTTAAACCGTAAAAAAATATTTTACGAATTATTTTAATATTGTGTAAAACATCCTATAAAAATAATATCAAAAAATTGCGCCAACTGAAAATAAAAACTTATACATATATCCTGAAAAGATTAATAAAAAAAAAGATAATACAAAACACAGTAAACAAAAATTAAAAATTAATAGAAAAATTAAAAATTAGAAATTAAAGGAAAAGTTAACAATTTATACAAATAATAAAAATTAATATAAATAAAAACAATTAAAAAATTTTTTAATTTTTATTTTTTGTATAAATTGTTAATTTTTCCTTTAATTTCTAATTTTTAATTTTTCTATTAATTTTTAATTTTTGTTTTCTGTGTTTTGTATTATCTTTTTTTTAATTAATTTTTTCAGGATATATGTATAAGTTTTTATTTTCAGTTAGTGCAATTTTTTGATATCATTATTTTTATAGGATGTTTTACACAATATTAAAATAATTCGTAAAATATTTTTTTTCGGTTTAAAATAACGCTATTTTGTGCAGATTAAATTAATTACTTTGTAGATTATAATAACACTTTGAAGATAGTTTTTTACAGTAGTTTTTTTACAGTTGAAATAACACTATTTTATAAATACATATAATAATTTTTTTACAAAAGTTATGGCGCGTGTACTTGACGCCTTTTTTTAACCTTTTTTAAAAAGGTAAGTTTTTAGGGATTATTATAATTACACACGAAAGATCTTTCATTAAAACCCTTTCTTACCCGAATCTTCGTTTTAATATTCATTTAAATTATACAAGATGGCGTAATCTTGTCACGCTCTCTTATTGGTCAGTAGAAATGCCTGCGCAGTAGCACACCTGCTTATTACTTACACCATGCATAGACCAAGCATTCCATCTGCAGAGGGAAGCCGGAAGTTGGCAGATTAAGACAGAGTGAGATAGTTGATTTGCCCCTGTGCTTTCTCACTTTATCTTATTGACTGTCAAGAACAGTATTCCGCCATAGTAATATAACCTTTTCTATTTCACAGCAGAATACAAATTGTGAACGCTTCTAACAATAAATATATAGAAAAATACTGAAAAAGGTAAAAATGAGTTTCTGTTGTATGTGTGGCTTAGAATATACATCCGAGACGCAAGAAATCAGCTTTATAATAATATATGCATAAAAAAGATTTATTTTATTTATTTTTTCCTTAGTTTAATTTAAAATGTTTAACGTTTATTTAATATTTATTTTTAATGTTTATTTTATCTTATTATTTTAACTGAAGTTTAATTTTAATATCAATGAAAATTTTATCTGTGTTTGTCGATAAAGACAATAAATATTTCGAGTTTATAATTGTCAATATAATACCTTTGTCAATATAATACCTTTGTATAACTTTGTATAACTTTGTATACTTCCTGTATCTCTTCTCGAGTCATTGGAAACTGTACATATTGCCTCAAAAGGTATTGATTTAGCGGATGCTACTTCTTTTATAATGATGCTCACAGTAGATTGGGCAATACAGAGTTTGTTATCCACTCCGACAGCTTTTTGATAGCTTTCTTGAGCATAAAAGTTTAAGGCACACAGTACCGAATAAATTGAATAAATGAAGTTTTACTATAGCAATAATCTGTTTTATTCAAAGCTAGAAAACTTAAGTTTTAGATATATTATTGATGTTCTCTTTACCTTGAGCTAGAGCTTTGAGATAAGGTTCCAGTTGTTCTATAACAGCGCGAAAAATGCCAAATCTTTTGTTAAACGGTACATTCCTATAAATTCTCTTTCAGGAAGCGCAAACAGATCAGACATATCCCTAATTCTTCTTCTCATAATTCTGGTTGCCTGTATTGCTGCAAGACGTCGTCCCTCTCTTTCATGACGCAATGCAGCTATCATATATACATATAAAAAGAAAAAATATGTATAACTAAGTATTATATATATATAAAACTATATATACATTTTATATATTATATATATTATATACAATAAAATTATATTATACATATATATATTATATATATTACATATTATTATATTATATATATAATTATATTATATTATATTATACATATTATATATATGTATATATATAATATATAAAATTATAATAAAAAATATTAAAAATCTTCTGTACTTACCATTGTGTTAAAATTTAATTAAAATTAAATATATATATATAATATATGTATAATATATATTATATATATATAATATATATATATAAAATAATGAACACACTTCTCTCGACCGTACTGGCAAATTCTATTTAATAACAACACTTTAAATTTACAAAAGGACACAGACAATTTAAATAACATATACGACTTAATAATAAAGGTTGTTTAGTCTTCTCATTTCGTCTAATGTATTTGACGTGTTTGTCTATCTGACACAATGAATTTTCTATCTTTTGACATCTACAAAGTATAATTATATTTCGCAAGTATATATCTATGTTTCAATATCTTATTTTAATCATTCGTAAACTGCCATTTGTAATATTAATTGTTCTTCGTTTTTTTCATTTGATTTATAGATCACTTGATAACGACCTAAAATTGAGGTCGAAACGTTGTGATGTGCACTTAATAATAAATAGAATTTGCCAGTACGGTCGAGAGAAGTGTGTTCATTATTTTTTAATTTTTATTACTGGTGGTCAAAATATCTACATTAAATAATATATATAATATATTATATATAATATATATAATATATATTATATAATATATATTATATAATATTATATAATATATATTATATAATATTATATTATATGTATGTATGGTTTATTTGATTCTCCTTAGGGTTACAAAGGCGCTTTTTAGGAGCGTACCCGAACCTTCACAACAGTGTAAAATCATATCACATCCCCGTCCGCCCTAGCCATTAGCGCCACATTCTACGTTTCCCTCTCCCAACTTTGCCCAACACCATGATTCTCAACCTCTTCTCTCATCCCACCCCCCTTATTCTCCCTTTTCCTGTTTCCATCCATTTCTTCCTCTTCTTTCCTTCCTCTCTTATCCCCTCTGTCCAGTCCTGCAAGTTCTCCTTCTTCCGGCTCTCTTTTCCCCTCATTCCATCACCTCTTCTTTCCGTGAATCCTCTCTCCTTTTCTGTTCCCATAACTTAGCTTGCCTGGACATCTATAACATAGCAAAACAAAAAAACCTTCCCTTCTTTTCTTCTACTATCTCCTTCCTCGTTCCTTCTGCCCTTTCTGTCACTCCTCTCTCATTTTCTGCCCCTCTTACTCTGCACAGTATAAACACCCAAACCGAATACCCTGCTACTCCTCCCCTTCCCCAAAGCCCTCTCCTTCTCCCTCTGCATCTTCTTTCTTAGCCTCATCCTCCCTCTCTCTTTCCCGCTACCTCTCTCTTCCCCATTTTTCCTCCACCCTTCTCTCCTCCCCTCTCCCTTCCTGTTTCTTCTCTCTCATCCTTCGCATTTTTTAGTCTCCACCTTTTCCCCGCTACTCCACTAACTTTTCCCTCCCTCCCCCTTTATATCTACCTCACTTCCCCTTTCCTTGCAATCTTCTCCTCTTCCTACTAAATCTATTCCCTCACCCTTCCCCTCCGCCTTTTTCCCGGGTCCCCTTTTTCCCTCCACTCTATCCTTCCTATTCTCTTCTCTCTTCTTACTCTCTTGCCTCCCTCTTCCTCCCACATTAGACTCATGAAGTCACCTGGTTACATGGCAGTTACTGCAGGTGAAGGAATACATGTAATTAAATGTATACCTATCGAGGTTACGCTTCGCAAAACAAATACTTGTCATACGGAACTACCTGTCACTTTCCGAAACACCTCACTATACATGACACCCAAATCGCACATACTTACCAAGCACAACACTATCAGGGACTGTAACCCATTACTACCAATCCTTTATAACATCGACGAAACCTGGGTGCAATTTAACCCGACACCTGCTATGACGACACCACCACACGAAATCAAATCTTTAACCAAACTCTCGTGGAAATATTTGGCGCCTCAATCCTTGGCCACTAGTGGCATTTACTCGCAGAACGATCTAGACGAATTAAGGGATCACATCATGTTCCCCGCCGAGAAAAGCGCTGTACTGCATACCATCGCTCGAGGATTTACAGGACAATCAATCCCATCAGATACAATATCACTACAAAATCTACTGGACGAAAATTCATTGAACAAAATTTATAACAACACATTAACGAAAATATGGAACGGGTTCACTACCTTCGGCGCAGCGACAGCCGGAGTTTTCGGAATATTTATAATCATAAGACTTATCAAGCTTATATTCGATACACTGATACACGGTTATGCGTTACATGCAGCCTACGGGTGCAGCTTACATCTACTGGGAGCTGTTTGGAGCTCCTTCACTCACTTATTATTATACCTTGCCAATAGACCAAGAGAACAGCCTGAGGTGGACTCTAACGAACCACCAAGGGAAGACACCGCCAAGAAAACTGTATCTAACGCACAGTCCACGAATCAGAGCGTAGAACCTAATACACAATACCCATAGTTTACTCTTTTCGAGAATTAAGAACGCGGCTAGGTGAAAATGAACAAATCTCTCAATAAGGATTATTATCGATATTTGTTACTTAAGGGGGGTGGTGTGACGTCTCAACAGATAAAAATTCTTTTTATCGATGCTCTAACAGATTTCCTTGTTACTTCCATACGTTCGGCATATTCAAATGTAAGGTTTCATTTTAAATATTTAATTATTCCTTTTAAGAGATTTGCATTAACCAAGAGCAAGATTGAAGAAAACTAGTATATAAGTTATATAAAGAAATCGTATATTAACTGTTATTGGATAAGCGCATGTAAAGTAACAAAATATAAGTAACGCTAGCAATAAGAATTATAACGTGGATAGGCATGTAAAAGAAGTCCTACTCGAAACCTGCGAACTCGCCCTAAAGACTTTAATTAATCCAAATATTAATTGTAATATAGTCGAGTCTAATTCGTAAATTATTAACGTGAAGATTCACTTTAACTAATTTAATTTATTGATCATAATTATGCCAAATTATAAATCATAATCTCAAAACCCGAGTCTCATTAAACAGGGAACGTAATGAGAAGTATATACATCCTAAATCAAAGACAAAAATTGTATAATATTTAACCAACATTGTACTCTATAAACGCGAGCGGAACATTATGAAATTATATTAATGAAGAATATTATAAGGAGCCAAAATCTTGCCACAAGGAACTCGGACGCTCTCCTTATCCGCCCAGCTAATTATCTCTCATCAACAAGATAAGCGAGGTATGCGAATCATCGATCCAACGGACAAAGGAACTGACGAAAATTCTAATGCAAGACTCCCACCCTGTCAAAAAAAAGAGGGACCAGAGACCGCCCGCCGTTGTGCTCCGCCCGTCAGAAGTTCTTCTCCGGCGTTACAGTTAAGACGTCTCGTAGACATACTCTTTACATCGCCGTATATTCCACTGTATTTCTCTGCATTTTATATCTTTTACTCATAGTAGAAGTAGTAATAAAAGGTTATTGTGCAAATCCAGCGAATTTATTGAACAACTTTCTTCTACAAATCCGACGGGAAGATAGACGTCTCCATTTGAAGGAAGGACGAGTAATTATTCCGAGGAATAGAAGGCTCCGTTTCAAAGAACCTATAACGACAGATCCATTTCAATTTTGAGTATAAATAATAATATATATTTATATATTATTCTTATTTTTTTGGGTAAGTGAAATATCCAGGTATGTTGTCGTCTTTTATTCTTTCTCCCTAATAGTAGATCACTTTACCTCCTGTATCCCAGTAAACCCGGTGAACGCAGGGTGACAAAAATAAGGAGGCATACCTTATTGTTACGTACTCTTAGTATATGGAATTTTCTAATAATTCTTTTCGCTATCTTTATGAGCAAGCAAATAATTGATAATGTTTTCACATAATTCACGGATGATTTTTGAATTCATTTACTTTTATTTTGTGTATTTGTGTTCTTCCCCCAGACTTCAAGCAATTTATTCATAAGCGTATCTCGATTTCCAGATATTCACACTGTTTCTTATTCGTTAGCTGAATTGTTTTATTAATATCTCCAAGTCTTATCATTTAATTTTTATTTCCCTTACTTTACCCTCTGATTTATTAACCTAGACGTAACAATGTATTTGTGAACTACTATAGTAATACTGTTCTAGATATTACAAACTCTTTATTTATATCTCTGACAATATACATGTGTCTGATAATAATTCTAACGCTCTTATAAAACTACTTTTCTCAATGGTCATAATCGAGATGTCTCTCGATACCTTATCCGGGAACCGTCGATAAGACAGAGTCACAAACACAACATTTCTCTCCTTTCTTATGTTTAATTTGATTATAAGTTTAGTTTTATGGGTGGTTTTGTGACTCTACCTGATCGTGTGATATAAGCCTTTGGCGTACTTGGTTTTTTATCGGCTGGATTTTCCGGCATAATATCCGAATTAGTATGGTTCGATCCCTCTATCATTTCTTTATTAGTAGGTATCTCGGTGTGTATAGGTTTTGTATTATCTTTGGTATTTGTTACGCTATTATTTTCAAAATCTAATATAGTAGTAGTGTTGCTGTTAATCAATTTCGGTACATTTGGTTGTTCTCCTAAGTCGCAGATGGATTTTTCAGTAATGATCTGATACGGATTGACTCTTATATCATTTGCATGAACAAATTTAATGTTATTATTAATCTGTACTAAATAAGTAAAATGACTCATAATTATCATAATTTTGCCTTTCTCCCAGATTTTCAATTTAGTGTTTTTTACATAGACTGGTTCATTCATTGAGTACAATCGGTTTTTCCTTACAGTGGAGTTATTATTACTTACATATTCTACGGATGATGGTTTGATTAAATCAAATCTAGTTCTAGGTCGTATTTTGAATAGGCTTTCTGCAGGAGATTTTTTTGTTATTGTGGATGGTGTATTACGGTATGTAAATAAGAAATTAAATAGTCTCGATAATATCAATTTTTTGTGATTTCTTTTCCTTTATCAAAAAAAAAGAAGTTTTTCTAGAGCTTTTTTGACTGTTTGAACCCCTCTTTCGGCACTGCCATTACTTTGAGGATGATATGGAGGTGATTTAATTGATTTTATTCCATTTGCTTGACAAAAAGCGTTGAATTCGGACGAACTAAATGGTGGGCCGTTGTCTGACACAATTTCAACAGGCAATCCATAAATTGAAAAAATTTCTTTCAATTTTAAAATGATTTCGTTAGCATTTGATCCTTGTTCCATTAATTTAACATCAATCCATTTAGACTTATTATCAACTGTGATCAGTAAAGTATGATTGTATTTATGAAAAAAAATCAATATTTACTCTATAGAACGCATGTGGGGCAGCTGGCCATGAAGAAAATGTATTATTATTTGAAAAGTTTTGATTTTGTTTCACACGACGCTATAAATTTCTCGACATCTTCATTTATTCCCGGCCACCAACAATATGATCTTATTAGCATTTTTGTTCGAACAATACCTACATGTTGCTCGTGAAAGAGATTCAATACTTCATTCTGTAAGATTTTAGGAATAATTACTTTATTACCTAATAACAAACAATTATTTTCGACAGATAATTCATGCCTTCTTGCAAAGAATGGTTTTAAGTTGTCGTCCGTTATGTGTAATGGCCACCCTGATAGTACAAAATCAGTTATTTTTAATAATATTAAATCTTTGTGTAGTTTTAGCTATGTCAGCTGCTGATAATGGAATGTTATCAATTAAACAAAAAGAAAACAACTCATGAGATATCTCTGTGGTTGTATGCATAGGAATTCGTGACAATTCATCCGCATTTGCGATAAGTTTGCCTTGTTTATACTTGATATCAATCATACGCTGATAATGTTAATGCCCAACGAGTAATAACGGGCTGCTGCTGATATGGGAATTCTTTTATTTTTACCAAAGATAAATTGTAATGGTTGATGGTCTGTTATCAACGTAAACTTACGGCCATAAATGTATTTATGAAATTTTTTTAGACTAAAAATTAAAGCAAGACTTTCTCTTTCTAAATTTGAATATTTTTGCTCAGCTTTTGACAAAGTGCTTGAAGCAAATAAAACAGGTTTTTCTACTCCTTGAATTATGTGACTCACAATCAGTACGGCGCCCACTCCGTAGCTACTAGAATCGCAGGTAATTACAATTGGCAGTTTTGCGTCAAAATGAGTCAGAACACTTGACGATGTAAGTAATGCTTTACTTAATTGAAACGTATTTTCACACTCGTTATTCCAATTGAAGTCAACTCCCACTTTACATAAATTATATAATGGTTTAAGTTTAGCTGATAGCATTGGTATAAATTTACCATAATAATTTAATAATCCAAGATGGAAGCGTCCCGTTTGATCACGTTGCTTTTGACCACAGCCAATTATATTGACTGCTGTATAGGGTCTTTTACTAGGTCTACCTATCAGAGGGTTCTGTGGTCAAAAGCAACGTGGTCAATCGAACCCCACTCTCCAAGATACGATTTAAGCTGTGTTATATTTTGTGGTGATGGGGCTTTTTGAATGCACTCAATTTTTTCAGGTGTTGGATGAATGCCCTTAGCATTTACAATGTGCCCTAAAAACTCAACACTTGTTTCAAAAAATTTGCATTTCTTTTTATTGACTTTGACATTATAACTTTTTAATCGTTCCAGTGCTCTAACTACATTTTGATAACACTCTTTTAATGTTGACCCATGGATTAAAATATCGTCTAAATAACACTGAGTGTTCATCAGGCCTGATAATATACTCTCCATTATTGACTGAAAAATTCCGGGTGCTGAACTTATACCATATGTAAGTCTATTATATCTGAATAAACCCATATGCGTGTTTATTGTAAAAAACTCTTTGGATTTTTCACCAATCTCTAATTGTTGATAAGCTCCCTTGAGATCAATCACTGTAAAATATCTACTACCACTTAGATTTGCATATATATCCTCAGGTAATAGCAATACACAATGGTCACTGTCAATAACTGTATTCAACGTTTTTTTAAAATCAACGCATACTCTAACATCATTACAGTTTTTCTTTGGAACAATTACAATGGGACTAGCCCAATGACTAAAATTGACTTTGGTTAAAATACCGTCATCCACCATTTTTGGAAGTTCTGACTCGACTTATGGTTTTAATGCAAATGGTAACTGATATGCACGATGAAAAATAGGGTTTACATCTTTTCTGAATTTTATATCTATCTTGAAATTCTTTATATTAGTATGAGAATTTCCTGAGAAAATAATCGCAAATTTTGTTTTAATCGATGAAATTAATTTGTTGCGTTTAGTATTAACTTCGTTTTGTAAATAATTTACCGATTTGACAATTTTATTCTTAGCTTTTGTAAACATAACTTGTGCATTTATAATGTTTCTCCAATTTGGATTGAAACTATTCAACCAATTTCGATCTAATAATGGAATAAACTTAGTTTTACTACTCAGCACAATCAATGGTAATTTAAATTTTGTTCCATTGTGTACGACTTTAACTAAGACTTGACCAATTATAACTACCTTTTCGCCTGTTACTACTTTTAACTTGAAATTAACGAGTTCTAATTTAAGATGTGATAATATTTTGTTATAGTCCTCAATATGAATAGCGGATTTACACGCTCCCGAATCAATTTCCATAAGAATTAACTTATCTTCAATCTATACTTTCGCCTTCAGACTTCCATTCTTTTTAGTTTCTGTGATGGTGTGTACATGATATAGCTCGACTTCAGTATCATACTGTTGTTCCTCCTCAGTGACCTCTTGTAATAATCCCAATTCTAATGAGTCTTCTTCTTCGACTGCGGTGTTGATATCATCCTCTAGTTCCTCTTCCCTCTCTAATTTATGAATATTATTCTTGCATAATGGGGATTTTGCTGCGTGTCCCGTTTGATTACAAGCAAAACATTTCCAATTAATGGCTGGACAGGGGTTATTGTCCCAATGAATGCATAGACACCTCTTACATTTTGGATGACTTGGTTGCTGTTTTTGTGAACTTGATGCACGACTTTGGTAATTTTGTCCATAATTGTGATTGCTGGTGTTTCCTCGGCTTTGACTTATATTACATTTTTGTTTTTGTCCCCGTTGGAATTTTAGTTTATTGACAGCAATGGTTTCTGCTCCCATTACTTTTACTTGACCTTCAGCTAGCTCCATTCCTTCTGCTGTTTGGTATGCTCTTGTGAAAGTGAGATTTTCTTCAGTCAATAGTTTCCGTTTGATTGCTTCTGAACGTAGGCCGCATACGAATTTATCACGTAATGCGTCATCCAGAAAATAAGCAAATTCACAGTGTTTAGCAAGATTTTTCAGACGAACTAAGATTTCACATTTTCGTCTATTTCTTGATTTGCTGAATAAAATTTATATCGTTCAGCTATTACTAAACGTTTTGGACTGTAATGAGTTGATAATGTTGTTTTCAACTGGTCAAATGTTTTTTGACTTGGTAATGTTGGTGTTAGTAAATCTTTCAACACCCCATATGCTCCCCCTCCGATTAATGTTAAAAATAAGGGTACCTTTTTTCATTTGCTATTTCATTATAGGTAAATAATTGTTCAATCCGTTCTAGATATGCTGTAATATCTGCTTCCTTTGGGTTGAATGGTTCAATTGTCCCGATTAATGCCATTGTAAGTTATAATTTGACTTCAGCTTATTTTCTTCTTTGTATTTGATAATAACAATAATAATACGTGGGTTTGACTCGTCGCCAATATTTTGTTATGTATTTGTGAACTACTATAGTAATACTATTCTAGATATTACAAACTCTTTATTTATATCTCTGACAATATACATGTGTCTGATAATAATTCTAACGCTCTTATAAAACTACTTTTCTCAATGTCATAATCGAGATGTCTCTCGATACCTTATCCGGGAACCGTCGATAAGACAGAGTCACAAACACAACATTCACCGTCGCTACCATCTCCCTTTCTCTTCTCCTTGCTCCGGAATCTGCTGAATCTGTTTTCCCGAACTCCTTTCCACCCATCTAACTCTTTACCTCCTGCATCTCCATCGCCTCCTCCATTTTCTCGAGTTCCTCTCGTCCTCTTCTATCACTTCCTCCACCCACAGATTTCCCACCTTCCTCCAAACATCACTTCCTTCCCCAAATTCCTTCACTACATCAAACACACGTCAGCTCTCTTTAACCGCTATCTTTCCTCCAATATTATATATTATATATATGATATATATTAGCAAGAAAATTCCTGACACAGTGGTGAACATTTTAAGTTTGGGTGACAATTTTGCACTACCGATATATCAAAATAAAAAAAACGATCGGATTAATTATGTACTTGATGTTGTTAAGAATTTTGAGGTGAATTGTGGTGCGATTCCTGTTGATTCCATTGAAGCAGTTAGGGGTTCTATTGCAAAGTTGCTTCAAAAGTTCTTATGTGAGAGTAAACACATCAATTATATTGACAGATACATCTTAAGAGAATTTTCACATTGCAAAAAATTTTTACAAGAAAATGATATTTTTGCCACTAAAGCTGATAAGTGTCATACTACTGTTGTCATGGACAAAAAAGATTATTTTAGGAAGATGAAGTTATTATTGAGTGACCAATTTACTTATAAGAAATTAAAGAAAGATCCGATTAACCAATTAACTAACAAAATCAATACTTTGATTAAATCTTGGCGTAATAATAATATAATAGACAAAATGACTTATAAACAGTTAAATTGTACTAATGGGAATCTACCACGTTGTTATGGATTGTCAAAGATTCATAAAACTGGTTATCCATTACGTATTATTGTATCGTCACTGGGAAGTCCGTTATACAATGTTTCTAGATATATTCACAATATTTTATATAAATCTATTAAAAAACCAGATTCACATGTTAAGGATGGTTGGTCTTTTGCTAAAATTATCAATGATGTTTCTATTAATGAGGATGACATTATGATTTTATTAGATGTCGGTTCACTATTTACGAATATCCCAAAAGAATTGGTTTTAAATGCTATTAAAAAACGTTGGAATGATATAGCTAATAACACTAATTTTAACTTATCACAATTTTTATACACTATAGAAATAATTTTAGATTCAACTAGTTTTTGTTTTAATGGATGTTTTTATGAACAAATCTTTGGCAGTCCGATGGGTTCTCCGTTATCACCAATTTTGGCAGACATAGTAATGGATGATTTAGAGATACAATGTTTGAATACATTAAGTTTTAAAGTCCCGGTATATTATAGGTATGTGGACGATGTTTTTACTATAATTCCACGTAAAAAATTGGATGAGGTTTTAACGACTTTTAATAATTATTACTAATGGTTAAAATTCACTCATAAGGTTGAAGTCAATTCTTCCATTAATTTTTATTAAACACTACTGTCATTTGGTCAGAGAATAAACTTATTACTAATTGGTACAGAAAACCCACATGGTCTGGGCGATATATAAACTTTCATTTAAACCATCCTACAAAATACAAAATTAATACAATTTACAATTTGGTAGACCATGTAATTCTTTTGTCTGATGACAGATTTCATAATGATAATATTAACATAGTTCAAGACATTTTAATTAATAATTGTTTCCCAAAACACATAATTAAACAATATATACAAAAAAGAAGGAATATTTTAAAAAATCGCAATAAAAATAGTGACGAACACAAAATTATTATTAACAAATATGACAAAACGACTTTTATCTCATTACCATTTGCTAATTATTTTAGTCATAATTTAAAAAGTACATTGAGTGGGAATGGTATGAACATAGTCTACAAAATTAATAAAAAACTTAATATTTTAATAAGACTTGGCAAAGATAAATTACCTAATAATGAAAGAACAAATGTTATATATAAAATTGATTGTAAAACTTGTAATACTACATACATAGGTCAAACAAAACGCCATTTGCGCACTCGTGTTAAAGAACATTATAATAATATTAAACTACATACATCTAATTATTCAGTAATAAGTAAACATAAACTAAAAACCGGACATGATTTTGACTGGACAAAGCTGAACATATTACATAACGAAAAACATGTAAGGAAAAGAGAAATCGCTGAAATGTTTTTCATTAAAAAAACCAATAACACAAACAACTTACAAAAAGACACAGATAGTTTAGACAATATTTATGACAAAATAATAAAGGTCGTCTAGATTAAAGTGATACTTGAAAAATGTTCATATGTTTAACTGAATTCTAACATGACACAACGATTTCTCTTTATAATTGTGATGAAGTTAATATTGATATATCTTTGTGAAAATTTAAATATTGACAGATATTGATGCTATCATTATAACGCATGTATTTTATTTTATCTTCTTTATATTGTATTATTCAAATAACAATTGAAAAACGATTTATATTAAGATAATTATTACAGTTGTACTTGAAATTGACCAAAACCGATAGTCGAAACGTCGTAATAAATAAACAAGTTTATAGCTAGTATTGGTCGAATTTATATAAAGATACCTTTGATTTATAAATTACTAGCGATACAAAAAATTAATTATTAATATATATATTATGTATATAATATAATATTATATAATATATAATATATATAATATACATATATGTGGGATCGGGACTCCTCCATCATAATAGGAATAGGCATCCGTGGAAAGGTTAGGCTAGAAGGGCCTGAGTTGGTAGAGCAGTCGCCCGGCAAGCGAAAGGTCCCGGGTTCGAGTCCCAGTCCAGTCACCTGAAGGCCCGACTTTTTTCACAGATTCTACATATATAATATATAATTATAATAAAAAATATTAAAATTCTTCTGTACTTACCATTGTGTCAAAATTTAATTAAAATTAAATTAATCACAGCTTGAATATTATTAGTTGAATATTATCAGAATATTATTAGCTATCATAAATTAATTAATTAACATAATCTTTATTACTCGCTTCAGTTACTTTGACAGTATTTAATAGAGTCTTTAATTTCATTCCGATCGGAATCGTCTTTTCGCTTGCTCGTGAGGTGTCGAAAACTTTCCGATCGTTTCGGGAACAATCCGAGTATCCATAATAGGACATCTAGGGGAAAACGAAATTATTCCGATCGAAAACCTTTCCGAACAGTTTCATGATAGGTACCCTGTAGCAGAAACCGAGCAGAATCTGCAGCTTTTAACCATTTATATAATTTATTTAAAAAGTGTAGTTTATTCGCTTACCGCTATGCGGCGCATTATTCACTTTCTATACCCGTATTCGAGTTCTTGTCATGAACGTATATGAAGCCTGCGGTTAATAACATATGTAATTATTTCTATCAGTTTAAGGGAACCAGAAAGGTTTCAACAGCCGAAAACTGGGTGAGATTCGAATGACGGTTGTGGACGAACAAATAAACTTACACAAATTTTCTTTTTTGCAAGTGTTGTTATGCATTCTTGACGAACAAAACAAGCTTTGAAACTTCCAGAAACATTATTAATTGGGAGGTATTTATATCTAAAAGTGACCGCGCAACTCGCGAACTGCTTTCTTCTTGCCGCGATTCCGGATGAACGAGTTGGAGTTTTTCAATTTTTTTAGCGCCATTTTGTTGGTGAGATCTCTCTCTCTATAAACTTAACCTAAATTCTGTAAAAAACCGTCAAAATTAGAGCAATGGCGGCTATAAAATAAAAAACTTCGAAAAATTCAAGTTATTTGTTGTTAAAACGGTATTAAAAAATTAATTTTTATATGCAGACATTGGTTCAGTTTATGTAATACATCTTTATCTTCAATTTTAAAAAAATCAAGTTGATATCTTTAGCCGTTCTTGAGTTATCGCGGCAAAACTGAAAATGCTGTTTTAAGAAAAACGCAGTTATAGTTTGGGAACAGGATTACGGCTAAAAAATTGATACTTACGAAGTTCAAAAATTGCCCATGCTATAAAATGACTTGCGTCAAAATGTTCTTAAAAAATTGTACTAACCGATTATGTAAAAAACCAAACATCGATTTTTTCAAAATTTCAAACCTTTCTGGTTCCCTTAATTTCTAATACGATTCCCGTACAGGCGAATTCAGATATTGAACTGATTTCTGTACATCTTTGCGACGTTTTTCAGACTTTTATGCTATCTGGGAATATTTAGTATTATGAAAATAAGAAATATTCTGCAATATTTTGTAAATATTGCATTCACGTTGCAGAAATATATGTGTGCAATATGATTTAATATATATCAGCATCATTGCAGAAATATTGCACAATATAGTTTGGGAGCGGACATATCTATATTGTGGCAAGCTTTCAGGAATATTGTTTGCAATATTCCAATCTTGCAAAACAATATTTCCGCAATATTCCATCAATATATCGTGTTGTAGGGGTAATCTAATTAATAAAGATAAAATAAAATTTATAGCCTTAACTTCCTCGTCGGTAACCTTTTAGGTTTTATTTGGATATTCGAATAATCACTGGTGATTAATTAGAGATTTGATTTATTGATCAATATTACACATTTGTACATGGTATGATCATAAACGATCGTAAAATTCTGTTATTGTTGTCGTACTTCAAAGTTCACTCTTTTATGATCTTGTCATTTTACAATCCGTCAGTATTAATGTGTACACAATTCTGTAAACACATTGCTGAAGATGGTCCAAAGAAAGGAACGAAACGTTCAAATTTAAATTAAATAAAGAAGATTACAACTGAAGTCACAGCGCTTAAGTTCTTGCGCCCGGCTCTCACTTGCCTATTCCTCTTATCCTGATACATGAGTATAATAGAGCCTTTTATTTTAATTTATTATAATGATAAAGTAAGTTGTACATCATGAGCAACTATGGCTGCACTCGCTTTGAACGCTCATGCGCTGTAAGCGTTCATGCTTATAAGCACTAATTTCAACTGATTCCTTTGGTTTATGAGCGCTCACGTCAAAACAATAAAGTCGTTTATTTTGACTGCTGTAAGCAATTATAAATATGTAAGGTAAATCTTTACATTAGCGTCATCACCTCCGATTTGCCTCAAAATTTACATAGAGCTTCCTTTTGGTCTACAATTAAGGGTGCGTAACTTG
Source organism: Lasius fuliginosus (assembly GCA_949152495.1). NCBI lineage: Eukaryota > Metazoa > Arthropoda > Insecta > Hymenoptera > Formicidae > Lasius > Lasius fuliginosus. The sequence goes on from OX424445.1 coordinate 10,179,738, forward strand.
AGCATTTTTACGCGCACGAACGATTTGCGCGCACGAACGTTCGTGCGGGTAAACTTTTTTCGATATTAAAAAACTTTTATTCGTACGTACAAAACTGTGCTCCAGTCGTTCGCCGTAAATCAGTAAATAGCGAAATGTCGTTGAGAAGAGACAACTGTAGCAGCTGCAGCATATATTGTAATGCACAATATCGTGCACAAAAGGGCTGCAAAAAAATTCAAAACGATGGTGGATTACACACAGCAATACAATAGTAGGAAAATGTGTGGTGGCCATAACTTGCTAGCTGATTTAAAGCTGCAAGAAAGCAGTTCATATTTTCACAATTTTGTTCGCGTATCATCGCAAGATTTTGAATTTTTATTTAACGCGATCGGTCCAAAAATAAGTAAAATGGACACTACAATGAGAAAAGCTGTCATCGTTACAGAGATTAGCCATAACGCTACATTTTTTAGCAACGGGAGACTCATACACAAATATACAGTATCTGTTCAAAGTTTCAAAACAATTAATATCCACAATTGTTCCTGAAGTTTGTCGAGCGCTTGAAAGAAAACATAAAGGTAAGAATATTGACAGATATTTATTTATTTATTCAAGTTTACACGCTTCAATATCCGCTGATGGCAATTTAAGAATAGACAAAGAGTAGAAATTATATTTGTTAAAGTTATTAGTAATTAAAAAAAGCTAATTTTAAAAAATATTCACAAGTTTTGGAAGTCGTTATCTTGATCCATATATAGATTGTAATCCGGTGTGACGTCCCGCCATTTTTTCAAACCCCTATTTTCAATAATAACTAAGCAACATTTTTACTTAGGAACTACTTAACAATTATGTAATCTATTAGCGCTATTCTTAAATATTAATTATTCTTACTATTGCTTATCTATTATCAATTGGTTGTTATTCTTATCGCATACGCCTATTCTAACTTGAAAATTAAATATACCCTTAGTTATTAATGGGAAATCCAAGATCTCCCCATGACAAGATCAATAAGCGAGCTTTATTTTAAGATCTAGTGACGCGACCAACCAAGCGCAATCACTAGGCACGACTCTCGCGCGCATAACGCTCTAGAACTAACTAGCGGTTAAATTATAGAACAGACCTGCGCGCGGACTCTAAAGGCCATAACACACAAAATGCATAGAACATAGACATAACATAGACATAAGCATAAGAAAGATATTCAATCTATACAAATGTGCATAGACCATATAGACATAACATAGACATAACCACTCGCGACGAAAAATGGATACGTATGATTATATTTACGTTTTGACAGTTTCAGCAAGTTATATATTTTTACGAAAGCGTAAACAAGTTAAGAAAAAACGATTATGGGTACGTCCTATATACAGGGTGAGTCAAAAGTATGCTTTAAAAATTTGTGAGCGTGTTCCTGGATAAAAAGGAAGAACAAATGTTCACATGAACAATGGTCGCAAATGCTTTGTTGTCGAGATAATGGATATAAATCAGCAGTATCAAATAATACTTTATTTGAACGTTTACAATTTTGTTATTGTTGTTTATAAGAGGTGTTCTACATGTCCTCCATCATTTTCAACACATGCTTGAGCACGACGTCCGCATGACTGGCGCACTCGTTCAAAAACACCAGGATTTCTACGGACCATCCTGCAAGCATCCTGCACACGTGCCCATAGATCCTCTTCATTGTTAACTGGTGTTTGATAGACGACGTTCTTCAAATAACCCCACAGATAAAAGTCCAGTGGGGTCAGGTCCGGTGATCTCGGTGGCCATGACACTGGACCACCACGTCCAATCCATCGCTCAGGATAATGTCGATTGAGATGATTTCTGACTCTTAGTGAGAAATGTGGTGGAGCTCCATCGTGCAGGAACCACATGTGTTCCCTTACATGTAGTGGTACATACTCGAGGAGTGCTGGCAAGTGCCTTCTTAAAAACTGATGATATGAATTTCCTTGAAGGCGATTTGGAAGACGGTGAGGGCCAATGAGCCTGTCTCCAACAATTCCGTCCCAAACATTGATGGAATATCTATGCTGAAAACTGCTTTCGCGGACAGCATGAGGATTGTTGTGCGCCCAAAGATGCTCATTGTGATAATTAAATACACCTTCTTGTGTGAATAATGCTTCATCTGTAAACAACACATTCGAGAGGAACGCAGGGTCCACTGCCAGTTGTCCTAACAGCCATTGACAGTACTGTAAGCGAGCAGGACGGTCAAGCGGAAGGAGTGCTTGCACTGGCTGGTAGTGGTAAGCATGAAGTCTTTCACGGTTCAAAACTCGATTTACAGTTCTCTGACACGCGTGCAATTCAGCAGCAATTTTTCTAGTACTCGTACGTGGATTTGCATTCACAGCTGCCAGTACTCGTTCATCCAAATGTGCTATCCTTGGTCGACCAGTCACATGCAGATGTCTGCACAGTGAACCTGTTTCACGGGCACGTCGGTCCACAGCGACGAACGTAGGTGCGGATGGCAAACGTCTGGGAACTTCTGCGCATATCTCCGACGTGCAGCAAGTGCATTGCAATGCATTTCACCATATGTGAGATGAATATCACTCAATTCTTCAAATGTAAACATTCTGTGCACTATCACAGTAAATCAACGAATCAATACTACTACTGCTCGGTTAAATTGTCTCAAGTACAATGACTTGATTGTAAGTACGTTATCTCTTACTGTACAGAAGTACAGAGGCCTATCTAACAACATCGTTCCCCTTTTTTCATAGTAGCGTTTGTTTGTAAACAAAGTGATTCGTGTCGTATAGTTTTCTAACGAATGCGCAAGTTATGCAGACGTCGTGCTCAAGTATGTGTTGAAAATGATGGAGGACATGTAGAACATCTTATTATAAACAACAATAACAAAATTGTAAACGTTCAAATAAAGCATTATTTGATACTGCTGATTTATGTCCATTATCTCGACAACAAAGCATTTGCGACCATATGTTCATATGAACATTTGTTTCCTTTTTATCCAGGAACACGCTCAGAAATTTTTAAAACATACTTTTGACTCACCCTGTATATGCGTCGATCACTATTAGGTGATTTTCAAAATCTTTGTCAAGAATTGAAAGAAGATGCGACTATGTTTTTTAAGTACACAAGAATGAATTTATTTACTTTTAATAAATTATTGGATATATTGGGACCTCACTTAGAGAAAAGAAATTGGAGAGCATTATCAGCAGAACAACGTCTTTTCATTACGCTTAGGTAAATTAATTTAATTTTTATAAACTAATTTTAAGTTATAATTTTACTTTATTCTCTTTAACTTATGTTTTTTTTAAATTAATCTTTTGTATGCGTTTGTACGTGTTTGCTATTTTGTTTTTCTTTAGATTTCTTGCAACGGGGGACCAAGTAATTTCGATTGCATTTGCACATCGAATAGGTGAATCAACTGTGTACCAAATTATTAAAGAAACATGCAGAGAGATAGCAAAAGTTTTAAGTCCTATATATAAAGCCACCTAAAAAAAAAGACTGGATAAAAATAGCTACTGGATTTTGGGATCATTGGAATTTTCCCAATTGCGTAGGTGCGATTGATGGCAAGCATTTTGTCATCAAAGCACCTCCTAATTCTGGCAGTCTGTACTTTAATTATAAAAAAAGCTACAGTATTGTATTATTAGCTGCATGTGATCATCAATATAAATTTACAGTAGTAGATTGTGATTCATATGGCAGCGCAAGTGATGGTGGAATTTTTGCACATTCAGAATTTGGACAGCGCTTAAAGAATGATGATCTTGATATACCTGTAGAAAATTGTAAGTTACATCTAACAGATATAGAAATGCCTTATTTTTTTGTAGCCGATGCGGCATTTCCTTTATCGAAACGAATTATGCGACCTTATCCTGGACAATTCTTGAATGAGGAAAAATCTATTTTTAATTATCGTTTATCAAGAGCTAGACGTATTATCGAAAATACATTCGGTATTCTGGTCTCAAGGTGGAGGATTTTTCAAAAAATTATATGTTTAAGCCCAAAATATATAGATACAATAATAATGGCTGGAATAAACTTACATAATTTTCTAATGACTGAAAATAATGACATAACAGCTGCAGATACTTATTGTCCTTCAAATTATATAGATACTGAAGACAACACAGGATGTGTTATACAAGGTGCATGAAAATCTAATGTAAATAATGTAAATAATTTGCGACATACTAATGTACATAGAGCAGTAAGAGAAGCTTATATTCTAAGAGATATTTTATCTGAATATTTGTCATCACCACAAGGTGAAGTACCATGGCAAAAGGAGTACATTCATAGAGGATATAACGCAGATATACTATAAACTTTTTATTGCAATTGTGTTAAACTTGTATTTCATATAAACTTTATTTTATACATATACATTACATATACAAAAAACATAATAAAATTAAACATAACTTTTGCTCAAATGACTGTCATAGTAATGTAATAATACAAAGCAACACGTATATAAAATAAATTTGAAATATATAAGGAAATCTATTTTTTAAGCTAATTTAATTTAAAAATAATGCGTATACGATTAAGTTTCAAACTTATGAAAAGCGTTTAACATACATAATATACACAACATAAAATAGCAAATATTTTTTTTTCTAGAAAACATTTTAATCACAGTTATAATAATTTTAAAATTAAAATCACAATAAATGTATGTATTATGTTTGTATAGTAAGAAAAATGTTTTTTTCAACTGTATTTTATATATTTAATAAAATATTTAATAATGTAACTTTGGTAATATTTTTAAAACTAAAATAATATTAACTTTGGTAATATTTTTAAAACTAAAATAATATTAACTTTGGTAATATTTTTAAAACTAAAATAATATTAACTTTGGTAATATTTTTAAAACTAAAATAATATTAACTTTGGTAATATTTTTAAAACTAAAATAATATAACTTTGGTAATATTTTTAAAACTAACATAAAATTTCTGTATCACAGAATCACAGATTATATATGATTTTCATAATCTGACCCTTCACTTGAGATTTTTCAGGTTCCATTATTTTTTTCAGTTGACATGCCATTGCTCTCGCAAAAATTTCATCTTCATCTCTTACATCATACGATACATTTTGAGATTTGTTTTCCAAATGTGATGAAACTACTGATGTTAATTTGAAAAAAGATTCTTCCATTTTATCTGCTGAGGGTGAGCGTTTAATTTTTTTCATATATCTTTTTGGCCGTATGGGTGAAATATCTGACGAAGAGTCAAGATATCCTTGATTCAATTCAGATAAAATTTTTCTGTTAGATGCTTTTGAATGTGTTGAAACTGGTGTGTCGGATCTGGAATGTACTGACAGTTTTGAATGTGGAGAAACTAGTTTCTCATTTTGCAAACCTGTTTCTGAATGTTCTAATAAAGAAACTTCATTATCACTTGCATTTGGACTATGTAATAAGAGGAAATCATTATCACTCTGAAATGATTCTACAAAAATGAAGAGAATAAAAGTGTGTAAATAAAGATTTGCATGATTTTGAAGTTTGATTGTTATAATATACTTTGTAATTGTTATATAGTATATTATACATATTTGCGAATTTGGAATTTATAAAACTAGGTACATACGATGCTAGATTGTGTTGGCGATTTTGCTGGACTTGCGTAATAGAACAAGTGCTATTTGTTTTCTCGCATTTTGTGCCATCATGAATGCAGCCTCGATAGCAAGTATAGCAATCCAGCATCGTGTGTATCTGGTTGAAGAAATGGTTTATGTTTACTATATTTATTTGACTCCTCGGCTATATTTCTTTGGTAATTATTATCACTGGTAATTATTCTCTGGTAATTATTATTATCACTAAATGAAGAAGATGTGAGATCTGAGTGAAAATGAGAATTAGGTGCACAAGATGTTGAACTTTGAGAATTAGATGCACAAGATATTGAATCTCTAGAAGCTACTGTTGTTTTTGTAGTCTTTGACATTGATTTGTTAATTATATCATGTTCATTATACAATCGAATCTGATTTTGTGATATATTTGATCCTATAATTAAAATTATATTTAAAATAATAATGCATACACACAATAATTTCTAAATGAATACAACAATTTTTTATTAGCTGTACTAAACTCACCTATCTTTTCTGTTGATTTATTTCGACATTTGGAAGTCAAATTTGTTATAGATCTAAATAAAGAAATTTTAATAATTCAATAATTAAGAATTATATGAATGTTTCACAAATATAAAATAACCGTAAGAATTTGACTTTAGAAACTTAATTCCTACTTTTAACAAATTTTTTCAAAAAATTCATTTGTTCATACAAATGAAATGTTGGTCTGGTAGTACTTCCACTTCCACTCCTTGTTTCCATTTCTTGTATTTTTTTTCACGTGAATATCGTTCACGCAGCCTTGTCCATCTTATTTGACAATCTGAACCTAGAGAAAAAATACAATAATTAATTTATTTAAATCTATATATTATATTTAAGAAATGTATATTTCTCTGATAGTAAAATCTGTTGAAAAACAGACAATTTATTTGACGTCAAACTTATGATAAATAATGTCAACTTGCTATTTGGGAAATTAATACATTATAAACATAATATTAATAAAGGTAATTGTGAAGGAGAGGGTCTTCCTCACCGATTTGGCTGAAACTTAACAATTTTGTGTATTTTGAGTCGTAAGAAAGATTCTGAGAAGGAAAATCGTCGCTCATGTTCCGTTTGTTTAAAATTAATATTTAACTATTTATTCTTGTTTGCGGTTGAAACTATACTGAGCTCGACTAGTTTTCAATTTAATGGACAGTATTACGAGCAGATTTTTGGTAGCCCTATGGGGTCCCCATTATCACCTATTTTAACGAATTTGGTAATGGATGATCTGGAAACTAACTGTTTGAGTTCTTTAAGTTTTAACGTTCGGACATATTATAGATACGTAGATGACATTTTTGTTATTTTACCGAGTTCCAAAATTAATGAGATCTTAACAACATTTAATAATTATCATGAGCGGTTAAAATTTACTTATGAAATTGAAACTGATTCTTCTATTAATTTTTTAAACGCCACTGTCATTCGAAAAAAAGGAAAACTTATAACTAATTGGTTTAGGAAACCTACATGTTCGGGCAAGTACATAAATTTTCTTTCGAGTCATCCAATCAAATACAAAATTAATACCATCTATAACTTAACAGACCACGCAATCTTGTTAGCTGACGAGTATTTTCACTGTAGTAATTTGGAGATAGTTAAAAATATTCTAATTAACAACAGTTTTTCTAAACACATTATCAACAAATATGTAAATAGAAGAATCAATATGTTAAAAAGTAACATTAATGATTGTTTTTATAACAGCGACAATAACGATAATTCCAACTTTAGTTCAAAGGAAACACAGATCATCCCTCTTCCATATGTTGAAGGTGTTAGTGATAATATTAAACGTTCACTCAAGAATGCTAATATAAATGTAGTATATAGTTTGCCAAAGAAATTAAATACATTGATTAAGCGGGGTAAAGATAAACTTAGTAACGACTCTCGAACGAATGTAGTCTATAGGATCGATTGTAATGATTGTGATGATACTTATATCGGCCAAACTAAGAGACATTTATGTACTCGTGTTAAAGAACATTTCAATAACATTAAACTGCACGAGTCTAATCATTCAGTCATTAGCAAACATAAATGTGAATTTGATCATGAATTTAATTGGACATCACCTACAATTTTACATAACGAAAAACATATAAAAAAGAGGGAAATCGCTGAAATGTTCTTTATCAAAAAGCATAACAAGGCAATCAATTTACAGAAAGACACAGAAAGTTTATCAAATATTTATGATAGAATACTGAAGGTTGTTTAGACATTGTTTTTAACCGTCTCTTTAGTAATTGACGGATCATCTCCTTGATGTGACGTGTTTTCTTCTTTGTCATTATTTACATCTATTACATGGATAATCCATGGTTAAAATTGAATAATGTGACCACGTTTATTTAATAAGTAGGTCCGTACTGTAATTTTATTCTTTTATTATCTTTTATTAATTTATTGTTTTTTATCTTATATGCATTTTGAATACTGGATTTAATTATTGTCAATCATTCCTTATAGTTTCTCACTCGATAAGGACCACAACCAAATGGTCGAAACGTTGTGAATTTTATCAAATAAACACTGGCTAGTAACGTTGATTTAAGTCTACCAATTTATATTTACCACTAGCGATAAAGAATTTTCAAAGGATTTAATATTTAACATATAACTATGTATTTATCTACTATTATTTCAATTAAATAGTTAAAGCAGACAACAGTTTATGTTTTTGGTTAAAGCAGAGAATACATTGTATTATATGTACTTTTCAATATATCAACTATTCTCTGCTTTATTAAAAAGCATAAACTATCTTCTTTAACCTTTAACTTTACTTACCGACATCGAGATATTTTAAATAATAAATGGAACATGAGCGACGATTTTCCTTCTCAGAATCTTTTTTACGACTCAAAATACACAAAATTGTTAAGTTTCAGCCAAATCGGTGAGGAAGCCCCTCTCCTTCACAATTACCTTAATAAAAATATATTTTATACCTGTTGTGTTTAAAATTCTTCCTATTTCTTCCCAGGAATTGTTTTCTTTATTTACATCCTTAAAATCTTTCGATTCTTTATTATACAGATGTGGATATCCTTTAACAAGATCCACTAATAATGAATCACCCTCTTTTGTTGCACTCTCATCAGTGTTTGCACTAAACATTATGCTATCATCAAATTGTCTTGATGAATAACTATTATGATCCTTCATAATTTTAATTAAAAATAAAAATAAAAACTTTCTTTTCTTTGAGGTTAGCTTGTAGATCTCTTCTCTCTAGGACATTCGTGTGATTGATTTTGATTGGCTGTACATAAACCATATGCATAAGAATTGCATTCTTATGGAATTTTTCATTTCTTATGTTATGCTTATGCCTCTGTTTATGCTATGTTATGTAAATCAATATGGCGACTAAATACTCGATGCTCATTGGTCCAGGCGGTCTTATGCTATGCGTATGCAGCCTATGCATTTTGTGTGTGAAGGCCATAAAGCGGGGAGCACACAAACTTGCATAGGCGCATAAGCGTAAGTTAAACCAATGTGATTGGTCCATAAACGTATACATAAGAAATTCAACCAATCGAATTTCTTATGCATATGCTTATGCGCCTATGCAAATTTGTGTGCTCCCCGCCTAACCTTTTTGCGAGGTTAGGACTTAAGTAATATTAAATACTTCGACATAGAATTAAGGAGATATGCGTTATGCCTTTATGAAATCATGAAAAATAATAACTTGTTGAAGCAATTCTTTTTATAAAATAAATAACTAATCGTTTCGACTCCATCCATGAGATAAAAATTCAACTTTAAGATAAATAACTAAACAAATAACGTAGTTATATTATCAAAAACAAGTTATTAAGAACATGATTCCATGAATGAAAATATAATAAATTAATACAAACCAATGTTTTAATATAATAATCTATAGTTATTAGGAGACTTTGAACTATCAACCGAGCTAACATAAAATTGCAATTATTCCTTTAACAAATATACAAGTATCCCCCATAGCAAAAAAGTCACAGTGATATCACAATAGGCTCACAATAGAGTCACAATGTCACAGAAAAACTGTGATGTCACTGTGAGATTATCAGAAGGTTACAGTGATGTCATTAATCACAGCTGGTGTGATATATTATAATATGAAATAAAATGTCACAATGATATAACTAGTATATCACAAAATGATTATATGTGTATATATATGGGAGAAGTTCAATAGCACAGAGTTCAATTGCGCACACCAATTATATTGACCGGTGCCTAGGGTAACCAGGACTGTTGACCAATCAAAGAGCTTTATTTGTAACTGGCCAATCAGCAATGTGGGCAATTGATAGCCTCCCATATATATACATATATGTATAATAAAGATAAGAAAAAACTTTTGATTAAAATTTGAAAAAGTTTAATTTGATTTATTTATAATAGCTTATTTATGTATTTATATTGTTACGCCCGCGTTGGACGCCCGGTAGACCTTAGCCGTAGAAGCTGCGAAGCGCTCCCTTGACAACGGGGGTTGTTTAACAACAACGCCCCGGAGATTCGCCCCTGAGCTTTCGACTCGGTTTGACGTGTCTTTAATACGCTCTCGTTAATAATAATTGTATTTCTTGTTCCCTGTTTAATTATTCATTAAAGTTACGTGTTCTTTACTAATAAGTGTTGTTGATTTCCGGCGCGAGTGTGGATATTGAGTGACGGTGCGGACGCGCGTTCCGAATCTAAATAAATCGCTCCGCGGACGTAACATTTTGGGGGCTCGTCCGGGATAAAAGGACGACGACGGTTTTGTGAGAGATTGAAAATGAGTGCAGAACAACAGAGCTCACAGTCTGACAGCGGAGTATCGACGCGGAAGAGGATGCGAGCTGCGACTCCTCTTCGTACTGCGACGTCGGAGATAACAACGGTAGCGATGGCTCTAGAGGCTGCGATTCAGGAGATACGCCTAATAAGAGAGGAGCAGCAACAACAACGAGCTGCGTTTGATGTTCTCTTGCGCCAGCGAGACGAGGAGATTCGTGGGATGGAGAGAAATCCTCAACCGCACGATCAACTAAGTCCTTCTAGTAATAGAAATTTTGAAAATATGGGGGCTAATAATGCGGAGGAAAGTGACGCGCGCGCAGAGCTCGGTTTCAAATTGAAACCAGACACATTTGACGGGACCGTACCGCTGCGAGAATTTTTCTCGCAATTTAATTTGATCGCGCGAGCAAATCGTTGGAGCGACGGGATTAAGACTGTTGCGCTTGCTGCGTGTTTAAGAGGGAAGGCGCGAGCCTGTTAGAAACCGTACAAGACGTGTCAAATTTAGAATTTACAGAGTTAAAATCCAAACTCGAGTTACGCTTTGGGGAGGGACATCTGTCTCAGAATTTTTATACGCAGTTTACAAACCGGAAACAAAAATTTGGAGAGGATTTGGCCGCTCTTGGCTCCGAACTTGAAAGACTTGCACGCCTCGCTTATCCTGAATGCCCACATGAAATTTGCGATAGAATCGCCTGCGCGCAGTTTATTTCCGCTGTTTCTGACAATTTCATTAAGCGAACTCTCCAACTTGAAAATATTGCATCATTAAATTTAGCAATCGAGAGAACTAAGACTATAAAAATCATTCAAGGGGAGGGTTTTGAAAGAAAAAAAGAAAATTTCAATAAAATCTTCTTGAAAGGAGAGAAAAGAGACAGGGACGCACAGGAGGAGAAAGGGAAAGAGGAAAAAAATTTAGAAAAGAATTGGCGTGGCAGCAAATTTAGCGCCAGCCGAAGGGTGTTGGACGTGCGGAAAAACCGGGCATTTCCGGTCCAATTGTCCTGACGGGAAGGGAAACAAGGCTTAGTCGAACTTTGCGGGGGGAGTTCGACTTGTATGTTAAATCCCCCAGATATTAAGCAAACATGTTTGTTAAATGTTAGAAGAATTAAGACAAATGTTAATTATTTTTGTTATAAAGGAAAAGTAGAAGGAAAAGAGTGTTCTTTCAAGATCGACACGGGCTCCGACGTTTCCATCTTAAATAGAAAATTAGTAGACAATGAGATTAAAAAGAAAAAGATTCGTACAGGATATTTGAATCTGAGATATCCTACCGGAGAAAGAGTTCCTGTAGAATTTGAAGTAGAAGTAAAGGTTGAAATAGGAAAATATTCTATTGTTATTCCGATGCTCATTGCAGACATTAATGATGATTGTCTTCTAGGAGTAGAATTCTTAAAAATTATTAATTTAGAAAAAATTTTTGAGACAGCTTTTGAAACTCCGGAATTAATTAAGGAAGTAGCTCGAATTAAAGATTCTTCTAAAAAAATCCCAGTTTCCTTGAAAGAACTCTTTAATGAAAATTCCCAGAATTTGGATAATTCTGAAAAAGAGATTTTTGCCGATTTTCTTATAGAATTTCGAGATGTGTTTTCTGAAGATATTGTCGCGGGAAATTGGAATGTAGTAGAACATGTCATAAATGTGCAAGACTCTCTTCCCATAAAACAGGCACCCCGGCGTATTCCATTTCAAATGAGAAGGGAGGTAGATAAAATTATAGAGGATATGAGAGTCCAAGGAGTAATTGAGGAATCGCAAAGTCCTTGGATTTCCCCTGCAGTACTAGTGAGGAAAAAGGATGGAACAATAAGATTTTGTGTGGATTTCCGGAAACTAAATGCTGTGACAATTAAGGATTCATATCCCCTCCCCAGAATTGACGATATACTCGATCAGTTAGCAGGTAATTATTGATTTTCCACGTTAGATCTTAAGAGCGGCTATTGGCAGTTGAAAATACGCCCTGAAGACAAGGAGAAAACGGCTTTCTCGATCGGCAGGGGGCTTTGGCATTTCACGGTAATGCCCTTTGGTCTGTGCAACGCCCCTGCAACATTTGAACGTCTTATGGAAAGGGTTTTGCAAAATTTAATATCAAAAATTTGCCTTGTTTATTTAGATAACGTAATAATTTTTGGAAAAAGTTTCACGGAGATGATAGAGAATCTCAGAAAAGTATTTTTACGTTTACGGGAAGCAAATCTAAAGATAAATCCGAAAAAATGTGTTTTATTTGGAAAAGAAGTGAAATATCTGGGGCATATAGTTTCGGCAGAGGGTGTTACTACAGACCTCGAGAAGATTGCTGCCGTTAGAGAGTGGCCGGTACCTCACACGAAGAAACAGTTACGGAGCTTTCTCGGGTTTTGTTCTTATTACCGAAAATTTGTGAAAGGTTTCTCCTTTCTAGCTAAACCTCTTTACGCATTAACGGAGAATCAGATTAAGTTCGTGTGGGCAGAAGAATGTCAAAGAGCGTTTGAAAATCTGAAATTAATGTTATCTTCTTCTCCGGTTCTTTCTTTTCCGAAAGAAGAGGGTGAATTTATTTTAGATACCGACGCTTCCAATATCGGAATTGGCGCGGTTTTATCTCAAAAACAAGATGGACAGGAAAAAGTTATCGCATATTTTAGTCGTGTGCTCAGTAAGGCTGAGCGAAATTATTGCGTTACTCGTCGGGAACTTTTGGCGATAGTGGATTCGATTAAATTCTTTCGCCACTATCTTTTAGGACGAAAATTTCTAATCCGAACGGATCATGTTTCGTTACAATGGCTTATGTCTTTCAGAGATTTAGAAGGGCAACTAGCTCGTTGGCTAGAAAGGCTTCAGCAATACGAGTTTAAAATTATTCATCGAAAAGGACTTTCTCACAAAAACGCTGACGGATTGTCTAGACGACTGTGTAAGTCATTCGGTTGGATATTGTGCAAAGGTGGAGAAAAAATGTGCTGAAGAAACAGAAAAAATAGTCGCTCGTATTGTGTTTGAAGGGGAAGATTTGAGAGAATGGCGGAGAGCACAAGAAGAAGATCCGAGCATTTCAATTATACTCCACGGCAAGGAGACAAGAATGCGCCCGCCACGTTCGGAGATAGTTGTTAGGGACGTGTCAGCTCAGTTGTATTGGTCGTACTGGGATACCCTGGTCGTGAAGGAAGGGATCCTTTATAAGAACTGGGAAGCTCCGAATCTGAAATTCAGTTTTCTTCAACTTGTTGTCCCTCGAAAGCGAGTAAAAGAAATTTTACAAGAAACGCACGATTCTCCAACGGGAGGACATTTTGGGATAAATAAAACTTTGGAAAAAATTCGGAAACGCTTCTTCTGGGCAACCTGTAAGCAGGATGTCGAAGAATGGTGTAGGACTTGTGAAGTTTGCATCTATAAGAAAGGTCCCTTAAGAAAAGGAAAATCTCCTCCTCAGATTTATAATGTTGGAGCTCCGTTAGAGAGGGTGCAAATGGATATCCTTGGACCTCTCACGTCGACTAAGTCTGGAAATAGATTTTTACTCGTCATTGTAGATTGCTTCACAAAATGGGTAGAAGCTTTCCCCTTAAAAAATATTAGAGCTAAAACGATGGCAGAAGTTTTTGTTAGCTAATTCATCTCCAGGCACGGAGTGCCTACTGAAGTTCACACCGATCAAGGAAAGAACTTTGAATCAAAGCTTTTCTCAGAATTGATGGGACTTCTCGGAATTAAGAAAACAAGAACTACTCCTCTTCATCCTCAGTCTGATGGGCAAGTTGAACGCCAGCATCAGACAATAACTAATTATCTTGCAAAATATATCGCGGAAAATCAAAAAGATTGGGATCGGTGGGTCCCCATGTTTCTCTTAGCTTACAGATCTTCAAAGCATGAGACCACCGGAATAACTCCTGCAGAATTATACTTCGCTCGAGATCTTAGACTTCCTATGGATTTGTTACGAGGAGGTCCCTCAAAACTTTTATATTGTTATATATGATATTATATACAGGGTGTCCCAAAATAATGGGGACTAATCTCGTGTGCAGATAGAGCGGACTAAACTGAGTTGAAAAGTCCTCTACCATTTTGCTAAATTCGCAATAGTTATTGCGTTATTAATTAAAATATCTGAGCTAATGAGCGCATGAAAAGCGGTAGGCCGGAATCGGTAGGCATGTAAGATGGCTTATTTGTTTATGTCTCTTAGCAATAAAAGCATCATCTGAGCGAGAGATGGAGTCACGCAGCGAACGGTAAGCGACGCGTGATATTTGTTGCTAAGAGATGTAAACAAATAAGCCATCTTACATGCCTACCGATTCCGGCCTACCGCTTCCCACGCGCTCATTAGCTCAAATATTTTAATTAATAACGCAATAACTATTGCGAATTTGGCAAAATGGTAGAGGACTTTTCGACTCAGTTTAGTCCGCTCTATTTGCACACGAGATTAGTCCCTATTATTCTGGGACACCCTGTATAAAAAATTTTTTACCGGGTCATTAATCATAGTGGCTCTATTAATGTGAAATCACTTTACACAGAAAACATGACTGGTTGTTGTGTGTTGGGATGCAACAACAGTAGCGGAAAAGGCTTTTCGCTAAGACAATTTCCTAAGACAATTTCGGATGCAGAACGAAGGACATTATGGACAATAAAAATAGACCGGAAGAATTGGAAACCTTCTCCATACTCACACATTTGTGAAGTAACTATAAAATGTCAATTCATAAATTAAATGATAGATATTTATACAATTAATGTTATACGATGTTCTCTTTAGGTTCATTTTGCAGAAGATATGTGGGAAAAACCACGAATTGATGGGAGGAGAAAGTTAAAATATAATGCTGTGCCAACTATTTTTCCCACTATTCAAAAAGAAAAGTGCAAGATAAACTTTTATACAGTACGTTTACTTATTCTTTAAATTATATTGAATATAGAATGTATTAAAAAAATTGTTTTGTAATAGGTGAATCATTCCCAAGAACTTCACAAGACATCTATTGTGTCCAATACAGAAAGTTCAACAATACAGAGGTACAATGTGGAGGATACTGAAGAAATTGAAATTAGTATTCAAAATAATCCTAATGAATTAGGAGTGATGAATGATTCAAATTCTAATGCTACTGCAATAACATCCGAAATTAGTACAGATAAATCAATATCGGAGTCTGCTGTATTGCAAATAGAAGATTTAAAGAAAAAACTGAAAGCAACAAATGAAAAACTTCAAATCGCAAACGTGGTCATTCGCAAAGTTGAAAAGACAAAGAAAAATTTACTGCAACAAGTAAGAAAATTAAAAAGCCAACGGAGACTACGTATTGAAAAGAATTTGGTAAAATCATCTGAAATACTACATAAAGTTTTTAATAATGATCAAATCGAATGGCTTCAAAAAGATTCTTCCACACGGAAAGTGTATAAATGGTCTGAAGACACTATTAAAAAAGCACTGAGACTTAAATTTAGTTGTACTAATAACGGTTACAAAGAACTTATAAAACAAAACATTCCTCTGCCCTCAACACGTACACTCAGAAGAAGCATTGAAACACTTAATTTTCAACCGGGGATATTTGATGACATATTTGTAGTTTTAAAAGATAAAGTATCACAATTTCAGGATGAAAGAGAAAAGGATTGCATGTTAGCCCTTGATGAAATCAGTCTTACTCCTGGTGAACAAATCGATACATCAACAAATTTTCCTATTGGATATGCTACCATTCCTAATAGTCGTGGTAAATCTATTGTTACGTCCGCGTTGGACGCCCGGTAGACTTTAGCCGTAGAAGCTGCGAAGCGCTCCCTTGACAACGGGGGTTGTTTAACAACAACGCCCCGGAGATTCGCCCCTGAGCTTTCGCTCGGTTTGACGTGTCTTTAATACGCTCTCGTTAATAATAATTGTATTTCTTGTTCCCTGTTTAATTATTCATTAAAGTTACGTGTTCTTTACTAATAAGTGTTGTTGATTTCCGGCGCGAGTGCGGATATTGAGTGACGGTGCGGACGCGTGTTCTGATTCTAAATAAATCGCTCCGCGGACGTAACACTATAACTGCATTTAGCGGACTCAATAGTTAATTATTATCTGTCATTGGAATATACCATTAGATAGATGAGAGATCTAATAGAATAGCCCAATGGCAATAAGTACTTAACTATTGAGTCCGCTGAATGCGGCCTATGTTTATGTGCATGAAAATTCATTTTTCTTTTTCTTAACTTAGGGTCAGCGCACATACATTGCCGTAGCGTCTTACGTCGTCTTACGTCATTTTACGTGAGAATATTATACGATACGTAAGCCACTATTACGGTAATGCAGAAAGAAAAACGTAACGAAACATAAGAATAGCACTTTCTTACGTTTCATTACGTTACATTTTTCTTTCTGCGTTGCCGTAATAGTAGCTTACATATCACGTAAAGACGCTACGGCAATGTACGTGCGCTGGCCTTTATCTTTAATACGACTTTGCTTATTTCTTGCCTATTGTTTGCCTTTATTTCTTATTATAGAAGAAAAACCTTTAGCTACGCATGGTTTGGTGTTCATGCTTGGAGGTATTTTTACTCGGTGGAAGCAAATAGTAGCTTTTCATTATACTCCTGATGGTTTTAATGGTGCATGTTTAAAACCTATTATTGAACAAATTATTGAAAAGACAGAGTTTATAGGTCTTCATGTACATAGTATTACATCGGATATGGGAAGTGTTAATCAAGCAATGTGGAGAGCTTTTTCAAATATTTCTACTGGTAGATATTCAAAAATTGTAAATTCTGTCTCTCATCCAATTGACGATAAACGCAAATTATTTTTTTTGCCGATGCTCCTCATCTCATAAAGAATCTTAGAACAACTTTAATAAATAACAAAGTCATTATGTTGCCAGATCAATTTAAAAATTCCAATCAATTGTCTTCAAATATTGTTCAATTTACTCATTTACAGGAATTAGTAAATGAACAAGAAAACTTGATTTTGAAGCTTGCACCAAAATTAAATAAAGAAATTATCACACCGACAAACTTTAATAAAATGAAAATTAATAAGGCAACTAGTATGCTAAATAGAGATGTTAGCAGCGCATTAAATTTTTTAGGAAATGAAAAAAAAGAAGATAATTATAAAACAACAGCTTTATTTATTGAAATTATATCGAAATGGTTTACATTAGTTACTTCGCGAACTCCATTAGTTGCGTTAGGAAAAAAAGCAGGGGATGAAAGGCCAGAGAAAAAATTTTATGAATCAATAGAATTTCTACAGTCTGTTATCGATTTGTTTCGTAATATGGAAATCGGTAAAGATAAAAGATTTAAACCTGTGCAAACTGGTGTAATGATAACAACGCAATCTCTAATCGAACTTACAAAATATTTTATTAATAATCGAGATTACTTATATGTGTTAGGAGGGCGATTTACACAAGACTGCGTAGAAAATTTATTTTCTAACATTAGGCACAAATTTCCTGTTCCAAATGCTTTACAATTTAAGCAAAGTTTAAAAATTTTAAGTGTGTCCCAATATTTAAGAGAATTGGAAAATACTAATTATGAGCAAGATGACGGTGTGTTGACCTCTAATTTCTCTATAAGAAAACGTCCTTCTGAAACACATATAAGCCAAATAATTCAAGATGTTCCTGTAATTTCTCTTGAAGCTGCAAATAAAGTCATTCATTTGATCAATTTAGAAATGAACTCATTGTATAATGTAAGCGGTTATATTATGTCTAGGATTCGTAACACAAATAAAATATGCAATAATTGTTTATATTCTGCAGGATCAGAAACATACAATTCCAATATTAAATATTCAAAATTTGTGCATCTCAAATGTTACAGAACAAAAACTTTATTTTTTGTAAACAATGAAACATTTCAGTATTTTTATGAAATGGAAGTTATTATTAGAAGATACATTCTTTATTTAAAAAACGTCAATTGCGATTTGATTAAATTTTTCATAGACAAAATGACAAATGTTACATGTAATACACTTAAAAACATGTAATAAACTTAAAAGTCATGGTATATATAATATAATAATGAAACGTTTTATTAAATTTAGAATTAAAATAGAAAACCAAAAAGGATGTTTAAAAGTACCAATATATAGTAGCAAAATGGCGAGGCATTCTATGATTAAGTGATATTTGTTATATTACTACATTATAAATTATTATAATTTAAAATAATTATTATTTTAGTAATATTTAAAAATGTTCTATATTTTGTTCTATTCTTTTAATACATATTCTACTTTTAAAATTGGTGTAATTATTTCTCTCTTCCACAAATCTTTTTGCGCGCTAAAGATATTCAAATGAATATTTGAAATGAATATGAAAGCATCGATTGGTTCTGCCATTTTGCTTCAAACGAGTTCGTTAACCAATAAAAACTCTGACCGGATCGTCCAGACTCTTACTTCTAGAGACTCTAGGGCCCGAATTCATAGTCGTTTCTCAAATCTTAGATCTCGTCTCCAATCTCAAATTTCAGCTCTCAGGTCTCGAATCCCCAACCTCAAATTTCAGTGCTAGTGGCTCATCATTAAATTTGGTCCTTCATGACTAAACGAGAGAGAGTGAAGACTTAAGCGGGGAGCACACAAACTTGCATAGCAGTGATGCCAGAAAGGCCACGCTAGCAACACGCAACCGTGGTGGGGAGAATGACGCACACAAAGCGAAAACCGCGTACGTGTGAGCTCGGCGCTTCGGCCAGCTTCGAGTAGTAGAGGAGGACAGATAGATTGTTTGCTGTCTCCTTCCTACCAAGCCGGCAACGAAGACGACGGGCGACGCTGCTCGCTTCTCGCTTCTTTTGATACGCGTGACAGCGTTAAATGTTTCTTTACAGCCTTTTGTATTAAATATATATATGTATATACTCTTATGCAAATGCTTTTATATGTGCAGTACATTGTACAGTATACTGTTTTATATTTATTTTTAAGTATACTTAAATAGAAAAATATTATTTATTAAAGTGATATAGCGTTAATATTAATAGTAACAGTAGCTTTAAAAAATATCTAATATATAATAATAATTATATATTTAACTTTACTGTTTTGTATACATACATTTACGATACTATTACGACATACAACGTATACTGACCACATATATATATAGGTTTGTGTCGTTGACAGCTTAAAATGATAAACAAAATAATGAAGGATGATTTTCCACACCACCCAAGAGGTACCACCAATGGCGCGTTAGGTTTTTTAACGTGGACCTTCGTCTGGAGCCATATTATACCACATTATATTATATGTATAATATTCTCTATTATATGAAGGAAAAAAGGACTTGCAAAAGGCAAGTGTGTAAAAAATAATTTGTCACTAATTGACACCACACTTGCAAGTGTGTAAAAAATGATTTGTCATTAATTGACACCACACTTGCAAAAGGCAAGTATGTAAAAAATATCTTGCCTTTAAAAGACATCACTGTAAATGACAGATACAATAGAGAATATTAATTAATATAATGTGGTATAATATGGCTCCAGGCGAAGGTCCACGTTAAAAAACCTAACGCGCCATTGGTGGTACCACTTGGGTGGTGTGGAAAATCATCCTTCATTATTTTGTTTATCATTTTATTTATTATTTTTAAGCTGTCAACGACACAAACGTATATATGTGGTCAGTATACGTTGTGTGTCGTAATAATATGTATGTATACAAAACGTAAATGTATGTATACAAAACAGTAAAGTTAAATATATAATTATTATTATATATTAGATATTTTTTAAAGCTTCTGTTACTATTAATATTAACGCTATATTACTTTAATAAATAATATTTTTCTATTTAAGTATACTTAAAAATAAATATAAAACAGTATACTGTACAATGTACTGCACATATAAAAGCATTTGCATAAGAGTATATACATATATATATTTAATACAAAAGGCTGTAAAGAAACATTTAACGCTGTCACGCGTATCAAAAGAAGCGAGAAGCGAGCAGCGTCGCCCGTCGTCTTCGTTGCCGACTTGGTAGGAAGGAGACAGCAAACAATCTATCTGTCCTCCTCTACTACTCGAAGCTAGCCGAAGCGCCGAGCTCACACGTACGCGGTTTTCACTTTGTGTGCGTCATTCTCCCCACCACGGTTGCGTGTTGCTAGCGTGGCCTTTCTGGCATCACTGTTGCATAGGCGCATAAGCGTAAGTTAAACCAATGTGATTGGTCCATAAACGTATGCATAAGAAATTCAACCAATCGGATTTCTTATGCATATGCTTATGCGCCTATGCAAATTTGTGTGCTCCCCGCCTTACTATTGAAAGCTCAATGGTGAAAAATAAAAAATTATAGCTGCAAAATATTTGTAATTGTTCGTGATAAATTATCTTTAATTATCTTGGCTGCCGTACCTGATTGATATAATGGAGATTTATAATAAGGTATAAATAATGGTACATAACCTTCAATCAAAGAATATAGATTTCTATATTCTTTGCTTCAATTCTAATTTTCTAGATTATAATAATTAATAAAATTTATGGTTTAGGTTAACGAATTAGCAAAAAAGTCCACGCCAAAATTTACGGACACTGAAAAAATATTATTATTGTCATTGAAGATGTGAAGGAAATTGTGGAGAGTCCAAAAACTGACGGCCCAACTATAGAGAAAAAGAAGGCAACTTGGGAACTTATTACAGAGCAATATGCAAATAGTGCATTAAACAGTGACTTTTCTGTAAGGACAGAAGCACAATTAAAGAGATGCTGGATTAATTTATAATATAGGTATTATGAATTTATTAATATATCTATATATGTAGGTAAGTTAATAAGAACTGCTTATATACATGACGCATGAATCAATTAATCACATAAACAATGCTATTTTGTGCAACCTTCCATTAGAAATATGTAAAGAATTGATTCAAAATTATCTTTAGGAAATTTTGAGTAAATTTATTATAATAATAATTTCAAAATAAATATATTAAAGTATATCCCTTGGGCTTTATTTTTCAATATATTAAAAATAAAAAATATTTTTGTTTCTCGACAAATTTTTAAAATTTTATAACTTCAATATCATATATAATACTACATGAAACATTTTTACATGATAGATGCAGACGATCAGATTCAGTAAGGAAAATGCATCAATTAAAAACTGGTGGTGGTCCACCAATAGTGATTAATGATGATGAAGAAGACATGCATTAAAGAGTTCGCAGTATTGTTCCAACAATTGATTTTACATTAAAAAATCGATGAGATAGTACAAGTGAAATCGAAAGTAATATTAATTTTCTTTTTCTATTTAATTTTTACTTTTTACTAGTGTATTTTTTATAAATTTTAAAAATATATTATGGTAATTTAGGAAACATGGAAGATATGCCAGATATATTTGAAGAAGGAGAAATAGGAAATAGCGCAGACTTTGACAAATATAAAAGAGAAAACTATCTTGAAAGTAGTAATGAAAATGATCATGTACCTTGCTACCTTGCTGCTGATTTGAGTGCCAGTGCTGGTTCAAGTAAAAAAGTATTTTTTTTTTTCAAGTATGGATTATGATTATTAAAGAAGGAAATTTTTATTTATAAAATATGTGCAGTTTCAAAGGAAGTTTTGTTAAACAAATGTTTAACCATAAATAATGCTGGGAGTACAATTAAAAGAATATCAGAAAGTACTGATAGTTCCTTGAGCAGACATTCTTCTAAGTCTAGTGCAGCTGGTAAGTGTGTATATATGCATGTGTATAAACGGATGCGTAATTTTATGCATTCATGCGTGTGCGTAATTTTACTGAAAACATTTTGTATTAGAAATTTGATATAAAATTCTATTCTATCTTTTGAAAAATGATAAATTTCAAAATGATAGTAATTTAGTTTCAAAATAATAAATTTTGTACTAATAATATTGCAACATTTGTATTTTATTGTTGTAGGAAGTAGTGTACAACGAAAGCCTCTGAATGCTCTTCAAAATATTTTACCAAAAAATGATGATTTAGAGAATCGATTTAATAAGTGTAAAGGTATGAATTAATATATCGCTCCTTTAATGAAACTCAATAACAACTAAAAATTCTTTTTTTAAAGAAAATTTACTTAACAGGAAAAAATCTGTATAAAATTTAATGCTGAAAACTTTATTATTTTATTTTAATAATTTAACTTATCCTATTTTTCAATGATTAATGTGTTTCTATAAGAAATTTTCCACACAAATTTTATTAAAAAATTTTGAGTTAACATTTTTCCTATAATTATTATTTCATTTATATAGAATTTATAATTTTTTTATTTTTATGAAAGATTTGAGTGAAGAGCCATCGAATAAAAAGAGGAAACTTCCGACTGGTTTGGAAATTGAGCAAGATATGAGAATACAAAAATTAGAAGAGTCAACGATGCAGCAGTCTGAGCTGCATACAGAAAAGCTCAGAATTATTCGAAAAGAATGCGAGTATTGGAATGAAATGAAAGCTGTTGCAAAATTGGAGATGCAAGTGATGCAAGCACAACTTTAATATTGGAGAGCAAAGTATAGTGCAATTGAAAGTGATATCTGAATCATTAACGAAATTGATTCAGTTAATTATAATAATATTAAAAGGCAACCGTATTTACTGATCTTTTACATGACAATGATTGAGTGTTATAGAAAGAATTAAAGATCTTTCTCTCTCTCTCTCTAGTACAAAATGTTTTATTTGTTATGTTACATTACTTTTTGAGATTAACAAAAACCGTATTCTTTTTTTACGCAATAAGTACATTTTAGGAAAGTAAATATATAAAAATGTTGTAATTATTGTCATTTTTGTTTTATTATTTATGTTACAAAAGGTTCATTTTATTTTCAATAAATGATTAATGTTTTGGACAAATAAAAATTACAAATTGCAATAATAAATTGTCATTTTATTTAAAAAGTGTCGAATGATAAAGCGCAATCGATAATCTAATCCATTCATATTACGAGGAGGATCAGCATCTAAATATATTGCATATTCTGGCTCTTCATCGACTAATACATTTTCATTTGGGCAATTGATGTGGATGTGCAAGTTCCACAGAACTGCTGTAGCACAAATGATAGCAATGGAAGTATCTAACTTGTTTAAAAATCCCCTTTTTAAACAAGAAAATTTTCTTTTCCACCGACCAAATGTTCTTTCTATAAGATTTCTTGTTTTTTTATGACTTTTGTTATAATTACGTTCTGCCTGGTTAAGTGGTCGTAAAACAGGTGTAAGTAAATATGGTTGACAACTATATCCATTATCACCCAAAAGCAGACCTACAAAATAAAAAATTAAGTGATAATTACATTCATATTTTACGTACTTTAAAGTTTTACTTTTTAAAAAAATGTTTTTGTCTTATATTTTTACCTTTTACTCTATTCTCCATGAAAAACTGTTTTAAGGCACTGCGATCAAAGCAAGTGCTGTCATGAGTGCTTCCCGGGTGTCGAACATCAATATACAAAATTTCTCCTCTTGGTCCTGCAGCAGCCTAAATACATAAAAATATACAGTGCACAAGAATATTTTCATTGCAATTTAAATAATTGTATAAAATTACCAAAATATTTAAAGAAAATGAGCCTTTTCTACTGCGAAAAATTTCTCCAATTTCTTTGTTAGGATTGGCGATTTTGATCAGAGTTCCGTCAATGCAAGCAGCAATTTGGGAATTCAGCTATTTCATAAAATTTTTTGATGTTGCTTCGTTGATCCTCTAGAGTTTTAGGAAATTGTACATATTCATGAAGTTTTTCTGCAAACGCTATCGACACTGCTTTAATACATCTGCATACAGTGGATTGCGAAAAACCTCTTAAGTCACCTGTAACAGCCTGATATTTATAATTTCATTGAGAATCACTTTAAAACAAATTAAAATTTAATTAATGCTTGTTTTAATATTTATTTTATTTACTTGATAATTGCCAGTGGCATAAAATCGAAGAGCCATAAGAAGTTGCAAAACAGGTGATACTGGTAAACCTCTGTTATTATCTTTTGCTAAGTTGTCTTCAATAATTGGCAACATATAATACATAATTGCTTCTTTACTAAATTTGAAACGTTTTTTGAATGCTTCCTGATAGAAGAATTCAAAAGGGTTTGAGTGATCCCGAATGTAAAGCTTAGGTATTTTTATATGTGCAACTTCTGCGATATCCATAAATTCCAAAAAGTCATCTAAATCTTCCATGTTAATCTAATAACCCAAAAATAAAAAATTAATAATTAAAATTCTTATTAAATAATTTTTGTATGTGTAATCATTATTGCTATTAGTTGTTAAAAATTTTAATATGTACAATAATTCTACTATTAATTCTTTAATTATCTTAATAATAATATGATATAAAACTTATAATTACTTACTAATGATGATTTTTGATGATCACAAATAACTTTTTTAAATTAAACTCTTGCTTAAACAAGTGAGGTTATTTGAGATTTCAGATAGTCAGGTCTCCACTCTCTCTCGCTTAGTCATGAAGGACCAAATTTGATGATGAGCCACTAGCACTGAAATTTGAGGTTGGGGATTCGAGACCTGAGAGCTGAAATTTGAGATTGGAGACGAGATCTAAGATTTGAGAAACGACTATGAATTCGGGCCTAGATAGATATAGAGACCCTTTACTAGAGACTGGCCATTCGAGGGTTCCACGTGCTTGGTGCACGTAACTTATGCTCAGAAAATGGCAGCGCCAATAAGGAACGCTGCTCACCGAGCGCGAACGGGCATAAAATTTGGATTGAAATACGTTTGCACTCCGAATTTATAGTGGTATCGCTGAATTAATGATGTATAAAATAATGTATAAATAATGATGTATATATGAAGTAATGATGTATAAATGTATCTAATGAAAAATGTATCGTAAGTGAAATAATATCGTTAAATAATAGGGAATCAATTGATTATTACAAATAATACAATAATACAAAGTATTTTCATTTTTGTTTTTATTAATTTTATTTTTAGCGCAGGTACAATATATATGTAAACTAAAATGTAATGCAGTAAATAATTAAATTTATTATCGTACTAACGCATGCATAGCCATAGTTTTACTATCATAAACTTTGTTCGGTAATTGGACTTTGGAATTACCTATTCGAAGTCGAAATCTAATGAAACGCATCATTATTTTAGAATGTATGTTATGACATTTTTTTAATGCATCGCATTGAATGGACTGCATTTTTTCTTTAAAAAAATTAACTATATCATCACTTTTTCGCATCAAAATTTGTTTTCAAGTATGGAAGATATTGCCTGATAACAATTTCCATCTTGTAAAAGTATTTAAATGTGCTGTTATTGACAAAAAAAAGCGTATTACGTCGGAAACATTTTAATTGAACGAATTTTGTACATTTTGAGATTGGTTCGTATGTAAGAGATCCAGCGGAATTTAAACACAATTTACATGTAATGTTATATTTTGAAATACGGGAGAGAATATATCCAGCGATGTAGTATAATACATTTTTTTCAATGTCCCCTAAGTTTATGTCCTTTGTGGAAAAATCAGGGACAAGTGGCATTTCTTTAATTTCTTTTGCTTTGAGCTTACTTAAAAAATCACCAGCAATAACTCTATCATCTTCTTCATAGCTAGAGTTACCTACTGGCTTTAAATATTTTGATATCGCGATGATCTTCAAATTGTGTTTAAATTGTAAGGCATTTGGGCTAGGTTGTTTAGCTCTAACAGAAGAAAATATATTTTCCACGCAATCTGACGTTAATCGGCCTGCTAGAACATATTGATAGCCTTTTTCATCGATTAAGTACGTCGACAATTCGATGATAGACTTGGTACTGATAATGACTCCACGTTGTACAGGTTTGAATTGCGCACCACTTCCAACTATCATTTCTTGAAAAAGTTCTATAATAAATTCTAAAAATGCAACTGATGTTTGAAATTTATTTTCAGATAATTCATTACCTGGGATTTTTCTTAATGCAAGGTTTGGAGTACGTGAAGTCACTAACGTAAACCATTTTGAAACGACTTCAATGAACAAGGCTGTTGTCTGATCTTTTTTGAAATTTTGCATCGCCAGAAAGTTTAGACTGGCACTAACATCGCGAGACAAAAAATTTTTGGCTTTATTAACTTTCATTTTGTTAAAAGTGCCATTCAAAAAATCATCTACTTTAATTTTCGATGTTAGTTTTAGCTGTAAATTTTCTTGAAACTCAGCAAGTTCCTTTAAATGCGAGCAATCAACCACAGAAGAAGAAAGATTATTTGCACTTATGAAGTTTGTAGGCAAGGTAATAGTTTTGTTATTAAGCAAACAGAATTTTAGATTCTTTAAAAGATGACCAGGATCAGCGATAAACCAAAGCTTACGATTATTATCAACAGGATGGATAATTGAGTTCGTTACTGTCGAATAACGTCCAGCAAAACCAACAAGAAATTTACGCCACATCGCTAAATTATTCGGTCCCATATCGTTTGTAACGCCGTGTACGTAAAGTCCGATAAATTCAGCTTTTTGAATAATTTCAAGTACGATAGGGTGTAACAACGCTCCGTCATAGCTGTCAGGTGTTAAATAGAAAGCGACATTTTGTTTCCAACGTGAAAGATATCAGCAAGCACAAAAATCAAACCATACATAGCTTGAGCACTTTCACCTACATGCATGAAAAAACACGAAAAAACACGAAAAAGCTAGAAAAATTATAGAAACAGAAAATTATAAAAACAGAAAATTATAGAAACAGAAAATTATAGAAATAGAAAAATCTATTTTTGAAAAGATATACCATTACGTGTACAAAACGATGCAATTCCACAATACGACTGTGTCGATGAGTCAAATTGTTGACCTGGTGCAATAGCCATTTCATCTAGTATAAGTATGCAATCTTTTTCTCTAACGTCCTGAAACAGAGCTACTTTGTCTTTTAACAATTTAAAGATATCGTCACAAATTCCTTCCTCGAATTGGATACTTTCCAGTTTCCTCCGTAGTGTACGTTCGGACGGTAAAGGAATTTTTTGCTTCCGTAACTCCTGATAGCCACTAGAACCGCAGGAAAACTTCAGTCTAATGTAAGTGCTTTTTTTATGGTGTCGTTAGACCACAAATAGCCGCGTGAAGATTTCCTCGTGAGAACTTTAATTTGATCATCATTAAATAATAACTTCATTGATGATTCCAAATTCAGATAATTTCGGGCCTCTGAGTTATCTTGCATTGTAGTCAACCTCTTAATATGCTTCTTTAATTGAGTGTTGCATCGGTTACTTTTCAAGATAATTTTGTTTGCCAAATCAAGTTTTTTGTTGGCTTCTTCCAGTTGTTTCTTCAGCCACTTAACTTCATCAACTTCTTCGTTGCATGTTTTTTTTGAATGGTTAGAAGTGGACGAATCTACAAAATATTAATAAAGTAACAATGATATATTATAATAACTTGAATTCGGTATTAATTAAAATTAATTAAAAGTAATAGAACCTGCAAAATTACTCGATATTGATGGAGTAACATCAGGAACATCTGATTCAAAACAGTCATTTTGTTTCTCGCTAATGTTTCCATGAACTGATGTTTGATGATCCAGTGTTTCAAATATTACATCAGGCTGTCTTCCCGAAGATTCATTAGTTTGATTCTTAAATAAGTCCATTATTTTAATAAAAAGTTTGTTTTTTCTATGACATTTGAAAAACAAATATTGCATAAAAAATATTGCATGTGCCACTTCTTACTGATCGAGCAGGGAAAATTGTGGGCACAGCGTTACATTTTAGTTTCCGTTTTCCGTCGACTCGTTTTTTCTCCCACATTTCATTTTCGAAATGTATCTATAAAAATTTTTTATATAGTCAGTATTTTTATTTTTATAACAGAAGAAATGATTTTGATTACTTACTTCACATACATATAAATACTTTGTTGATTCCCAATTAATTTTGCCTATACTAGTAATCCATAATTTCTTTCTTTCCGGATCACTTGGTAAACTAGCCATATAAATTTTTCTTCTTTTCTTGGTGCGATTAGAGCATCCAGGAACACTGCAACTTGGCATATTTATACCTACAAAACTAATTATTTTATTTTTAACTAATTTATATTATTTTATCTATTTATTTATTTATTTAATTAATTAATTAATTTATTTTATTTTATTTATTTATTTTATTTATTTATTTTATTTATTTATTTAATTAATTAATTAATTAATTTTATTTATTTATTTATTTATTTATTTAATTTTTTATTTATTTATTTATTTAATTTTTTTATTTATTTTATTTATTACAATGAAAAAATCATGTTACTTACACGAGCGCAGAATTCACGTGCAACGGATGACAGCGATAAACAAACGCGCACACACATATTGAGTTCACGTACTTATCGCCGCCATTTTCTGGGCAGATGGCCAGTCTCTAGTAAAGGGTCTCTGGATAGATAGCGCATGGCGCGTCGCATAGCGGTAAACGAACGAACCAGCGACTACTGAATACGTTTTTTGTAATGTTTTTGGAATGTTGCTGTAACATTTCTAATGAAATATTACAGTTACATGTTCTTATAATGTCTCTACAATATTACATTGCAACTTGCAAGTTTGTAACATTGCTGCAATGTAATTGCAATGTTCTGTGCTGTGTAGGATAGTTTAGTTGTAGAAAATCACAACTTTCTAACGTAACAGATTATTACAGCATATACAAATTTTAATGTCAAACCTAAATTTGTTATATCTTCCAAACCAATGCCGTCCCCCACTTCTTTCTTGCGGAGAATTACTCAAAATAACCTCCCCTACATATTTAAGGCGATAAAATTGGTGAGGTGTTTATTCAGTTTTACTGCGTAAAGTTGTAGAATGATGTGAATAGTTGTGATTTTTATGATAATCTACAACTTCTACAACTTACTATATTGCTCATAAAATATTCATGGAATGTTGTAAAAAGTTTGTGAATAGTTATGATTTTTACGATAATCTACAATTTATACAACTTACTACATTATTCACAAAAATGTTTATAAAAAATTGTAGAAACTTGTAAAAAAATTTTAAACTTACTATAACTTATTAGAACTTATCATGAATTTCTACAATTTTCACAAATTGGTAGAAAGTTGTGATTTGTTGTTGAAAATTTTAATTTTTAATAGAAATACGTAAATTATTGTAAAATTATTTCCACCAGGGTTGCGCCTTAAATCTCTCCCTTTGAATTAAGCTTAGTATAAAAATGAAAATATACGAGTTTATTTAATATCGATATTATACTCCTTATAAAAATAATTATTCTCCTCTCCCTTTCTAAGCAATCAACATATTTTCTTTCCGCGAATTTTAATAAACTTATTATCTCAAATAAGTTTTCTAATCTTCGACTCATTTAAACGACATAAATCTGATATAAAATTAGATTTAAGTATATTGAATATCAAATAAAGTATATGAAATAATAACATATAAAATATATATATATATATATATGTATCATACATTAATTCATTATTAACCTCAAACACTTTTTCTTAAATTCAATATACTATTTCTATATCATCTCATGATATTTCTTTTAACTAATTTGCTTGTCATGATCAATTGTATAAAGCTTCATATTTTTTTTCCCGCGATTCTTGTAGATGTACAACTAGCGATATAAGAAAGCTCTCCGAATGAAACGGAATCACAGAGCTGGGAAAATACGCGTACCAACCGTGCAGCTTCCCATTTGCGTTGGCTTAAACGACAAACTCTTAGATCAAAACCCAGAATCAAATTTATCGAAAAAATTTCTTTGACTCCAGAAACGATAGCACGCTTAAAATCATCAGTGACTAACATATTCCACTTTGAAGCTTGCGCTAAAAATCCAGAAACCGAGCGTTGTATTAATTCTGAACCATCGCAGCCATTATTAATTGATCATCTAACTTCCGGAACTTCCCAGGAAGTTAACAAAACCGAAACAATTGTCAAACCCCCGACACTAGACAATTTTGCGGGCGTATCAATTAACTCATCTGAATCATTTCCAGAATTAGATCAAAATATAAATTTCCAAGGGGATAACGTAATTAATCACGAAGATTCATCGCCTAAAGATTTAATATCTCAATTAAGAACTCAACTACCGGATAATTAATTTCGTTATTGATGAATATGCGAGTTATTTGAATTTTTAAGAAATTGCTGACTTTAAGTTATTATATGTACAATTGTGTAATAATTATCAATGAATAGAATCTCTAAATTAATCATTTACGAATATCTTGCGATAATTCAAATGAACCCTAGAATTACCGATGAAGAAGCTGCAGCTATAAATTTTGTTCTAAACTTATTAATCAGATTACTTTCTGAGATTATCGACGATCAATTAGACATAGACGAGTTAATCTCTTTCCTAGAAAATATTGAGAATAGCTAGCCTAGAAAATCTTAAAATATATGTATCCAAAATATATGTATCCAAAATATATGTATCCAAAATACATATATGTATCCAAATACACTTAAATTATACTATATCTTATACTCGATTATATTTAATCATACATAAAAGTTTAGTAAGTTACTAATATCCCCATTCCGTACTATCTAGTTCACTTTCCCTAGATCCATAAGTCAAGTCCTAACTCTCGGCGTCCCTAGGGTATAGCCGGTGCATGCAGGTTGCCCTATAAAAAATAGAGAGCTCTCTTTCTTTTTCTAACCTAGGAACAGAAGAAGAAAAAAGGTCACCCAGACGTGACACCGGCATAGGTGTAGGGCAGTTGGAAATTGAACTGGTCGTGCTCGGATTGGAAAATGTTGGAGACGGAAGTGAACTGGGTGTAGTATGATGATCACCAAAAAATTATGTATGGGAGGATAATTAGAAATAGGGTAATTATGATCGTATCTTCCCATGTCAGCTTCAAATAAAATATTGTTTATGGCATGTTCAACTTGTGCCCGCGTTTTATTGTTATAGCTTCTCAATTTGTTGGATACATGTTGCAAATATATGGCACAACTGTCAGGTGGTATTTCCTCCCTTGCAGCCGTTTCTTTAAGAATTTGAAGTGCTTCTTCTAGTGTTGCTTCGTTCTTCTTATCACATACTTTTTCTTCTTTTGCTTTGGAAGCACTGGAGCAGTAAACTGTTCATTTTCAACTACTGATTCATGTTGAGACTGATCCTGTATATTTTGATCTTCTATGATATTCAATGTATACTGCTCAGAATCTAAATTTATTGGGAAAAGATCAATGTTTTTCTCTTCGTTATTCTCCTGAAAATTTAATTTTTTATATTACTTAAAGGAACTAAGATAAGTTTTTTTTCATAATTTATAATATTCTATTATTTTTAGATGCCATCAACCCAAGAAGAATGGCTGACAGTTTCGCAGGATTTCAAAAAATTGTGGAATTTCCCACATTGCTTAAGAGCAATAGACGGAAAACATGTGGTGTAGCAAGCACCCATACACAGTGGAAGCGATTTTTTAAATTATAAATCAGCATTCAGCATTGTTCTCTTTGCTGTCGTTGACGCTCATTATAATTTTATATACGCCGACATTGGATGTCAAGGAATAATTTCTGACGGAGTTTTTAAAAATTGCAAATTATCGAATAAACTAGCTACAAATTGTTTAGGTTTACCAGTAGAATCGAACTTGCCAGAAAGAAGCAAGAAAATATCATATGTATTTCTTGGTGATGAAGCATTTGCTTTGGGCGAATATTTGATGAAGCCATTCTCAGGCACGCATCGTACAAAATCGGCTGAAAGGATATTTAACTATCGACTCAGCAGAGCACGAAGGGTAGTTGAAAATGTATTTGGAATATGTTCAGCGGTGTTTCGAGTATTACGAAAACCAATGTTATTGGAACCAGAAAAAGCGGAGTTAATCGTAATGATGATGATTTGTCTTTATAATTTTTTAAGAAGAAACAATACCTCTCGAGTCATATACACCCCTCCTACAAGTTTCGATTCAGAACAAAATGAAGTGTTAGTAGAAGGTAACTGGAGACAAGATAGAGACAAACAAATGACTTCGTTAATTCCAACAAGAAACGTCCCGCGAAGATCAACACTAAATGCCAAAGGAATTCGAGACGAATTTAAAGAATATTTCATTACCAATGGATGCTTGGATTGGCAAGATGAAAATGCTTAAAAATTATCTTATGTACTTACGTTCTCTGTATCAATTGTACTTCGGGGTTCATCCTTATCTAATAAATAATGCATTCTTTCAAAAGAAAACCATTTTGAAACATATATGTCTCGACGAGCTGGAAAAAATTAATTTATAATTTTATTCTCAGATATTTATAGCAATTATTAACTGGAAAAGATAAAAAATAAATACCTTTTTCTGTTCCGATACTTTTTTTACCTTTTGCCTTTTCTCTGCGAAAGGATCCCAGTAGACTGCCCATTTTTTGTTTTGCTATCACTACGTCCACTTTCAAATTATTTGCTATTATCTTCCAAGCATCAACCTTTTTATTTCTTGAAAAATGGAGCGCGTGTTTAGCATCCCACAATAGTGGATACTTTTCATACTGATCTATTAATTGAAAAGCTATTTCATTTGTCCACTCCATTTTTTGTGCGCACGACGTTTCAATTCCGCAAACACGTCCAGACTGAGCATCGTTTCGCACATAAATCTTTTGATGGACCGACGAGCGACGGATCGCCTTCGTGCGTGCTCAGAGTGTGCGTCGAAACAAAAACGACTCGTCCACACTACAGCATTTGTGCGCGCAAATTGTTCGTGCGCGTAAAAATGCTCAAGTCAGTACGCACCTTTATATTTATGATATTTTTAAGCTGGGGAAACAATATGTTGTCCTTGGGGAAAATTGTCAAGTGGCCACTTCAAGCGCTATACTTTACATATACTTTACAACGCGAAGCGAGATCTACCCCAGAATTCTTGTGTGAATTGGAAAGTGTATGCGTGGACGCAGTGGGTTCCGCCTCCCCTACAGGGGGGGGCTCCACTTCCGGAAGATATAACCTAATCCAAACCTATTTCTGATTTAAAACTAAAATTTGGTTTGGGTTAGGTTATATCTTCCGGAAGTGGAGCCCCCCGTAGGGGGAGGGAGGCAGAACCCACTGCGTCCACGCATACACTTTCCAATCCACACAAGAAGACTGCTTAAGTTTTACTGCTTACGTTTTTTTATGTGCGGGGGCCTTTAAGCTTAGGACAGAATAAAGATATACGAATTATTTAGTATCGATATTACATTTCCTATAAAACATTATCCTCTCTCTCTCTAAGCAATCGATATCCTTTTCTCTTTTTTTTGCGGAATTCGAGAATCGCTTATTTTCTCAAATAAATTTTCTAATCTTCGATTTATTTCAATAACATAAATCTGATATAAATATACGCATACGTATATTAATTACATCTAAGTATATTGAATAATTATCAAATAGTAGCCTATAGAAATATATATATATATATATATATATAATCAAAAATAATAAAGAAAGGAAGGCATGAAGAGCCACGCGCAGTTATTGGGGCGCCAAAACAATATTTATTATTCAAAAAGATAACAATATTAGTGAACGTTTCGACCCTTTCTTTGGGTCATCTTCAGCACTAAGAAATCATATAAAAAGGTTAACTCCGTTAACTTAAATCCGTTAACTTAAAATCTTAAAACTTAATTAGTATTAGTAAAAAACGGAAAAGGCGCAAACCGGTGAATACGAAACGCAGACCTCGAGCAGTCAAAAGCTTAATATATATATTGTGACGTTGCCGTCCCGCGCGCGTCCGCCGAGTTCCTCCTTAATCGCAAAGCGCGGACCGAAGGACATCAAGCGAGAAATAGCGAGAATCGTGCCGCAGTCTCCAGAAAGGCGTTTCTGTTGTCGTTTTTTTCCGAGCGTTATAGATCTTTATTTTTATTTTTTTTTGGTACGAGCAACTAAGTACGGGGGCAATCGAAGCAGAGGAGAAAATAGAGGCATGGCTGACGGAAAAATTCAATGGAGATTATGAGAGAATATCGAGCACGGATTGGGAGCGGAGAGCACGGAGCACGAGCCGGAAGGAAAAACAGAGGCGAGGCCCGTGGCATCCTACATGAGGGAAATCAGCTGTGAAAACGCTGCAACGGCCCTGCCGAACTTACAAAAATTATAACCGGCAATACCGGGGATGCACGCGTCCCCGACACGGCCTTGAGCGTGCCGTTTACCGGCATTATCGCATGCCGCCGCGTGATTGGCCGCGATAACACGCACCCCGTCCGCGCAGCCTCGAGCAGGCTCCGAGCCTGGATCGCGAAGATCCGGGGATCAGCCTGTCGCGACCTATTGTACCGGGAGGATCTCAAACCGCCGCTGCCGTTTTTCTGTTCCTGGCCGATTTTTCGACGAGCCGTTGCCGACCTGCCGCACTCAGGAGGACCGAGGTACCGGTGAGGTTGCCCTACGTACCGTAAGCCACGTGCGATTGCGTCCAGGATTGAGTCACTCTGTCGTCGCCGCCGCAATTTTTGGTAATTTTTGGTGCGCGGGCTACGCCCGATAATTAGCGAAAAATTTAGCGGTGTGGCCGCGACGACAAGTGATTTCGGTCTCCGGAGCCCTCAAAGCACAGGTCTCGTTTTGTGTATTTCTTTTTGAGATATCGCGATCACGTTAAAGTCATTGTCGTCTCTCTGGAGGTTCGCGTTGCGGATATTTCGTTACGTGTAGATTATGCGTCGTTGTAGAGTGTCAAGTGTGTGTCGTGCGATTGAGAGAGAGTGATTGTGCGTCGCGTAAGATATGCCGAGCATTGCGTTTGCCGAATTTTAAAGCGAGAGTGTGAGGGAGAGAATTGCGTCGCGTGTAACCGCCGCCTTTGTCGGCATGTAGATTCCGTTTATTGTTCGCGTCTGTATCTCTGAAACTCCGGTCGAAGCGGCTGGCGAGGCAGTAGAGACCGAAAATCATCGTTGTACGGTGAAGTCGGGAATGTCCAACTTATAACTTCGCACATCGTTGTTAGAATTCGATACGCCGAGTCGAACACCCAGTCTCGGAAGCGAATTGCTACCGCCGAACGCGGCAAGCGTTAATTATTCCGTGTCGTTATTTTTTTTCTTGTCTTGCGAATCTTATTATTACCGATCGTTAGGTTGAAATTTAATTCACATATCTTTGGTCGGGTTTAACGTCTTTCACTATTATTAATTCTGGTCGCCGATTTTCTAATTCGGGATGGTCGTATCTCTAACATTCTGTAGTTCTTTATTATTATTTTCCTTTGCCAATTTACGCTACAGCAATTATCCATTTATTATCACTCAGGGACCATTTATTATAAATTATCTCAATTTCTGTTTTTTATCACTATCATCTTTAAATGAATTTTATTATTTTCATCTTTTATTATTACCATCTTGAATTGAATTACCACGATACTCTATTGTAACAAACCCGCCTTGATTTATCTTATTTATTTGCTTTCTTTTGTGTTTGTTGCCGTCTGTATTTTTCGTCCATCTTTATCGTGAACTGTATCTGTCGTCTCTTGCCAAAAATCGCGTTCCGTCAACCGTCGCCCTGCCCCTTTACCGTTAGGCGAGATAGTCCGCCCGTGGCGGATCCCGGTAATTAACGTTCGCGTACTTTAACTACGTAACTTTCGTGCGATATCGCGAATTGACGCGTGAAAGATCGCATCTAGCGCCCAATCTTCAGTTTTCGCGTTACCTGCGGGATTTTCGTCACGGCACGCGCGGAACTCCCGTCAACCCGTTCCTTTTCAGCGCGTTATCATTTTCCTTTTTCTCTTCACCCTTTTTGACGTCGATTTCCCTGCACGTCTCTCGCGTACAACGAGCAAACTCCCCGTCGTTGGCGCAAAAGCAACGATCCGCGCGACGGCGAGAGCGGGACGGCGATCAAGTCCGTTTGTAACGGGAGAAAAAGTCGCAATATATATTAAGTTCTAACCATACATTAATTCATTATTAACCTCAAGTATATTTGACATTCTTAAAGGAATTTAAATTTAATATACTATTTCTATTATCTCACGATATTTTTTTTAACGAATTTGCTTGTCGTAATCGATTGTATAAATCTTCATTTCACTCAAATTTGCTATTTTCCCCGCGATCCTTGAAAATGGTCAATCTGCAATATAAAAAAGCTCTCCGAAAGAAACGGAATCACAGAGCTGGGAAAAAGACACGCGCCAGCCGTGCAGCTTCCCATTTGCGTTGGCTTAAATGAGAAGCCCTTAAATCAAAACCTCGAGTCAAATAAATCGTAGAAATTTCTTTGACCTCGGAGACACTAACACGCTTAAAATCGTCAGCGAAAAGCGTGTACCATTTTGAAGCACTCACAAATAATCCAGATACCGAGCGTCATATTAATGCTGAACCATCGCAGTCAATCTTAATCAATCACTTAATCCCCGAAACTTCCAAGGAAGTTGTTAATAAAATTGATACAATTGTCAACTCGCCGACATTAGACGATTTTACGGGCGTATCTATTAATTCATCTGAGTTAACATCATTCATAAAACTAGATCAAAATATAATTTTTCAAAAGAAAAACGTAATTAATCACGAACTAGAAGATTCACAGCTATAGATTTAGTATCGCAATTAAAGGCTCAATTATCAGACGATCATTTTATTATTGATGAATACGCGAGCTATTTAAATTTTTAAGTAATCATTATATCACACACTGATTTTAGGTGCATTTTATTATATGTACAATTGTGTAATATTTGTCAATAAATCAAATCTCTAATTAATCACTTACTATCATTCGAATATCCAAATGAAACCTAAGATTACCGACGAGGAAGTTGAAGCTAACAATTTTGTTTTAAATTTATTAATTAAATTACTTTCTGAGATTCTCAACGACCAATTAGATATAGATGAATTAATGTCTTTTCTAGAAAATATTGAGAAATCTTAAAATATATGTATTCAAAATATACTTAAATCATACTTAAAATTTATACTCAAATACTCTTATGCGGGGTCTACAATGCAGTCGTAGTGTCGTTCAGTAGGTCGCAATCTTAAAATCGTAGAATAATGCTTGTCTACAATGCTTGTCGGAAGTCGCTAGGTTGAAACATTGATGTGTTCTAATATTCACTGCCAGTATTGAAATTCTCTAGTTTATCTCTAGTTTATGTCACGTATACTGGCAGTGAATTTCGGAACACAGCCATAATAACCAATCAGAGAACGTTCGTACATTAGTGAGAGGTTATGAAAAGTTGTTTATTTATGAATATGGATTTGCGTCCAATATTTTTATTGTCGAGTGTATATTTGCATTTGATGTCAATATATTTATATTTAAGAAAGAGACGTTTTAAAAGAAGGTGGTAGATAAGGCCTATAAATAGGATCAGAAGTAATTTGGGATACTTCAATAATCAATTCAAAGAAGCGTATGAGACAGATCATGAAGAGTTTTTTGATATGACACGAATGACACCTGCCCAATATGATCATTTATGTAACCTTGTCAGACCTTTTCTCACAAAGAGAAGTTTACGAAAACCTATCTCAGTGAATGAATGGGTAGCTGTGACTCTCTTGTAAGTAAATAAAATGTTATCATATTTTTTAAATTAATTTAATTGGCTTATATTATTGAATATTTGTTGATATTCTTTTTTATCGTTCCAGATTCCTTGCTCATGGTGATAGTGCCAGATCAAAAGCATGGGCTTTTCGAATTGGCAAATCAACTATATATAAAATCTTATATGAGACTTGTGATGCAATGTGGCAAGCTCTTCATGCACAATATTTGCCAAAACCTTCGCAAGAGACATGGGAAAAAGTAATTTATGAATTTTGGAAGAAATGGAACTTCCCAAATTGCATAGGTGCACTAGACGGGAAGCATATTACTATTCAAGCTCCACCAAACAGTAATTCTTTAAATTATAACTATAAAGGATTTTTCAGTTTTATACTGATGGCAATAAGTGACGCCAATTATAAATTTATTTGGATCGATGTTGGTGACTATGGTAATATATATTTATAATATTTATATGAATCTCAATCTCTGTTTTTTTGGTATCGATTATGTAATTTTTCTGTTTAGAGTGAAAACGTGAAAAGTGAAAATTTATCAATGATTCTGCCAATCACGCAAGTGGAATCACTGAGAACTTTTTCACTTTTCACGTTTTCACTCTAATAGAAAAGTTACACGATCGATACTCTTATGTATTGAACACAACAATTAATTAAAATTGTGTTTTACAGGTTCCAATAGTGATGGTGGCGTATGGGAAAACAGTAATCTCGGTCAAAGTTTGGAATCTGGTGCAGGAGATATTCCACCTCAAAAATTATTGCCTGGTACAACAACTCTGCTGCCCTGTACTTTGGTGGGAGACGAAGCATTTCCTCTTAAATCATATGTTATGAGACCATATCCAAGAAAATCACTAATAAGTGATTCACATCGATTTTTAATTATCGCTTGTCTAGAGCAAGACGAGTTATTGAAAATGCCTTTGGCATTCTTGTTTCTCGATGGAGAATTTTAAGAAGAGCAATTCAATGTAAGGAAGAAACTGCTCATAAAATTGTGCTTGCCCTTGTTGTTTTGCATAATTATATTATGTCCTCTAATGAAAATAAATATTGTCCACTACATTTTGTGGATCAGGAAAATAATGGCATTGTTATCCCAGGACAATGGCGCAATGAAGAATTAGGATCACATATTACACGTATTGGTCAAGTTGGCTCAAATCGAGCTGCTTATACTGCAAGTGCTCAACGAGACACACTACGAGAATATTTTATGACAAACATTGGAGCAGTTGATTGGCAGTTTGATCATGCATTAAGAGGTTATAATATTAACATTCCTTCGTAGAATATGCAATATATATATAAAAATATTTTTATAAAAAAGAATATTGTAAGAATATCTTATTTTAAGAATATTTTATTTTATATGAATATATATATATGTATATTTATGAGAATCGTATTTTTTTAGCATATTTGTACTTGAGCGGTTGTGATTAGCAGAAATAAAACAATGATTTGCATAAAATATAATTTTTATTTAACCTTAATTTAAAATATAATTTAATTTTAGAAAACATACAATTATATTTTATCTAATAAAAGATAATAGAAACAAAATAGCAAAACAGCTAGCTTGCTCGTCGATTGAATATAATTAATATTTTTCTATTAATATAATTGATTTTTTTCTTGTAAATTCAATCAATCATATTCAACCTCTCGATGAGCATGTTAACCGCTTTGTTTTTAACATGCTCAATGACTTATATTAATTGTTAATCTTAAAATCATTGTTGAAATTAAAATATCGAAGAAAGAATATCTTATTTTGAGAATATTGCATATAAGACTAGTGACTACTTAAAATAAAAAAAATAATTATGATAAGAAATAAAATCACAGTCGAGTTTCACAAGTTATCACTAGTTTTAAAAAATATAATTCTTTTTAGATGATTTTTTAGTAAAATTGCATTTTGAAATTGCAATATTTTATGTTAAATTCTAAAACGTTATAACAAAATATATTTTTAGTACTTTCTAATAAGTCTAGTCTTGTTATTCAGTCTTATTACTCAGTCTTGTTGAAATGATTCCAATATCTCTAATATTTTGATTACGCATCTTGTTTTCTGCTGTACAGGTACACGTTTCAATCCATGTGACAAGAATAATATTAAACTTTTATCTCCTTCCGTATCTGCCTTGGAAGTTGGAACATTCAGGAATGTCGAGCAAGCTGCAGCTATTGTTTGTGATGATTCTTTAATCACAGACTCTATTTCTGAATCTGTTTTCTTTCTTTTTTTGATATCTGAAGTAGGTACTACAAATGAGCAGTCTCTTACTTGATTACCAATATTCTCCTTATCTGAAATTTTTTAGAGAAGATGT
The DNA here is from genome assembly GCA_949152495.1 of Lasius fuliginosus. NCBI lineage: Eukaryota > Metazoa > Arthropoda > Insecta > Hymenoptera > Formicidae > Lasius > Lasius fuliginosus. The sequence continues at coordinate 10,220,266 of OX424445.1, forward strand.
TAAACGCATTCATAAACAAAAGTTGAGTTTTTCTGGAAAATAATGATTTCATCACTTGTAGAAATGTTATCAATGTTTTTTTTATAAATAGGCAAATCTTTGAATGATGTCGATTTTTCTGAATCTGAAGATAATCGCGGATGCTTCGTCAATAATGATTTGGAAAAAGATCCAGGTTTGTAGTTAGAACCAGACAAAGAGGAGCCTGATGCAGATGATATAGATTTGGTATAATTGGAGATTGTTCTACAACATAATTTTTCTAAATTAATAAAAAAATAATTGTACAGTTAAGAAACAAAGAATTTAATGAATGAAATAAATAAGTGAATAAAATAAATCAAAGCATAAAATAAAAAATCAATGACTTACTTCCGTGGAACATACAGATGACCCATAAAACGATGAATAGCTATGCTTTGCGGTGTCAACAAGTTTTCATATGACATATTATCTCTTCCTGAACCCGTCCTTGTTGTTCTGATAATAGCAATATTTCTCGCCTTGCGCGACTATAGAGATTTCGCAGCGTATCCCATCTGTGTTTCGCATCTGATGCTACAAGAAAATCAATGAAATGTATTCGCAACAGTGACAGAATCTTACATATAATACATATACATGCATACACAAAGAACTGACACCTACCACTTAGTGGATGTTTTAGGGCTTTACCAATAGAAATCCATGCCATTTCTTTTTCATGTACATTCTTATATCCTGCTTTTCCTTTAGCATAAAGTCTAGGATTGCCTTCAACGAGCGCAATCAAGTCCAAGTCATCTTGAGTTTTAATATCAATATTATAACCATCTTCCAAGACACTTGTTGCAATTGAATTTTGTTCAATTTCCTCTTCACTTTCTGTCTCCAAATATTCCACATATTCCTTGAAATTCATATTTAATAAAACGTCAGAACTCACTTAGGTAATAAATCACATAACCTTTTTCCTTGGGACAACAAAGTTCGTGCAATGCTATTTTCGCGCATTAATAACCTAACCCCGCATAAATACATAAAAACAATGCTAACTTCTCATTGGTCCGTCACAGCGACATATTGTGGTCGTCGTCGTTGGAATTGGAATTGAACCAACTCGAGCGACTACGGGAGCGTTTCCACTAGGCGCGTCACGCGTCGCGTCATGCCGCGCGTCACGAGTTAAACCAATCAAAACGTTCCATTTTGGACTATAATATTGGACTATAATAAAATGGAACGTTTTGATTGGTTTAATTCGTGACGCGCGGCATGACGCGACGCGTGACGCGCCTAGTGGAACCGCTCCCTACGAATACGACCGGAAACAGGGAATGTTACGACCGTTTTTGCGACGCTGAGACTCGCATTGTAGACCCCGCATTAAAGTATACATAAAACATTTTCGTAAAATTGAGTGAAGTTACTAATATTACTATTCCATCCATTTCACTATCCCTAGATCCACAAGTCAAGTCCTAGCTCTCGGCATCCCTAGGGTATAGCCCTTGTTGCAAACAGATTACCCTATATAGAGTCCCTAGAAGTAAGAGTCTGGACGATCCGGTCAGAGTTTTTATTGGTTAACGAACTCGTTTGAAGCAAAAGGGCAGAACCAATCGATGCTTTCATATTCATTTCAAATATTCATTTGAATATCTTTAGCGCGCAAAAAGATTTGTGGAAGAGAGAAATAATTACACCAATTTTAAAAGTAGAATATGTATTAAAAGAATAGAACAAAATATAGAACATTTTTAAATATTACTAAAATAATAATTATTTTAAATTATAATAATTTATAATGTAGTAATATAACAAATATCACTTAATCATAGAATGCCTCGCCATTTTGCTACTATATATTGGTACTTTTAAACATCCTTTTTGGTTTTCTATTTTAATTCTAAATTTAATAAAACGTTTCATTATTATATTATATATACCATGACTTTTAAGTTTATTACATGTTTTTAAGTGTATTACATGTAACATTTGTCATTTTGTCTATGAAAAATTTAATCAAATCGCAATTGACGTTTTTTAAATAAAGAATGTATCTTCTAATAATAACTTCCATTTCATAAAAATACTGAAATGTTTCATTGTTTACAAAAAATAAAGTTTTTGTTCTGTAACATTTGAGATGCACAAATTTTGAATATTTAATATTGGAATTGTATGTTTCTGATCCTGCAGAATATAAACAATTATTGCATATTTTATTTGTGTTACGAATCCTAGACATAATATAACCGCTTACATTATACAATGAGTTCATTTCTAAATTGATCAAATGAATGACTTTATTTGCAGCTTCAAGAGAAATTACAGGAACATCTTGAATTATTTGGCTTATATGTGTTTCAGAAGGACGTTTTCTTATAGAGAAATTAGAGGTCAACACACCGTCATCTTGCTCATAATTAGTATTTTCCAATTCTCTTAAATATTGGGACACACTTAAAATTTTTAAACTTTGCTTAAATTGTAAAGCATTTGGAACAGGAAATTTGTGCCTAATGTTAGAAAATAAATTTTCTACGCAGTCTTGTGTAAATCGCCCTCCTAACACATATAAGTAATCTCGATTATTAATAAAATATTTTGTAAGTTCGATTAGAGATTGCGTTGTTATCATTACACCAGTTTGCACAGGTTTAAATCTTTTATCTTTACCGATTTCCATATTACGAAACAAATCGATAACAGACTGTAGAAATTCTATTGATTCATAAAATTTTTTCTCTGGCCTTTCATCCCCTGCTTTTTTTCCTAACGCAACTAATGGAGTTCGCGAAGTAACTAATGTAAACCATTTCGATATAATTTCAATAAATAAAGCTGTTGTTTTATAATTATCTTCTTTTTTTTCATTTCCTAAAAAATTTAATGCGCTGCTAACATCTCTATTTAGCATACTAGTTGCCTTATTAATTTTCATTTTATTAAAGTTTGTCGGTGTGATAATTTCTTTATTTAATTTTGGTGCAAGCTTCAAAATCAAGTTTTCTTGTTCATTTACTAATTCCTGTAAATGAGTAAATTGAACAATATTTGAAGACAATTGATTGGAATTTTTAAATTGATCTGGCAACATAATGACTTTGTTATTTATTAAAGTTGTTCTAAGATTCTTTATGAGATGAGGAGCATCGGCAAAAAAAATAATTTGCGTTTATCGTCAATTGGATGAGAGACAGAATTTACAATTTTTGAATATCTACCAGTAGAAATATTTGAAAAAGCTCTCCACATTGCTTGATTAACACTTCCCATATCCGATGTAATACTATGTACATGAAGACCTATAAACTCTGTCTTTTCAATAATTTGTTCAATAATAGGTTTTAAACATGCACCATTAAAACCATCAGGAGTATAATGAAAAGCTACTATTTGCTTCCACCGAGTAAAAATACCTCCAAGCATGAACACCAAACCATGCGTAGCTAAAGGTTTTTCTCCTATAATAAGAAATAAAGGCAAACAATAGGCAAGAAATAAGCAAAAGTCGTATTAAAGATAAGGGCCAGCGCACGTACATTGCCGTAGCGTCTTTACGTGATATGTAAGCTACTATTACGGCAACGCAGAAAGAAAAATGTAACGTAATGAAACGTAAGAAAGTGCTATTCTTATGTTTCGTTACGTTTTTCTTTCTGCATTACCGTAATAGTGGCTTACGTATCGCATAATATTCTCACGTAAAATGACGTAAGACGACGTAAGACGACGTAAGACGCTACGGCAATGTATGTGCACTGACCCTAAGTTAAGAAAAAGAAAAATGAAATTTCATGCACATAAACATAGGCCGCATATATAACAATATAAATTATATCGAAATATATACAATTATGTAGAAGTTATATATAATTATGTATAATTTTATACGACTTCTATTAAAATCGTATAAATATTATTTATAATTTTTTTAACTTTTATATATAATTTTTTACACTTTTGTATAAAATTATATATAATTACACATAGTTTATACATAATTTTATATATTTCTATATAATTTTATACTATTATATATGATTATACAGAGTGTCCGGTAATTCGCGCCCCACCCGCCATGTGCAGGTTGAGCAGGTCAAACCGAGTAAAAAAGTCATCTACCATTTTGCAAAATTCTCAATAATAAGAGAGAAATTAATTAATAAAGTTCGACCAGTACAAGCGCGCGGAGAGAAGGGATGGCCCACTGTGGCATGGTCACTAAGCGCGCGGCGATAAACGACAGCGTAATGTTATACCGTTGCTACGCGCGCGACCGCGCAACGAAGCTTTGGCAGACGCGCTTTGCAAATGAATTTTTCTGATTAATATTTATCGCAATAATAAATAATATCTATCATTATAAAATATAAAATATGTTTGACTAATTTTATTAAACTGTATACTAAACTGTATTATAAAATTAATTAAACATATTTTATATTTTATAATGATAGATATTATTTTTTATTGCGATAAATATTAATCAGAAAAATTCTCATAAAATTCTTTCCATACCATATTGTGCCACGATTATCATGATTTTTGGTAAATTCTAAAAGAAAAAATGCTCTCCGTGTACGAGAAAGAGAGAGAGAATGTCAAAAAATATTAAAAAATTAGTTGTATTAATTATTTTTCAATCATTTATACTTAGGCGTGTTCATTTAAAGCGCGTCTGCCAAAGCTTCGTCGCGCGGTCGCGCGCGTAGCAACGGTATAACATTACGCTGTCGTTTATCGCCGCGCGCTTAGTGACCACGCCACAGTGGGCCGTCCCTTCTCTCCACGCGCTTGTACTGGCCGAACTTTATTAATTAATTTCTCTCTTATTATTGAGAATTTTGCAAAATGGTAGATGACTTTTTTACTTGGTTTGACCTGCTCTACTTGCACATAGCGGGTGAGGCGCGAATTACCGGACACCCTGTATATAAACAATTTGTTACCGAGGAAAAGGTTATAAAGGCATTTTTATACTTTACTGTCCGTATATTTGCTCTTTCTTATTTATTTATAACTCAATAAGTGCTAATAATAGTAATAAAGGCTTGCCGGTTTATAATTTTATCAGATAAATTTATACACAATGCACAATTTATACACAATGCGCACACTTTTAAAAGACTGTCAATTAACGTTGTCGATAGTCGATACTAGAGCACAGTATAAGTATATACAGTAGCGGCACTTAGCGTCGGCACCTTTGATGTAGGTGTCTCAAGTCACATGACCTGTCGCCATTTTGAGAATAGTACACGCGCGCTTGAGTTTAAATGTTAGATAAGCTACGAAAATAATTGTAAGCTTGTTTGTTTTCGCTGCATTTCTAAACTAGTGCAATAAATTAGAATGAGAGAAAGTATATTTTTTATCTATCTCTTAAATTATGATCACACCTTCCAATTGTTATCTGAAATAAAAAATTACGAGGAAATTGATACTGTGTAAAATACATGTATATAAATTTATTTATATTTATTTAGAAAAGATTAAATGAAAATAGACTGTAACAAATAATACTTTTAATAAAATTAGTAAAACAAAATTCAAATTTTGAATATGTATTTGTTACATTGTAAAAAATATACATATATAAATAAATTTTTTAAGTTATACTTAATAAAACGAACAGCATATTAAATATATATTTTAAATTAACATAAAGAACAAGCATATAAAATATACATACATACATACATTTTAATAAAATCATGCATAAATTCTTTAAAAGAAACACAAGAGAGTTTAAAGAAACAAACATATCGAACACGTACATATATCTTAATAAAATTATCTATAAACTTTTTAAAAGAAACAAAAAAATACAATAAAATTATAGTAAGAAACGAGTCAGAACGAATCAGAAACGATATAATAAATTATAATTTTTACTCATGTCGTATAACTACATACTTTCTATGATTAGGTTGCGATTTAAATCGCTTATTAATGAATTTTAAAGTATAAAATAGTCGCACTCTAGCATAAAGTTTTATCATGTAATCTTGTGGAAAGTACTGACAAGGATGACTAAAGTTAATTTGTTTAAAATGTTGAATAAATTTAGTAACAATAGATTTTTGTAAAATATTTTCTCCAATTTTTTTAGCAAATATATCTTCAAAATTTTTCATATATACGATAAAATTATTATTCGGCATACATAAGTTACCAAACAGATTTTCGTCACTAGAATTATATGCTCTTAAAAAGCAATAGAATGATGTATCGTTCAGGTCTGTATATTCTTTGGCATAATTTATACATATATCACATGAGTGTTTTTTTAAACATTTTTTAATGATGTACCCACAAATGTAGCGAAATACATCTTGTTCATTGACATTCATTTGACGATAATCATGATCATCTAAATGTACAGATTCGCTTTCGTTTATTTCGTCTTCAGCATAAATACTATTTTGCGATGTAAAATTTGTTAATACTGATAACATTTCATTGTTATCTTGCTCACAATTTCCTGTTCTTGGCGTACAGAAATCTATAGAAAAAAGTTTCCTAAAAGTATAACAGACTTGTATCGGTGTGGGATTAAAAACATTACCATTCATAGCTCGAATTTTACTAAAGAAATTCTCTACTGAATCTTGATTAAAACGACGGAGTAATAAAAATTTAATTTCAAGAGCAGTATTGCACAAGTAATCCCACATTTTCAAAAGAGAATTTATATTTTGACACCAATATTTCAATACTCTAACTTTATTGGAAATATCAGTTCCTTTTTTTGTAAATATAGTTAAATGATTTAAATATTCCTTTATTTCCATAAGAAATTGTATTTGATAATCTTGCCCAGTGAAAGCTTGTCTGTATTTTACAGCATGAACAACTGTTGAGGAATTAAATATGTCAAATAAATCATTCATTTTCCGAATAAAATCAACTGTAACAAGAGCATCTTCATTTAAAATAAAACGAGATATTATCAATTTTTCTAGACCAGCAGCTACTGTAGCACTCAGAACTTGTGTTGCATAGCAAACCTTCATTTTCTGAAAATTATTAGGAGCAACATGACAATCTGTAAGTTTTGGTGCTAATCTCATTTCATTCCTTTTGTCTATTTCGTAAAATTGTTCAACGAATTTCCACAAGATTAATGTATCTTTATATTTAATATTATTTTTGTAAAAATTATTTCGAATAGCTTTTATAGCATGTGGTGGATCAACAAAGTATGCAATTTGTTGTTCGTTAACAATAAAAAACGGTGAGCTCTCGGTAACTCCCAATGCTTTAGCCATTTGCATGAAATTTCCACCCATGTCGGTAACAAATGCAATTATTTTACAATCAATCTCTTGTAATTTTTTGATGCTTTGAATTATAACAGATGCTAATTTAGTAGCAGGAAAAGTAGAATGAAGAATAAAGTATGCCAAAGGCTGTTTCCAGTTATTGCACATTCCCTTGAGTATTAATACTGCTACATTACATACAGGCAATTCTGATTTTCCCTCTCCCAAGTCTTCAAAACCAATAACTTCATCTTTACTTATATTGTAATACAAATTTGGTTTTATTGATGCTTCATCCATGCATAAAATACAGTACTTATGTAAAGAATTTAAATTGTTTATTTTTATTTTTAAGAAATCAAAAACAAAATCATTTAATCCTGGAGGAATTTGTAAGTTTTGAATCATACGCTGAAGAGTTCTCACACTTGGCAAACAGAATTGTTGTCTCAAGAAGTTATAACTTTTGGCTCCGTTCAAATACAAATTTAAACAAAATTTTTTAAATGTACTAGAATACCTCCTACCCTTTAATAACTTATGATTAAACTGTACCTGCGTTTTCACAAAAGTAGCAATAGTTGGCGGTAACATTTGATCCGTCATATTGCAATATTCTTCAACAGAACACTTATTTTTTTTGCTCTAATTGTTGTTTTACTCTTTGTAATTTGTCATCTCTTCTTTGTAATTTTTTACGCAAATAAATAATTTTTTTCTTTAATATTCGTTTTCGTGGCGAATTATTTGTTAATATAGGACCTGTTTGTGTTTCTTTGTTTTCCTTATTGTATTCAATTTGCAACTGTTGATCTTCTTGTTCTTCTTGAAGTTCTTGATTTATAATTTCATTAGTTAAACACATATCTACAAAAAAGTATAGCTTATTATCTTTAACCTAAATATATATTAAAAAATTACGAAGTTAAAATAAAATTCTTATTTTTACTACTTGGACATGGCATTTCATTATTAGAAATTGATAACAAATTATTAGAATTATTATCTGTTAATGGATCTATTATCGGAACTGCATGTGGCTGTAGACGATTTTTTAAATTATTTAAGAACATCGAATCTTGAAAGTGATTGCCACAAACATGATAATTTTGTATTGATGAGGTATTAATAGTACGTCTACAATTCGTTAATCATAATTGTGCCCTAAAAAATCCAAATATATAAATATAAATAAAGAAATTTTTAAGATTTATAATAAAGATTTAATGTTAATAACAAATTTATCATTGTTCATACCTTTCCGAATCACGTGGAAACGAAAAGAAACTAAGCCCAGCCACTAGTCCAGAAATATTTTTGCAATTTTTCATTGCACAACAGAATCCACCACCTCTCTTTACTTTCATATTATTTCTTGTGGCCCTTACGAAAAAAAAATTACAAGAATACGAAAAAATTACTGGTATAACAATAATATATTATTGAAGAATTATTATTATATCAGTAGATTTTTCGTATTCTTGTAGTCTTTTTTCGTACGGGGGTACCGATCCAAGTACCGAGATCGCGTAGAGGTTAGGTCTAATTGCTACATGGGGGCAGCCATATTCTCTGTAGGATAAACTTACGCATGCGCACTACAAATTGGAGACGCATAAAATTGCGAAGTGCCGCTACTGTATATACTTATACTGTGACTAGAGTCGATACCTATTGACGCCATTTTGCTTCAAATCCAAAGATTGTCCAGACTCTTACTTCTAGGGACTCTATATCTATCTCGTATTTAAGTTTTAGTCATGAGAATTATATAAAGCTTGCAAAAAGCGGATATTAAGATTAAAGGTGTCATAACTATTTTTATCAGTTTAATTTTTCTGATACGATCCCAATACGAGGATTTCAGATATTGAACTGATTGTTCAGAAATCGGACAGATAAATGTCCGAATAAGTGAAAATCACCCGTTTATTGTACTGTATGGGATGTAATGTAGTTGTAAAAAACCATAACTTTTTACGTAAATTTATAAAAAACTACAAACATGGCCCAAATCGCGTTAGTTTGACGTAAAAATTATTCTACGTTTGGCGTAGAAATAATTTAAAAAATTGTAATTACATCATAAAAAAACAGTTTTTTCGCATAATTTTCGCGTTAAAAATTGTAAAATTATTTCCACCAGGGAAGGAGATTGTTAATCAGTGCACAATCTTAGATGCTCGAAAACGAAGGAAATATATATATAGGGTAATGATTTGGAAGTTGTCGTTCGGTGCACAATCCTTGGGTGCTCGAAAACGAGAGGAATCTCGGGACTTTGGTATAGAGTGTCGCATAGGACATAGAAATGCTCGACGACAAGGTAGATAAAAGGTTGGACCACGTCCGAGTTGAAAGAGTATTGAATGATTATATTCAGTATAATTTTAAGATTTATTTCACTTCCTGTTGTCGATTTTTGTGGGAGAGTAAAGATATAAGGAAAAATGTCGATCACGGGCACGACAGTGCTCGATGATGAAAGGAATTATATTGGGTGATGATTTGGGAAATGTCGTTCGGTGCACATGCCTTGGGTGCTCGAAAACGAGAGGAATCTTAGATTAGGGTGAGAACGACGCACGGGCACAGCGGGTGTGCTCACAGCTGGGTAAATAAAGGGATGGACGACGTCCAAATAACAACAGGAGTACGTATTCTATTCTCAAGTCTAATTATATCGTTTAATATCGATATTATTATTATGGATGCAAGGAGGGTCGTATGATAATTTTATGTCAATTCTAAAGGAACGACTGACTGTGAGCTGTCAGCTGCATGCCAGTGGTTGACAGGAGTTTCTTTTTATTATGTAAAGGATATAAAAATGTCACCGGAAGCATGTGGAATGCTAGACGGTGAGAGATAGAGAAGGTTGTCAGTCGTTTATAGATTTCCTAATCTTCGTAAGATACGGCATATTCTGATATTTGAAGGAGATTATGATTACTTATCGTTGCGACGAATCTCAGGTTTTAGCCAAGTCTTCTGTGCAATTTCGAACCTTTGCGTCTCCTGGAGGACCTCGGTCACGGACGATTCAGGCCGGATTGAAATACACAGATATATGCACAAATGTCTTTTTATTTCTGAATTATACACTTAGTCTTGATCTAACGCACGACCGACAAAATGAGAGAAGTGTCGATGCAGTATACAGAAATTTTATAAGTACTACGCGAGGTAGCAAGTAAATTGCCATAATAAGACTAAACGAAAATGATCGATGAAAATGATCTGAACAGATCTGAATGAATTTGATCGAATGATCGACTATGGCTGAATGAGATGATATGACTATAGGAGCTCGAATTTTGCGGTTTATATACTGTCGAGACAAAGGTATTGAGATCGGACATTGGTGTCGTGTGAAACGATTCGGGGTGTTTCGGGGAGATAAATTTTACATTTCTTACGTCTACGGTGTCCTTTTAATTAGAGCACCTGTCGGCATGCGCTCTGGATGACTTCATCCATCGGCAGCACAAAGGGGGTTCTATGCGGGTACTATTGTATGATTTCCGGACTAATGTAAATAAGACAGTGGTCGGCGCGTGGGCGACAAGACGTTACAATAGAATTAAATTAACTTGTATCCGACACTTGCGTTCATGGAATCGAATAATACATCGTTAGTTCGTCGTTGAGTGAAAAATTTAAAAAGAGTTAAATGTCAATATTTGTCATCGTTACAGAGTCGGTAACGTGTATGAGGTTATTTGCAATTTGTTACGGGTGAATTTTGATTCCACAAGCGAAGCGTTTCAGTGTCTTATATAAATATACTAGCGCGTAATATATAAATGAGTTGTCAAGCTAGAATAGAACGTTTTATATAAGTAACTGATTATTTATGAAGTCGTAACTGTAGTTTATCGAAACTATTAGTTAACTACTTAATTGAAAAGTTTTAACATAAAAATAGATTTCAAAATTCATTCTTAGTTATTTTAATTGTTTATGAGATGGTTATTTCCAATAAATCGTTATGACTTCATAATTTAAAATATATATATCCCCCATAGCAAAAAGAGTCACAGTGATATCACAATCATATTACTTTGTGACAATCAAATGTCACAAAGAAATCACAACGAAGTCATGGTGACATGCGAATGTCCGCTTTGTCACAAGTGTAATGTCACTATGACATCATTGTGATATGAAATGAAACGTTACAGTGATATAATTTATATATTACAAAATATTCGTATATATACTTTTTTTTAAATAAATATAGTTTATTCAATTACAATTTACGTTTTTATTATTAAAATATACATATATGTATATATTCCAGGTACAAACCATATATTTATAATATATGTATAAGTATATGACAAAACACATAGTCCAATGTAATTAAATAATAAAAATAAAATAAAATAATAAAATTTAAATAATTTATTTAATAAAATTAAAAATTTTATTTATATAGGAATTAGACTTTACAGTTTAAGTCACAATAAATGAGCGATTTTCACTTATTCGGACATTTATCTGTCCGATTTCTGAACATTCAGTTCAATATCTGAATTCCCTGTTGTCACGTCCGAGCAGAGAGAAGAATGAGAGGGGCTACGCCGCCGTTTTTCGTCAAACGGTTTTCCTAGGTACACTAGCGGCGCGTGCATCCATTTTACGGTCGTCTGGAACTACATGGCCACATCCATTTTCGGTGTCGGTAAAACGGCCCCGGTTGGTTCATGTCCGGCCTACGTCCATAATTGTGGATCTAAAATATCGAAATATTATGAATTTATTAACATGTTTTATTAACTGCGCGTAACGTTTTGGCATTCTAATATATACTACGATATAAATACAACGATATAAATTATTACTAAAGTATTTTTACGTATATATAATTATGGTTTTAATTTATAGCTCTTTATTAATTTATTTTTTACTTATTATTAATTAAATTAATTTTTTAATTTATAAATTCGGGGTTGGATGCGCTAGTGCACACCTATGCACATTAAAGACTATTACATACAAATTTACATAAGCATAAGTATAATTAAAACAATAAGATAATTAATATACTACAAGTCTTTTGAAAATAAACATAACAATAGATGCGCTCCGCTTGACGCTATTTTCGTTTCGAAGACCAAGAATTCTTTGCTCTGATTCGTCCATCAAACGCTTCGGAGAGTGCATCTATTGAATATATAAAAATTTTGATTACGAATTTAATTAAAAATTATCCGATTTATGTCGTGTTTGGTGTCATTATAATCGCAAAAATCTCATTAACCCATTAAGATTATTTTGAAACCAATTAAATGCAAAATAAAAGTTTTAGTTTTCATTTCAAAAAATCCGAGAATAAAAACACATTTGTAAACATGTAAACATTTTTTGAAAAACTAAAACATTTATTTTGCATTTAATCGGTTTGAAAATAATCTTAATGGGTTAATGAGATTTTTGCGATTATAATGACACCAAACACGACATAAATCGGATAATTTTTAATTAAATTCGTAATAAAAATTTTTATATATTCAATAGATGCACTCTCCGAAGCGTTTGATGGACGAATCAGGGCAAAGAATTCTTGGTCTTCGAAGCGAAAATAGCGTCAAGCGGAGCGCACCTATTGTTATGTTTATTTTCAAAAGACTTGTAGTATATTAATTATCTTATTGTTTTAATTATACTTATGCTTATGTAAATTTGTATGTAATAGCCTTTAATGTGCATAGGTGTGCACTAGCGCATCCAACTCCGAATTTATAAATTAAAAAATTAATTTAATTAATAATAAGTAAAAAATAAATTAATAAAGAGCTATAAATTAAAACCATAATTATATATACGTAAAAATACTTTAGTAATAATTTATATCGTTGTATTTATATCGTAGTATATATTAGAATGCCAAAACGTTACGCGCAGTTAATAAAACATGTCAATAAATTCATAATATTTCGATATTTTAGATCCACAATTATGGACGTAGCACAGACATGAACAACCGGGGCCGTTTTACCGACACCGAAAATGGATGTGGCCATGTAGTTCCAGACGACCGTAAAATGGATGCACGCGCCGCTAGTGTACGACCTAGGAAAACCGTTTGACGAAAAACGGCAGCGTGGCCCCTCTCATTCTTTTCTTTGGTCCGGGTGACCTTTTTCTCACTAGACTCGGTTAGCGAGAGAAAGAAGCTCTCTATTTTTGAAAGGCAACCTGCTTACACCTATATGAAGCTAGCCGACGGAAATTATGAAAGATGATTATTTTCAATTTTTTTCTGAATATATTTCGTTTGTGATTGATTGTGAGTCCGTTTTTAACGTTTGTGACGAATTAGGTTTTTTGTAATTAATAATTTTATTTTAATCATGATGTCAGCCAACACTTTTTAGTAATAAACAGATTTTGTAATAACTGATAATTGTAATCGATAGGAAATCGTTTGTGATTTACAAATATATCAATATAATTGTTTGTGAGTTAATAATTTCTTAATTATTTGCAATAAATAATTTTATAATTGTAGTGCGCATGCGCAAAGTACTAGGGCTCTAGCTAATAGCGCTTTGACGCATTACGCGCGATGGAAGTCGACGCGGCAGCCAATCATCTTTCGCTTTTCTAAATGAAACTAGCGGCACGCGTTCTGTGTTCTATGTTATATGTTCTATGGGCAAAAGTCCTATTAATTTTTTGGAGCAGCTGTCATATTATGTTGAAAAAATTATATTTGTAAATTGTTTGCGATGTGAGTATATTTTCTACAATTGTGACCGGTTAATTTATTTGTAATAAATATATATATTTAATATATTCATCATGAGGCCAGCTGACAAAATCTAATTAACAAGTTTTTTCAATTGTTGTAGTTAAGTGAAGATAAAATAAGTTAACAAGCAAGAATTATTTAAGGAATTATATAATAACAAGAATAATACACAAGGATATATTAGATAAGTATTATTTATTTATAAAATGATATTAATTTATAAGTTGTAAAGTTTGATAAAGTATACTTTGTGTAAATTTTTGTCTTTTACAGAAGGAAACAGAAACCAAGCAATCATTAAACCAGTTTAATTTTTTCAAACTCTGAAAATTATTTTGGGGAAATATTTTAGGAAAATAAGAATTTCTTTTAATTATCGATAATTTTTCTTTATTTTGTAAGTTGGTTTTTAAGTTATTTTGTTTTGCTTAATTTATTTTAATTATATTTATTAAATTTATAATAAACCTAATAGTTAATTATAGCCTTTTAACTGTAAAATAATAATAAAATCTAATTTTAAATTTAAGTATAATGTATTGACATTAAATTGTTACTTATTGTATGTATTTAATTTGTATAAAAATATATGTTAAAAATAATATTGATTTTAAGAATATTGTGATTTTAATATAATAATTACAATATCTTTATTTTATTATTGATATATATATTAATTTTTAATTGGTTAAATAGTTAATTTTGGCTGTTATAATCTATTAGTTATTGCGTTTTTAATTGAATGGGTTTGAATCGATCTATATTGCGAATTTAAAGCGATTAATGATTTTATGATAATTTGTAATTATCTGTTCTCTGATTTATCAGTATAAAACGTTATACATTAAGTAAAACTATTGTCGACTATCTACTGTTCTACTGTTTATTGTCAAGAAACGCCGTTAAACGTAATTAAGTCATCAACTAACCATAAACAATTGAATAACAATATTTGTTAATCGCTAGTGTCTAGTAATAATTTCATGGTAATTTACAATTAAATGTTCTCGGATTTATCAATTCAGTTAAAAACGCCATACATTAGGTGAAAACTTTATTATTGTCTACTGTTTATTGTCAAGAATTGTCATTAAACGTCGTAAATCGTTTAATCATCGACGTAATTATTGATTAACCATAAACACAGTGGAATGATAATATTATTTATTAGCCTAGTATCTGGTAATAAATAAAAGTAAGGATTTGTAAAATTTTATTTTTGATAATATATCTAATGGTAAATTGAAAAGAAAAATATTTAATATATGTTAAGTTTTTTTAATTTTGCAGATTATTAATTATATAAATACAATGCCTCGTAAATGTGCAATATCAAAAGAGGATGCTATTAATGGTATCATAAGACACATGGAAGATTTTAAGACAGGTATTCCTATTTTTACATCACAAATTTGGAAAGATTTAAGCAAAGAATTTAATAATGTTTGGGATTCTCGTTGCTGGTACACAAATGTTAAGTATAATCGATGAGATATCTTGACAGAAGCACGAAGAAGAATGGGAATTATTGCCGAATCACCTAAAATTAACATTTCATGCTTTTCTAATGATTCTTGTATTAATGATTCTGTTTTGTCGACTAGTAGAGAAGTAATTCATTGTAAAAATGAATTAAATAATGAGTCTCTACTGCTGGCAGGAGAAAGCTGGTTCGATTTGTTTTTAACAGCGGAAGAATGGTTACAAATTAAACCTGTTGATATAGATTATAAACGATCCAATCACACATTAAAACCATATGTATGGACAGATATAATTTCCACAGCTTTCTGGAAACAACATAGACTTCCTTGTGCTTATTTTTTTTAAAAGAGCTGAGGTCAATATTTCTCTGAATAGAAAATATTTTCTAAAAATCAATGGACAATGTGATAGTAACAAATGTAAAAATTTATTTTATGCTGTTGCTGATAATGAACCTAAGAAAGATTGTGATTTGTTAATTCGTGTAAAAACTCGAAATACAACTTTTACTGAACATGAAGATATTCGACGACCTTTGAGAAGACTTCGGAGGAAAGAAATTGCTAAGGAATGTGTCAATGAAGGCTGTGCTAATGTCTTAAAAAAACTAGCTAGAGATAATTTAAAAATAGGAGATACTGAAGGACCAATAATACCAACACTTGATGTTTTACGACATGCAAAGAGTGAATGTATAGATATAGATCTTAATATGAAAAAGGAAGATAGATTAAATCCAATCGAAGCTTTATATAAAATGCAATTTGAGCCACCGTTTATTGGCTGCATTCAAGATGTTGCATATAATCCATTTTTTTTATTTTATGGGACGCCAGAACAAATTTCAGTATTTCAGCAATATTGCAGTACTGTAAAGAAATCGAAAATAAGTATTGATGCTACTGGCAGTATTGTGCAAAAATTAAAACGGCCAAAAGAATTAAAATCAGCTCATATTTTTTTATACTACATAGTAATTAATTTTGATAATACTATTTTATCTGTATATCAGATGTTGACAGAAGCACAAGATGCAGATATAATACATTTTTGGTTGCGTAAATGGTTGCGACGAATTACACGGAAACCAACAGAAATTGTGATAGATTATTCAAAGGCTCTTCTTTTAGCATGTGTAAAAGCATTTAATGAGCAATCTCTAAAAGTTATATTGATAATTGTTTCAAGTGCATTATGAAAAATGGCTGTATAACAACTGACATTGTTCAAACTTACATTAGAATTGATATATCTCATTTGATACACTTAATTTGTAGATGGAATTGTTTTAAACATCTGCGTCATTCCATTATTAAAGATTTTTATATGCGTTGCGTTGCTCTGATGATTGATTGTCAAACATTGAACGATTTTATAGAGATTTTTAAATTAACCTGTGTTGTAGCTTTGCAATCTTATGAAGATGCCTTAATTCAATCCACATGTACAGATTCTGCCAAAGATGCGCGAAAAAAATTAGAGAGTTATGTAGGATGTTGCCGAGGGTTAGGCGGAGATTTGGGATGAGAAGGCGTCAGGGAATTTGCTCAGCCGGTTTAATAATTACGCGTTAGCGCTGTGAAAAATATATATATGTATTTCCACTTGTACTAGAGAGCGCGTACATAAAACGTAATATAATCTTACGGGACCGCGAACGCGGGTTAAGATGGACGTCGTCCTTGTCGCACGGCCGGAACACAAGTCACTACTTGTGCACGTTGCCGGAAGTACGAGCCCCAGCATGCCACTGTCACGTGACACCTCAGCCAATGAGCGTCTTCCGTGGTTAGCGTTGCCCGTCGGCAACGCTGCGATGGTTAGGAGCGCAGGCGCAATGTGCGCACGCAGGAGCCAGCACCAGCAATGGCGCAAATAGGTTAGGCTATGCCTTACAGCTATATAGCTATTAGACTAATAAATATAGATAATTATTTACAAATTACCGATTTAGATGACACAAATATTTACATAAATAATGAAGATTTAAACGATACTAATTCTCCAATTGAAAAGTTTATTAAAGATATAATTGAAGAAGCACGAGAAACAAAAAGTATTGGTGTAAATTTAAACGCGTTCTATTTATCAAATTTTGTAGATCAGCTTCAACGAATTGGAAAAGAATTTCCATTATGGTCAGCTATTGGAACGCCATATTTTTCTGACCATACAACTTCCAGTTCCAGTTCCAGTTCAATTGTGAAACAAATTTTGGAGATATAAAAGAGCGAGTATTATCAAAATATCATAAAAATTTACGTGTCGATAAATTTGTTAAAATTCACTTATTAGATCTAATTGGAGGAACACGTATTTTTTCGTCAAAATTACTTAATTTTAAAATGAAGAGATGTCCTGAGTCTGATCTTATTAACAAACATCCGCTTCAATCTACAAAAAAAAGTTATGAATATAATTATACATCAAACAACTTTTATAACATCTCTCCAGTAAGTCAAGAAAATTGGCGTGGAAAGGCAGATATTCCTATATTTCAATCGAATGTTGACACAGATCTTTGTTTTACTGGCAATAATTCTGATGTTGAACAGTTTATTACTGATGAAAGTACTAAGAACTCAGCGGAAAATCTTATTATTCATGAAATAATTGATGACAGTACTGCAGATATTACAACTGAAAAAGACACAGCTGATTTAACTATTCAAGAGATATGTGAAACAATGAATGAACATTCTTATGCTACGACTACTCTCAATAATATTGAAGATCCACCACAGAACATGAACGTTAAAACAAAATCCAAATTTCTGAGACCATTTCCTGAAATATTGCTCCAAAATAACTTTCAGAATTTGAAAAAAATTAAACTGGTTTTTCTTCCAAATGGAAATTTGTGTAAACCTGTTACAATTGGTGGTAATATAATACACATAAAAAATACATGTGGGTTTGATACAATTACACAAATTATACTCACTGGCGCTGTGGATAATCCACATTATTTTGGCAAAATTGAACAAAAAAATAATAAATTTTTTAATTTTATTGAAAAACTAATAACAAACACATCCCTAACAAACATATTAAAAGAACGTGCTGCAATCTTAAGTGACATTTATGTTGACAAAATATTTGTGAATAGAGAAAATTTGTTTACAATAGATGCTACCGATAATATTAAACAATTGTGGACTAAATTATGTGAAGGCCAGTTTAGTGCAACTATAACAAAGGATTGCAATAATTGTGCTATATCTATCATTAATATACCAACGCTATCACCAAATCATTCAATTATTACAAAAAATGGTTTCAAGTCGTTACAGCATGCATTAAAGTTTAGGTCTAAAATTTACAACAAAAAATGTTCTTGTGGTGGATCTACAATTGAAACAACAAAATTAAATGAGCATATTTTCAATGAATTAGATGTCAGACTTTCACATGACTTATCAAAAATAAAAAGATGTAAACTATTTGAAATACCTACGTCATTGAATCTGGGAAAGAATGAATATAGATTAACAGGAGTTGCAGCATACTTACCAAATCATTATTTAGCTTATTGTTGGAGAACAGCAACTCGTTGGGAAGTATATAATGATCTTTCAAAAAGCGTTCAATCGTGTTCATCTAATCAAGATATAGAACCGCATGCTGCAATTTATATAATAAAAAAATAAAAACCAGTAATTATTAAGTAACTTAACATGCTTTTATATTATTAAAAAACAGTATACTTCTTATATAAATTAAATAATATTTTTATATATTATATTATATATATAATAAAATATAGCAGATAATATATTTTTCTTTGTAGATGTACATTTTAAGTTCTAAATATTTGTTATTTTTGTTATTTCAATTTTTTTATTTTCGAGGTCAAAATGATTGCTTGGCTTCTGTTTCCTCCTGTAAAAGACAAAATTTTACACAAAGTACTTTATCATACTTTACAACTTATAAATTAATATCATTTTATAAATAAATAATACTTATCTAATATATCCTTGTGTGTTATTCTTGTTATTATATAATTCCTTAAATAATTCTTACTTGTTAACTTATCTTCACTTAACTACAACAATTGAAAAAACTTGTTAATTAGATTTTGTCAGCTGGCCTCATGATGAATATATTAAATATATATACTTATTACAAATAAATTAACCGGTCACAATTGTAGAAAATATACTCACATCGCAAACAATTTACTTATTAAATATACTCACAAACAATTTACTTATTAAATATACTCACATCGCAAACAATTTATTTATTAAAATATAATTTTTTCAACATAATATGACAGCCGCTCCAAAAAATTAATAGGACTTTTGCCCATAGAACATATAACATAGAACACAGAACGCGTCCCGCTAGTTTCATTCAGAAAAGCGAAAGATGGTTGGCTGCCGCGTCGACTTCCGTCGCACGTAATGCGTAGACGCGCTATTGGCTAGAGCCTTAGTACTTTGCGCATGCGCACTACATTATAAAATTATTTATTGCAAATAATGAAGAAATTATTAACTCACAAACAATTATATTGATATATTTGTAAATCACAAACGATTTCCTATTGATTACAATTATCAGTTATTACAAAATCTGTTTATTACTAAAAAGTGTTGGCTGACATCATGATTAAAATAAAATTATTAATTAAAAAAAACCTAATTCGTCACAAACGTTAAAAACGGACTCACAATCAATCACAAACGAAATATATTCAGAAAAAAATTGAAAATAATCATATTTCATAATTTCCGTCGGCTAGATTCATATAGGCAGAGAGAAGCATGAGATCGGTCATCCCCCCGATTTTGGTGGAACCCGTATTCAAGACGTCTCTATGTCCATAAAACGTGGACATTGAACTACTCAGCTGTTTCGTCTAGGTTAATAAATCAGAGGGTAAAGTAAGGGAAATAAAAATTAAATGATAAGACTTGGAGATATTAATAAAACAATTCAGCTAACGAATAAGAAACAGTGTGAATGTCTGGAAGTCGAGATACGCTTATGAATAAATTGCTTGAAGTCTGGGGGAAGACCAAACAAATACGCAAAATAAAAGTAAATGAATTCAAAAAATCATCCGTGAATTATGTGTAAACGTTATCAATTATTTGCTTGCTCATAAAGATAACGAAAAGAATTATTAGAAAATTCCATATACTAATTTCATAATGTTCCGCTCGCGTTTATAAAGTACAATGTTGGTTAAATATTATACAATTTTTGCCTTTGATGTAGGATGTATATACTTCTCATTACGTTCCCTGTTTAATGAGACTCTGGTTTTGAGATTATGATTTCTTTTACATGCCTATCCACGTTATAATTCTTATTGCTAGCGTTACTTATATTTTGTTACTTTACATGCGCTTATCCAATAACAGTTAATATACGATTTCTTTATATAACTTATATACTAGTTTTCTTCAATCTTGCTCTTGGTTAATGCAAATCTCTTAAAAGGAATAATTAAATATTTAAAATGAAACCTTACATTTGAATATGCCGAACGTATGGAAGATAACAAGGAAATCTGTTAGAGCATCGATAAAAAGAATTTTATTTTTCTGTTGAGACGTCACACCACCCCCCTTAAGTAACAAATATCGATAATAATCCTTATTGAGAGATTTGTTCATTTTCACCTAGCCGCGTTCTTAATTCTCGAAAAGAGTAAACTATGGGTATAGCTTGTGTATTAGGTTCTACGCTCTGATTCGTGGACTGTGCGTTAGATACAGTTTCCTTGGCGGTGTCTTCCTAGTGGTTCGTTAGAATCCACCTCAGGCTGTTTTCTTGGTCTATTGGCAAGGTATAATAATAAGTGAGTGAAGGAGCTCCAGACGGTTCCCAGTAGATGTAAGCTGCACCCGTAGGCTGCATGTAACGCATAACCGTGTATCAGTGTATCGAATATAAGCTTAATAAGTCTTATGATTATAAATATTCCGAAAACTCCGGCTGTCGCTGCGCCGAAAGTAGTGAACCCGTTCCATATTTTCGTTAATGTGTTGTTATAAATTTTGCTCAATGAATTTTCGTCCAGTAGATTTTGTAGTGATATTGTGTCTGATGGGATTGATTGTCCTGTAAATCCTCGAGCGATGGTATGCAGTACAGCGCTTTTCTCGGCGGGAAACATGATGTGATCCCTTAATTCGTCTAGATCGTTCTGCGAGTAAATGCCACTGGTGGCCAAGGATTGAGGCGCCAAATATTTCCACGAGAGTTTGGTTAAAGGTTTGATTTCGTGTGGTGTCGTCATAGCAGGTGTCGGGTTAAATTGCACCCAGGTTTCGTCGATGTTATAAAGGATTGGTAGTAATGGGTTACAGTCCCTGATAGTATTGTGCTTGGTAAGTATGTGCGATTTGGGTGTCATGTATAGTGAGGTGTTTCGGAAAGTGACAGGTAGTTCCGTATGACAAGTATTTGTTTTGCGAAGCGTAACCTCGATAGGTATACATTTAATTACATGTATTCCTTCACCTGCAGTAACTGCCATGTAATCAGGTGACTTCATGAGTCTATATGCAAACTCGTCGGGTAATAACGAGGCGAGCGATAACGTATTTTGGATCACTTGCTTCTCCAATTCGCATTTCTGCATAATTATGTCCTGATACAAGGTAGTGATCTGGTCTCTTATGTAACGTTCAACGTACACGAATTTCGAATTCGCATAAGTGAACATATCCAGATTGGTCACAGCAGTCTTTGATTTTGCCTTGAAGACATTTCCCTTTTGGGTTTCAAAGATAAATAGTTTTGGGTGCTCCGTGCCGAATAGTGTGTAACCGCAAGTGGTATGCTTACGCGTTAATGTGAGAGCGAAGGTCGTGTCCTGCGTTTCCAGAGTATATACAGTAGTTTTGTGTGAATCTAGTGAGTCTTGAATTTTAACAGCCGTTCCTTCAAATAAAACATCATACATTTCAAACCCACAAGCTGTAGTGGGTATACTTTGCCAGAATGTGTAACCATCGTCCGAGTCTATGCAGGATTCTTCACTTAAATCGCAGACCGTGCCGGAGTTTAGCATTATCCTTCCCGAGTTTAGTTTGACTGGTACATAGGATGTTTTAAGCGATATTTTTACAGTGGCTTGTACAATTACATCGTCCCAGGTTCCGTAATGGTCTGAGTATTGTACCCCTTTACAAGTTCCATCCACACCTATCTTCCTTGCCATAGTGATACTGCGATAGTAAGTGTTATTGGGTTTCAATCCATCTATAATATCAGAGTGCCCAACCTTAATGAGCCCTTCCTTGTGCATCTGGATGCACCTAGCGCGCGACGTTTCTTGTAAATAACTTGCGTATCCATTGTGTACAGCAGAAACATGTGAATGCATGCCGCAGTGGTATATAGTTCGCATAATTTCTACCTTACATTGCATAACCTCGGTGTGTGTGTAACTAGACAATTGTAACATCTGTATGTATGTAGTGGTAGTTACTGGTGTATCTATATCTAAATCGCATTCGCTTGACCTTAATAGCGAAACTGTAGTTACGTTGAGATAGGCTCCCCCGCAATCGTATGCGATTATGGCCATAGTGCCGCAGAGCAAGGTTGAAGTTAGTAGCGAGGCGAAATATGCCTGCGAATAAAATGATACGGTTAATATGAATACTAATGCCTAATATATCTTACATTTATTTTAAAATCCGGATCCGGGAATCCGGGCCATGTTTACATATGAATTTACTATCATTTTCCTTCATCCCGGTTCTATCGCGAGCGTGGTTCTGGAAATTTTTAATTTGTTTGCGTGTACCACGCGTGGTTTTCCTCTAAAGTTGATTTTTACATTATTCATTGGTAATATTTCAATAATTTTATATGGTCCCGAATATTGGTCTGAAAATTTACCTCTCGCAGGTTCTTTTAATAAATAGACCTCGTCGTTAGCTCTAAAATTTTGAATATTCATCGTTCGATCGTAGTACCTTTTACTTTTCTCTTTTGATTCGATTAATTTTGTTCTTGCCAATTCTTGAGAGGATCTTAGGGTATTAAAGAGGTTTGTAAGGTAGTCTTGGTAGAGGAGTTCCGTAAGTTCTTCTGGAATAGTAAAGGATGAGGGTACTCTAGGGAGATGTTCAAATACTAGAGCGTATGGTGTATAGTTAGTACCTTCGTGCACTGAAGTGTTATAAGCAAACATAGCAGGTTTTATATGCTCGTCCCATTCGTTGTTGTTATTAGTGTACATTTTTAAGTATTCTGTTAGTACGTGGTGCGATCGTTCAATCGACCCATTTGACTGTGGGTGGTAGGCAGTAGTACGATACTGTTTAATTTTGAAATAAGAAGCAATCGCCTTCATCAGAGAGGTAAAGAACGTTGGAGCTTGATCCGTTAGCAAGGCTCGTGGAGCTCCATATATACAAATAAAATCCCTTACAAATGCCTCAGCGATCGAGGCGGAATCTTGCCTCCTCATGGGTGAAGCTACAGAGTATTTAGTTAGGAGGTCTTGCATGGTTAGTATATAGGAATTATCGTTTCTAGTCATAGGTAGAGGACCCACAACGTCCATAGAAATTTTGTCAAATGCTCCTGGTGTGTCAGTAATTAACATGGGCTGCTTAATCTTGATTCTAGTTAGCTTTTTGACCTGACAATCTCGACAACCCTTAATGTAGTTTTGGATGTCCTGTTTCATAGTGGGCCAATAATAATTCTGACGAATTCTATTGTAAGTTTTGTTCACACCTTTATGCCCCCCCACTTTAGTCGCGTGTTATTCGTGTATCAATTTCTCCTTCTCGGCTGCTTCCGGACAGAGTATTAGGGATTTGCAAACTGTTAGAGTATTTGGTCAAGTAAAAATTTTTTTAAATTTTTATATAAGAATATCCATGGTATTGCATCGTAATAATCCGTTTGTGCTATGCTAATAGAAGTTACTTGTAGCTCTTGGATTACGTCAGTTAGAGACCTTATGCAGTTTATGATTCCGTCCCGATCGATGGGAGTTTGTCCATTTATTTTAATTGGAAGAGCTATTAAAATTTTGTTATTTATGTTAGTTACACTAGCTCTCTCGAAGGTCAGATTATTGTATTTTGGAAATTTATTTGCCTTTTGATAGTCCTTCGCGCTTTTATCGAAAGGGGTCCCATTCAGGTTTATGAATATAACGTGATTATCTTTTTGTGTTAATAATGAATCGCGAGTCTCCTTCAATATTAAAAGTTGCTCATCATCGCCTGTGGAATTAGGCTCAGTGCTGGTCGATTCTTCATCATGATTTGAATCTGTCTCATCATCGGAGAGCGGAAGATTTGTGAAAGAGTACTGAGCATTATCATTGTTCGAAGCTATTGGAAATATCGACGAGGTATCTCTCGCAGTCAGGGACAGCGAGCTGTTAGTGATTGGCAACATAGTAGTGTTAGATTGTAAGGATGTAGGAGCCTCAAATTCGGTCGGACAAGGAAAGAATAGTTCGTTAGAATTAGTAGCGTTTAAGGGAAATAATACGGCGTCAGTTGGATTCCTTGATAAAGCATCAGCGACAGTGTTAGTTTTTCCTGTTTTATAACTTATCTCAAAGTCGTACGCGGATAATTTTAACGCCATTTCCATAATCTGGAACACGGGTCCTTGATAGAGTGTAGCCACACCAGTGGCTTATGATCCGTCAAAATCGTGAAGTGTCGTCCGTATAGGTAATGTCGAAAGTATGATACACCGTAGATGATGGCGAGACACTCCTTCTCTATGGTGGAGTATTTCCTCTCGGCGTCGTTTAAAACTCTGGAGGTGTAAGATATCGGTAGGTCTTTTCCAACAAGTCCTTGACTTAATACACCGCCAATGGCATACCCACAGGCGTCTGTAGTAAGAATGAAAGGTTCATTGAAATTGGGATATTGAAGAATAGGTTCTTCACACAATTCGTTGCGTAAAGTAGCGAAGGCGTTCTCTTGCAAGGGAGTCCAAATAAAAGGTTTATCTTTCTTTAGTAAATCGGTTAGGGGTTTGGCAATTTTTGAAAAGTTTTTAATAAACCTTCGGTAATAACCAGTCAAACCTAAGAATTGTTTTATATTTTTCGGATTCTTTGGTATCGGGAAATTTTTCATAGCGTGAATTTTATTGGGATCGGGTTTTACGCCGTCAGAACCAATTACATGGCCTAGGTATACAACTTCGTTTCTTAAGAATTGACATTTTTCCGGTTGGAGTTGTAAGTTTGCTTTTCTCAATCTTTGCATTAAATTTCCAATTTTAATTTTATGTTCTTCCAATGACCTGGCATACACCACTATGTCGTCTAGGTAAACAAACAATTCATTCCCCTGTAAACCTGTTAGTACATTATCCATAAGCCGTTGAAAGGTGGCTGGTGCATTTTTTAGGCCAAATGGCATTCGTTGATATTCATAGTGGCCGTAAGGGGTTGAAAATGCGGTTTTTGCCATATCATTGGGGTCCATAGGAATCTGATGAAACCCTTGTGCTAAGTCAAAAATGGAGAAATACTTAGCACTTCCTAACTGATCTAAAATTTCAATAATATTAGGTAGAGGTACGCGTCCCCGATAGTTTTTTCATTTAGTTTCCGAAAGTCGATACCATTCTCCATCTCTTTTCTCCCTCCTCGAACGATTTCTTAGGTACGATCCAGAGGGGAGCATTATATGGAGAGCTTGATGGTTTTATAATATTGTTTTCTAATAATTTATTTACTTGTTTGTTAATTTCTTCCCGATGAATGGGTGGGTATCTATATTGCTTGACGTGGACAGAGATATTATCGGTGGTAGGAATGGAATGACTGGCATTGTTAGAAGATTTTAATTTATCTCCTGGGAGGAAAAAACAGTCTTTATATTTGTATAGTATTGTCTCTACATGGTTTTTTTCCTCGTCATTTAAATGAGTCTATTTTATCAAAGATTTTAAAGAGTTGAATCGATCGGAAGTAGCGATTTCAGTATCCGGTTCACTGAAATAACACAAGGCATTAGAATTATAAAAATCAGTGGAGTCAGCGAAATCAGAGAAATCAATGAAATCAGTGGAATCAGTGAGTTTAGCGAGATCACTTGAATTAGCAGAGAAATCAGTGATATAGTCTATTAGGTGCATGGGTCTCAGTATTATCGTGTAATCACGCTCGGTGACGTTATATATTTGTAAATGACCCTTGCCCTGTGTATTTGCAACTAGTGCCTCGCCTAAATATAAACCTTTTACAGGTTCACAAAATGGAATGTAGCCCTCGGCTTTTTCAGGATTAGTAATATTGAAGCAAACCGGCGTAACGGTTCGAGCTGGTATGGTTACTTTTTCCTCCTTATAAAATGGAATAATTATGTCTTTGATAATTAAAACTTCCTTATTATAATCTAGGATAGCATTATTGTCCCTTAGGAATTCATATACTTCTCATTACGTTCCCTGTTTAATGAGACTCTGGTTTTGAGATTATGATTTCTTTTACATGCCTATCCACGTTATAATTCTTATTGCTAGCGTTACTTATATTTTGTTACTTTACATGCGCTTATCCAATAACAGTTAATATACGATTTCTTTATATAACTTATATACTAGTTTTCTTCAATCTTGCTCTTGGTTAATGCAAATCTCTTAAAAGGAATAATTAAATATTTAAAATGAAACCTTACATTTGAATATGCCGAACGTATGGAAGATAACAAGGAAATCTGTTAGAGCATCGATAAAAAGAATTTTATCTGTTGAGACGTCACATAGCGTCCCAATGCGTAACATGCTATGTGCATAGTTTTTGGTTCTGTTCCGTGCTATGTCCATAATTGTGGATTTAAAATATTGAAATATCATGAATTTATTTACATGTTTTATTAACTGCGCGTAACGTTTTGGCATTCTAATATATACTACGATATAATACAGTGATATATAAATTATTACTGAAGTATTTATACGTATATCCACATGTGCAATGAAATTAATTTTCTTCAATCAATTTTTTTTAATAAGTCTTAATTGAATATAATGTAGAAAATATATGCAATATAAATTACTTTCACTTTTTCTTATTCTTGGAACAAAGGTATCAAGCATTTAAGCAATCGTGCATTTTAATCAAATTAAAAAATAATTTATAGCTTTTAGGTTTTAATTTATAGCTTTTTATATTAATTCTTTTATATTATAATTTATATTTTTTACTTATTATTAATTTAAATAATTTTTTATTTATTAATTCGATTGGATGCGTAGTCTTTTAAAAATAAACATATAACAATAGGTGCGCTCTCCGCTTGACGCTATATTTTTGCTTCGAAGACTAATTGTAATATTCTTCACTAAAAATTATCCGATTTATGTCGTGTTTGATGTCGTTTTAATCGCCAAAATCTCATTAATCCATTAAGATTATTTTCAAGCCGATTAAATGCAAAATAGAAGTTTTAGTTTTCATTTCAAAAATGTTTACATTCGTGAATTGCTATAGATGGGGAGAGCCCATTGTAAGAGACTTCGGAACTCTTTGATGATAGATCATCTCGCTCGCTCTCTACTCGCGATCTCGCTCTCGCTCTTACACTCGACGCGCTAGAACAGCTCGGAAAGATAAGCTGATCCGGGAATCGAGAGAAAACTAAAACTTCTGTTTTACAATTAATCGGTTTGAAAATAATCTTAATGGATTAATGAGATTTTGGCGATTAAAACGACATCAAACACGACATAAATCGGATAATTTTTAACTAGATAGGGTGAAGAATCTTACAATTAGTCTTCGAAGCGAAAATATAGCGTCAAGCGGAGCGCATCTATTATATGTTTATTTTCAAAAGACTACGCATCCAATCGAATTTATAAATAAAAAATTTATTAAATTAATAATAAGTAAAAAATAAATTAATATAAAAAAATTAATATAAAAAGCTATAAATTAAAATCATAATTTGATTAAAATGCATGATTGCTTAAATGCTTAATACCTTTGTTCCAAGAATAAGAAAAAAGTAAAAGTAATATATTGCAGATATTTTCTACATTATATTCAATTAACACTTATCAAGAAAAATTGATTTAAGAAAATTTATTTCATTGCGCACATGCGGATATACGTAAAAATACTTTAGTAATAATTTATATCGTATTATGTACTAGAATGCCAAAACGTTACACGCATTTAATAAAACATATTAATAAGTTCACGAAGTTTCGATATATATTTTTGACCCACAATTATATGGATGTAGCACGGACACGAACCAAAAAATTGTGGATGTAGCACGGATATGAACCAAAACTGACTTTTTTATCGACATCGAAAGTGGATGTGGCCACTTAGTTCCAAGCGGCCGTAAAATGGATGTACGTGACGCTAGTGAGCGGCCTAGAAAAAGCGTCTTACGAAAAATGACGGCGTGGCGCCTCTCTTCCTTCTCTCTGACTGAAGTGATCTAAAGAGTGGAGTGAGACTCGGGTGATAATTATTTACTAGAAATTCACTAGAATTATACGTACCTGTATAATTACGTGTGTTAATGCTGTTTTATGATTCGGGGTCTTAAAGATTTACTAGAAGAACAGTTAGTTGGTCTATATCCAAATATCCTTTAAAATAATCATCAATTAATCCAATTATTATTTCTAAAACGTCATTCGGTTCGCTAGTTATCGTGACATTAATTTCCTCGTTTGAGTATAAGGGTATCATCTGTAATTTACAGAATAATTGTGAATTTGTTTCTTAATATATTAAATAATGATTATTAGAACTTAAGTATACCGTAGGGGTGTGTAATGTGATTTATTGATTACAAATTTAAGTATTGGGCATACTGATCTATGCTAAAATGTTTATCCTCAGATAATTGTGATTTTAACTGGGATATTAAATCTTTCGGCAAAATCTTTGTTTGGTTGACTTTATTACTCTCTTTTTGGTACTCTTTGCATGCTGTTAATTCTGATGAATTTGGTTTCAAACCATTAGAATCATTTAATATCGGTAATTCAATGCTAAGATTATCAATGATTTCCGTATTGTGTTCAATTTCTGAATTAGATATTTCTTGGGAGGAGCCAATAAGTATCTCAAATTGAGTTGTAAATGTTGAGGTTGCAGGAGTCGAAGAGAGTTTGTCGGTAGAGTCTGCGTAAGACTGAGTTCCGAATGCCTGTGGGTTGACTCAGATTAAATTTGAAGCACGCTGTATAGTACATGCTCTTTTATCGGCACGATTAGCACGTGTCTGTTTACCGGCTCTATGTTTACGCTTCTTTCGGATGGTTTGTCTGTACGACGGGTTAACCATCTACAAGGGTGTAGTAGAATGATGAGATTAAATAAAATGATAGAATTAACGTTGATAGAATTTTAAGGAATGATGACTAATTATTTGAAAGAAAACTGGAATGCAAAATCTAAAATATTTAAATGAGTTTTAAGAAATTTTAATTGAAAGGTAAAAGATTAATTAATATTCTAGAATTATTATGTATCTGTGGCCTTATCCACTATCGTGTAGTTACTTATTAAGAACTTTGAAGATTAGAAATCCTGTTTGAGAATTTGGGAATTAGACATTTCGTAGATAAGATATCTATTAGTTGGAAGGATAGATAAGGATTTTCCTTTATAGAAGGATAGTATCAATATTATAATAATATCTTCATGTAATTATAGTTTTTTATTATAGAAAATGCTTTATAATTTTAAATTTTTCTGTTGTCAATCCTTAAGTACGAGATAGGGGTAAGGGATATTTTGTGAATCCTGGCAGCGAATGCCGGGATATTTTATGAATCCTGGCAGCGAATGCCGGGATATTTTATGAATCCTAGCAGCGAATGCCGGGATATTTTATGAATCCTGGCAGCGAATGCCGGGATATTTTATGAATCCTGGCAGCGAATGCCGGGATATTTTATGAATCCTGGCAGCGAATGCCGGGATATTTTATGAATCCTGGCAGCGAATGTCGGGAAATTTTATGAATCCTGGCAGCGAATGCCGAGATATTTTATGAATCCTGGCAGCGAATGCCGGGATATTTTATGAATCCTGGCAGCGAATGCCGGGATATTTTGTGAATTCTGGCAGCGAATGCCGGGATATTTTATGAATCCTGGCAGCGAATGCCGGGATATTTTATGAATCCTAGCAGCGAATGTTGGGATATTTGATGAATCCTGGCAACGAATGCCGGGATATTTTATGAATCCTGGCAGCGAATGCCGGGATATTTTATGAATCCTGGCAGCGAATGCCGGGATATTTTATGAATCCTGGCAGCGAATGCCGGGAAATTTTATGAATCCTGGCAGCGAATGCCGAGATATTTTATGAATCCTGTCAGCGAATGCCGGGATATGTTATAAATCCTGGCAGCGAATGCCGGGATATTTTGTGAATCCTGGCAGTGAATGCCGGGATATTTTCTGATTGGAAACGAGGGTTGGAGGACGTCGGAGTGACAACAGCAATATTGGTAATATATTAAGATCTAAATTTTGTCTAATATCGATACTTATAGATGATAGTAAAATTGTGAGGACATATAACTTAATAATGACTGACGAAAAAACAGTCTGCTTCATGCCAGTGCTTGAAAGGGGGGTTTCTTTATTATACACGGAGTAAGATTATCGCTACAAGCATGTGAGGTGCTGAGCGACGATGGGATGAGAGATGAGGTAATTGATTAAAGTGGGATGTGAGTCAGTAACAGATTTCCTAATCTTCACTAAGATACGGCGTGCTCGGGTAAGGGGAGTTATAATTATTTACCGTATGGTAGCGGTGAATCTCCAGTTTTGCTGCACGTGTCTCTACCTTCGCTCCTGGAGGACCTCGGTCACGGCGAAATAGGTTGAATTTAAGTACTCGAAATTACGTACAGGATCCTTTATTCAGATTTTACACTATTAAGAAATCTAACGCACGACTGACAGTAGTGAAAAAGATTAGAAGTCCGTCGGTGCGGACGCACAGAGATTTGTTACAGCTTGAATATGATCTCAAATAAGATTTTATTCTGACTGAACGATTAATTGCTGGATGCTTATGATCGGATACTCTTAATGAATAATGACTGAATGCACTAACGACTGGACAATGAATAATGAACGAATGGCTCCCGGAGCTCGAAATTAGCGGTTTATATACCGATAAGACAACGGCGATTCGAGTCGTGCTTTGGTGACGCGTGGAACATGCATGGGTCATCGGTCATTTGAAGGACTTTGGGGTGGTTATGAGGAGATAACTCTTCGAGAAGAGTGCGTTATAAAATTCCTTTTAATTGAGCCGCCGGGTAGCGACGGGAACGTGCTCGAATTTTTCCTATTGAATGTTTACATGTATTGACACTTTCCGGAGTGACATCGATAAACAGAGAGTCGGCTGATCTCAGTGTCCGAGCTACCGGGCTGCTTACATCACTCGATCTAAAATTTTTATAACTTAACGCCGGGATGTTTTATAATGCTAAGCAATATAAAATGTTAAAACTTATATCTAATTTTCTGTTTATAGAATCAATTTATAATAATTTACTGTCAGCTTGATCATTTAATGAGAGTTAATTAAATTTCAACATTTTACTATTACTACAGGCTTCTATAAATGACCTTGATTATTATTTTCAATTATAAAAGGCTGTTTGCAAATTATTATATACGGGGTATGATTCCATAAAGTATAACATATACAATAATATTTGAATGGACTATCAGGTTAGAGTAGCGCGTTTTACACAAATAAATTAGTTATTTTCGAAGTCATAATTGTTGTTTATTGAAATTTTGTTTGAATAATTTAGTTATTTATTTGAAAAGTTTTAACACAATTTTAATGGTCGTTCTTAGTTATCTTTAATTGTTTACAAGAAGCTGTTTTCAATAAATCGTTATGACTTCGTAATTTCTTATATTTATTGTAAGCTCGATTAATATTTGAATATCATATTGAAGCGCATTATCGTAAGCATGACTTATCGCTAATTTCTTAAGTCATGGAATTATTTCGTAACAACTTGCTTTTTGGCTGTTATTTGTTTAGTTATTTATTAAAAATTGAATTTATAGAAATTAAAATGAATTCAGAAATTATAGTTGTTTATTTGTTAAGAATTGTTTCTAGCGAGTTATTATATTCCATAATTCTATAAGGGATAGCGCATATATCCTTAAATCTATATTAAAGTATTTAATTTCTTAAAATCGCAAAAGAGGTAGAATTCACACGCAGGTTTGTTCTATAAGATAACCGCTGGTTAGTTCTAGAGCGCTACACGCGTGTGGTTCGGTTCTAGGAACGGCGCTTGATTAGGTTGCGTTGCTAGTTCCAAAATAGAGCTTCCGGATTGGTCGCAGCGCGGTTAAATAGGGAAGTCTTAATTTCCTAGAGTTAGTAACTAAAAATGAAAGGAAGAAGTTCAATGGCACACAGTTCAATTGCGCACACCAATTATATTGACCGGTGCCTAGGGTAACCAGCACTGTTGACCAATCAAAGAGCCTTATTTGCAACTGGCCAATCAGCAATGTGGGCAATTGATTGCCTCCCAAAATAAAAGTGTATGAGTTAAGAAAATTAAATAATTGACGAACAATAATGGAAGTCGCTAATAGTTGAAAATAGAACAAGTAGATTACACCATTGCTCCATATTTTATAAGTAAAAGCATCTCTTAATTATTATTGTAAATATGGGTTTGAAAAAATGGCGGGATGTCACACCTGTATTGTGATCGTATCAGAAAAATTAAACTGATGGAGATAGTTATCACACCTTTAATCTTAACATCCGCTTTTTGCAAGCTTTATATAATTCTCATGACTAAAATTTAAATACAAGAAAGATAGCGCATCGCGCGTCGCATAGTGGTAAACGAACGAACTAGCGACTACTGATACTGTTTTTGTAATGTTTTTGAAATGTTGCTGTAACATTTCTCATGAAATATTACGGGAACGTCCCGTTTGACCACGTTGCTTTTGACCACAGCCAATTATATTGACCGGTGTATAGGGTTTTTTACTAGGTCTACCTATCAGAGGGTTTTGTGATCAAAAGCAACGTGGTCAATCGAATCCCACTCAATATTACAGTTACATGTTTCTATAATGTCTCTACAATATTACATTATAACTTGTAAGTTTGTTATTGCAATGTTCTGTGCTGTATGGGCATCGATTAATTAAATTAATATTAATAAATTTATTAACAAGAATATTAATTTGATTACTTTTAAAACTATATTTTAATTCAAATTAACAAAATAAATTTAATTAACTTTAATTAACACAGTTTTTTAAAATAAAATATTTTTATGATATTTCCGTATCCGTATTGAATTATAGCAGCGGTTTGTTCTAAGTATATTGTTACGTCCGCGGAGCGATTTATTTAGATTCGGAACGCGCGTCCGCACCGTCACTCAATATCCACACTCGCGCC
Organism: Lasius fuliginosus; assembly: GCA_949152495.1. Lineage (NCBI taxonomy): Eukaryota > Metazoa > Arthropoda > Insecta > Hymenoptera > Formicidae > Lasius > Lasius fuliginosus. Next base: position 10,254,188 of record OX424445.1, read on the forward strand.
GGAAATCAGCAACACTTATTAGTAAAGAACACGTAACTTTAATGAATAATTAAACAGGGAACAAGAAATACAATTATTATTAACGAGAGCGTATTAAAGACACGTCAAACCGAGTCGAAAGCTCAGGGGCGAATCTCCGGGGCGTTGTTGATAAACAACCCCCGTTGTCAAGGGAGCGCTTCGCAGCTTCTACGGCTAAGGTCTACCGGGCGTCCAACGCGGGCGTAACACTGCCCTCCCTCTCCAAGATTGTCGTCCCGACAATCCGGAAGGGCAGTCTTTAAGCGGTCTCCGTTCCTCCTTCCTTACAGACTCCGGGGCACCGAAACGGTCTCCTGTCCTACCTCGAGCTTCTGCTACAAGTTACCGGGCTCCGTCTTATTTCTGGTCCCCGTCCGCAATTCTTGGACTTCTGTCCTCTTCTCTGCCGGCTATCCTTCTGGAGAAAGAACTGGCCAGGTTCCTTCCCTTTCGGCTTTAGGACGACCTCGCAGGAACTCCGCTCCATACTCTACATTTATCCCTTCGTTGCCGTCCTTTCGAACTGCTGCTACTGCTGCTCCTCTTGTAAGTCTTCAGACAAGGGGGGGGGGATAACTTCCTGAGGACCCAACGTCTCTCAAGACTCCCCTAGTCTCTGCCTCGGCATTTACCCTGGTCTCACGGAAAACCTCAGTCGAAAACCGCAAGAGAGGCAGTCTTCCTTAAAATAAGAATCTTTCTCTGGAGAGGTCTTGGTGATGGTGAATCCCGCTCATCCTTATAGGGACATCTTCCTTGGGAGACCTTCTTCCAGACTGAAGTTCTTTTCCTTCTGAAACGAAAAGAAATATTACGCAGTAAATTGTAAAAAAAAATAATTTTTCTCCAATCTCGTAAAGTTTAAACGAATTTTCAGGCTCTGACTTGTCCTAACGATTCCCTAACTCTCTCTTTCAAAGAATGGAGCCAACCTATCTGCATGTATTATCTTTCTTTTATGTCTAGATGTCCTTTGTATACAAAATACGACATCACTGAGTTTCTTAATTATTCGATAAGGGCCTTCCCAGTTGCCTTGTAACTTTGGAGCCTTTCCCTTAAACCTTCGGGGATTATAAAACCAGACTCTCTGTCCCTCTTGAAAAAGAACTTCCCTAGCTCCCCGATCATATCGGGTCTTCATCTGAAAAGACTTCAAATTTATCCGTTCCCTGACACAGGAATGAATTTCTTCCAATTTTTCTTTTAAATTTCTCACAAAATTTCCTTCAGGAAGTGACTCCTTTTCACAAATTATATAGAAATATATAGAAATATATACAATCACAAATTATATAGAAATATATACAATTATGTAGAAGTTATATATAATTATGTATAATTTTATACGACTTCTATTAAAATCGTATAAATATTATTTATAATTTTTTTAACTTTCATATATAATTTTTTACACTTTTGTAAAAAATTATATATAATTACACATAGTTTATACATAATTTTATATATTTCTATATAATTTTATACTATTATATATGATTATATATAAACAATTTGTTACCGAGGAAAAGGTTATAAAGGCATTTTTATACTTTACAGTCCGTATATTTGCTCTTTCTTATTTATTTATAACTCAATAAGTGCTAATAATAGTAATAAAGGCTTGCCGTTTATAATTTTATTAGATAAATTTATACACAATGCACAATTTATACACAATGCGCACACTTTTAAAAGACTGTCAATTAACGTTGTCGATAGTCGATACTAGAGTCGATACCTATTGACGCCATTTTGCTTCAAATCCAAAGATTGTCCAGACTCTTACTTCTAGGGACTCTAGCCCTATAAAAAATAGAGAGCCCTCTTTCTTTTTCTAACCTAGGAATAGAAGAAGAAAGAAGGTCACCCAGACGTGACATAATCCATAGACGTATAATATATAGACCGAGCATCTGGCCGAAGCGGCATTGACAACTTAGAAAGAGACAAATGCTTAGTACCGTAGATCTGTCCTTCTTTTGTAATCTCAAGAGTGGGGATAGGAGCGGAGCCTGTCGGAGGGTATTAGGGTCAGAATCTGTTTCTTCTCCTCATATTCTCCTTCATCCCCTCTCATTCCGTCTGTTTCTGCCTTCCACCAATGATCACAAATTTCGTTCCCTTCCACTGCGTTACTAAACAAAGATGGATCTACGGTACTGAGCATCCGTCTTCTTCTAATCTGTCGATACAGTTTTCTATAGGAAATGTAGGCAATGCTCGGTCTATATATTATACGTCTATGACATAATCGCACTGAACTATAGAATTGTAGGCTTATTCTGTAACTTTATAACGACAATGTCGCTATCGTTACGTATCGCTGCGCATATATTTTGACATGTAAAAATAACTGTAAAAATAGCTAGAATAATAAAGGTGCATCCCGATGTAGAAAGAAATAGCGGAACGGAACAGCAACGGAAAGGAAACTAGGTGAAAGGCTGACCAATCAGAATGATTCCGTTTCAATTCCGTTCCGTTTTTTCGTAGCCGGGTTCCCCATGGCAAACATTTTACGGAACGGAAGTAAAACGGACATAGTAATACATAATTGTAATCATAATCATTTCGCACGACACGGTAAAGTACTTGTGCAATAAAAAGATCGTCGATCACCGGGGATCGGGTGTCGGAACGCGAGTGAGAAAATCCACGAGGCGGTGAAATCAGTGTAAAAGTGAGATTTAATTAATCACAAGTAACAAACAATTGTCACAGGAAATAGTAACCGAGCGATTCGTGATTTAAACTAAAAACTACTCTTAAAAACGCGAAGGCGAACGAGAATAGAATCTCGTGAATTCGGCTTTGTGCGGACACGAAATAAGAGCGGTGCGAAGAAGTATTCTACGATTGTCTGTGCTAGTGCTTCGATTGCTTATTGCGGAGTGCGCGCGGCCGTTTTCGACGGGCCTGTTTTATTCTGTCGACCTTTTAGAAGATTCCCGATAGTGAGAAATCACTTTTGATCTCAAGACAAAAGAGAGTGATATCACAAAAGGAATCTACTAGAAAGTCGGAGGACAGATTTGTTTGTTATCGAAATGCGGCAGTTGTCTCGGCTCGAATTTGAGCGACGGTCGTATTGCGGCAGCGTGATTCGCGAAGCGAGACGGCTCGAGCGGCGCGAGCATACGTCGATGCGCGATTCGCGGAGCGCGAGCCCGCTGGCTACCGGCGCTAAATTCGAACTCTTGATTAGGCAAATAACACTAATAATACTTTTTATAGTAATTATTTGCTCAATCGTGGGTACGAGTTGTATGCGGTATCGCAAACCTTTTTTATATCGCAAACTGAATTTCCAACAGTGTTTGAAAGTCAAACGCGATTTTAGATATTATCGACTTAATCGAACTTCTCGCATTCCGGGCAAACACATGGGCAAAGCTCGGTGTCGCGATCACGCGCCGAGAACCGCGTCACGCGCTTTTTCTTTTCGTCAGAGCGCCGAACGGCACGTGTTCGACACGCGATTGATTACCAGCTCTATTGTCCGAAAAGACGAAAACACGAGGATCGCGCCACATTCCGCGATATATATACATATATATGAATAAGAGAGTCTTCCGGATTCCAAGGCACGGCAACCGAAGCCGTCAGTCTCAACGTAACGCTCGAACCGTGAGATTCACCTGATCGATCGGCGTGTGGCCGGTCATTCTTTCAATCTGTTCGACCATTTTTCGTGTCGTTCTTCGCTCGTGTCGTCTTTTCTCTTGTCGTGTGAAGCTTGTGTCGTGTGTTTAATGAATCATCGAGTTCCTGCGTGAACCGATGTATTTTTTCTCTCGAGCGATCGCGTCGTGATCGCTGCGACACAAGTGAATCTCGGTTTACTTGCCGTCTCGCCTCGTCGCACGTCAGTGATTTCGTTATAATTGTGACAGTACAAATTATTCGCGCAACATAAGCAGCGAGTAATCAAATAATTAATCTAAGTATTCATTCATTTTTGTTATATTCGCGAGCTGATAATCGTATCTCCGTCGCGACCGTCCTCGGCCTCGCGCTCAAGATTTCCGTCGGCCGCGATCAAGATCTCCGTCGGCCGCGATCAAGATCTCCGATCTTCAAGATATCTGACTCGCTTAAAGGCCGCTTTCTAAGGGACGGACCAGAAGATCTCCGTTCGCTAAATTGATACGGATCGTCGCTCGCGCCAGCTTATGAATTGTTATAAAATAAATGCTCACTATAGACGACACGACAGTTCACATTTTCTCTTCCTTCACTGATCCTTCAGCGGATCTTCGGATTCGCGCAACCTACCGTCTTCGCGTTCAAATCTGAACGGATTCCGGCACCCTCTCGTTTCTCTCTTTTCTCTCTTTTTAAATTATTAATCGCAGGGGCCGATCTTCTCGATTCTCCGATCTCCTCCCCCCCCGCGAACAAACAGAATTCATTATATTTTATCTACCAACAAAGTGCTATGAATTTATAACAATATATTTTAATTTCTAGGAACAATATAAGTGTGTGTATTGTGACTAGATAATGAAATATGATCAACTTGCACAGCATTCTTGCTTTGCGAATAAGAACCTAGTGATAGATAATGAAAATATAATGAAAAAATATAATGAATACTTTACCATGTCGTGTGAAATGATTATGATTACAGGTTATATACTACTATGTCCGTTTTAGTTCCGTTCCGTAAAATGTTTGTCATGGGGAACCCGGCTACAAAAAAACGAATGGAATTGAAACGGAACCATTCTGATTGGTCAGCCTTCCACCTAGTTTCCTTTCCGTTACTGTTCCGTTCCGTTATTTCTTTCTATATTTAGATCCATAAGTCAAGTCTAAGGGAGCGTTTCCACTAGGCGCGTCACGAGTTCAACCAATCAAAACGTTCCATTTTATTATAGTCCAATATTATAGTCCAAAATGGAACGTTTTGATTGGTTTAACTCGTGACGCGCGGCATGACGCGACGCGTGACGAGTTAAACCAATCAAAACGTTCCATTTTATTATAGTCCAATATTATAGTCCAAAATGGAACGTTTTGATTGGTTTAACTCGTCACGCGCAGCATGACGCGACGCGTGACGCGCCTAGTGGAAACGCTCCCTTAGTTCTCGGCGTCCCTAGGGTATAACCGGTGCAAGCAGGTTGCCCTATAAAAAATAGAGAGCTCTCTTTCTTTTTCCAACCTAAGAATACAAGAAGAAAGAAGGTCACCCAGACGTGACAGTGCATATGCATAGGCCGGTATTCATAGTCGGTTCTTATATTTAAGACCGTCTTAAGTACAATCTTAAGATGTCATAAATCAATCACAGGGCGGTATTCATAGTCCAAGCTTAAACATCATCTTAAGATTTTTTTGATTAAGATCGTCTTGTTTGTATAAGTACGACTTAAGACCTTATGTATTCATAGTTTTAAAATGAGACGATCTTCATAAAGAAATAGGCACTTCTTTTTACTTAAGATTTTCTTACTGAAGTTAGTGCTTAAGATGATCTCATTTTACTTTCGGTAATCTTCGGGATTTTTCTGATGTATCAGCTAGTGTTATTTCTAGTGTCTCTAGTATCAGCCAATGAAATGTGTGATTGAATATTTACGAGTTGTATGTCTATACCATTTCTTATTATTCATGTATCAACTTATTGCAGGCTCTACATGGGCTCTACTAGAGTATTGTTAAAAAGTAGGTTTTCTCTGAAAAAATGTCAAGCAAAAAACATTACACAGATACGGAAAAAAAATTCTTTTTAAAAATTTTAGCAAAATATTCTCATATTATTGAAAAAAAAGTGATGCTACAACTTTGAAGGACAAGGAAGAAGCGTGGAATCAAATTTGCGATGCATATAATATATCATCTATTGTTACAAGTAAGGTAAGAAATCTCTACATATTTTTTTTAATTATGTATGTTAAATGCATAAAATAAAAATGTTAATTATATTTGAGCAAAATCTAATATGATATTTGAGGTTAAGACAGTTTCATTTTTAAGCTAGATTTTAAATACTTTTATATTTCAAGTAATTTAATTTTTAACATTTTAATGTAATAAATTATTACAGAGAAGTGTTCAACAACTTAAAAAATTATGGAGTAATTTAAAATCAGTACAGAGAGATGTCCTTATGCAGGAAAAACAGGCACGTTTATCAACAGGTGGTGGACCTGAACCTAAATCTGCAGAGATTGACCCGGACATTGCTGCAATAGCACCCAATTTAATGACAACTGCACCAACATTATTTTCATCAAATTTATCAGATGAAATACTAAAAGGTAATTACATCTTTATTTTATTTATTTATATTATAATAAAAATTGAAAAAATAGTAAAAACAATGAATATTTTTCAGAACGACAACAAAGAATATTAAATGATGATTGTATTCCTGAGGAATTAATTGAAAATGCGGAGGGCATACCCTTATTTATTGATGATAATGTTATTGATGATAATGTCCAGGAAGTTAATAATGATTCTATTATCACACTTATTGAGACAAGTGGTAAAATTACTAATTTTATTGATATTTTCTATTAACATATTTGTTTATGAATAAGAATTTAGAATTGATAACACAATGACAATTGAATGTTACAGACTCAAGCAGTGATGAGACTGATGATGCTGAAAAAGAAAATAACCCAGTGAATGTAATATTTAAAAATAATGATAAAGGTAAATTTTATTAATATATTTATATTTATATTTAATATATTTATATTTATTTTTAAACACTTTCTCTCTCTCTCTCTCTCTCTCTCTCTCTCTCTCTCTGTGTGTGTGTATCTGTAAATGCTAAAAGACTTTAATAAGAAAATATATTTTTATTGTTATATTTATAATGTTCATTATTTTAATAAAAAGTTCTTTTTTTTACAGTACTTACACCAAAAGGTTCAATTAAAAACCGACAACTGGAAAGTAAACTTACACCAAAAAGTTCAATTAAGAAACGACAACTGGAAAGTGAGAATGTCCAAACTGTTGATGAAAGATCGTTCAAAATAAAACGAATTAAATGCATAATTGACCAGGAGCAGCAACTAGCAAATTTAAAAATGCAGCATCAAGAAACGATACAAACACTAGAAATAGACCATTTACATAAAAAGTATGCCTTAGAAATTCGTGCAGCTATGGCTGCCACTTAATTATCAGAATTTTTACTAAAAGAAAAAATTAACAATTAAGATGCTTATTTTTTTAAAGTTTATTAAAAAGTATTATTCAAGTACCAAAAAGTACAACAAAAATATTTTTAGTTTTGTTATGTATTGTTATTACTATGCAAATAATGCCAAAAAAGTTTATTTTTTGTTTTATACATTATTACTACGATATATATATTATATGAATTTTTTGTTTTATTATATAGTAATATGTAAGGAAGTACTACCAAAAAGAATTTATTGTTTTGTGATATTATATTGTGATACTTGATCAATATTATAATTATGTTCTTAACAAGAAAAACATTATAATTAAAAGAAGAGTATTATACTTATTATGTTGATAACAGGAAAAGTATTATAATTAAAAGGAGAGTATTAGACTTATTATGTTGATAACAGGAAAAGTATTATAATTAAAAGGAGAGTATTAGACTTATTATTTTAATTAAAAGCAAATGTTTAGAAAAACCAAAAATGTATTTTATTTATCTATAATAAAAATTACATCAAATGCAGTTGTGTGTTTTATTATTATCCGATGAATGAACAAAATGTAATGAAATAACAGTAAAAAAATTGTTTCATACTTTATACAAAAAAATTACTATTTTATTTTACTGTAAAAAATTATTCATTGTTCCTTTCTATAAACTATTCTCGAAACTATTTAGTTTAAATGATAATTAATATGTATTATAATGTATATAACATACTTAAGTAAACATAAACTTGTGTAGACATATAAACATAAACTTATGTAAATTTAATATATATATATTCTAATTAATGTACATATAATACTAATGAAACATACGGGCAATAATTGCTTCGCGAGCAGCGAATCCATCTATCGTATCATTATTAAGGTCATGTACAGGTACTTCGTCATTTTCTTCTTCATCATCGTAGAATTCATCATCGTCCGGTAAGATATCATTAAAAATTAATGACATATTATGCAATACAGCACATGCTACAACAATTGTTGTAGATGTAATAAGTTTTGTTGTTAGACCTCGTGACAAACAAGGAAATCGTCTTTTCCAGACACCAAAAGTTCGTTCCACTATTACCCTTGTCCTGCTCTGTATATTGTTGTACCTACAATATAATGATTTATGATACACATATATTTATTTATAAATGTATATATATTATGTTTATAAATATATTTTTCAACAGAGAAAAGGAAGAATTTGTTTACCTTAATTTTTCATCGGTTCCAGGATTTGCTATTGGTGTCATCAAAAATGGTAAACATGGATATCCTCTGTCGCCAACAAGTATACCATCTAACAGATTTTCCATGTATCGTATATATAATAAAGAATTTTGAAATATGCGGCTATCATGAGCGCTACCAGGCCACTCCGGTACAATGTCTAAAATTTCCATTCGGGGCCCAACGACAGTCTGTATATATAAATACATATATTATTTATAAAAAAGGTTATTATTTAACAAAAATTAGTAATACATACTTGCACATTAAGTGAAAAATATCCTTTTCTATTTCTATAGATTTCACTTATATTTTGAAATCTTGTATCCAGCAACTTTATATGCGTACAATCAATAGCCTCATCTACGCCAGGAAGACCAATAGCTCCATTTCCTTTCCCAAGATTGTTAAATAATTGTCGATTTTCATTTTGCATTTCTTGATTCTTTGGCATTTTTATATATTCTTTAAGCAAGCTGGCAATTAATAAACTGACCCGGAAAACTATTCTTAATATGATTGGTTGTGAAACGGTCATTGTATCACCGAGAAGAAGCTAAAAATGTTAAATATTAAATTATTTTAATATTTTGTTAAACCTATTACTAATAAATAAATTTGAAATATTATAATAAATATAATTCTCTTTCTTTATGTTGAGAATACCTGGAAACTTGCAGTTGCGTAGTATCTTAAGCATATTAACAATTGTATTACTGGTGGAATCGGCAGACCACGATTGTTAATTTTTGCTAATCCTTCTTCAATTTTTGGTAATATTCCATATAGAATGGAATCCTTATTAAATCTATAGCGTCTTTTAAACTGTCAATTATTATAAAATTCAAATGGGTTTTGTCCATCACGAATATACCGTTTTCGTACACGTTCTACTTGAAAATCAATATCGTCAATGTCTTGAATATCATCAATTTCTTCCATTAATTCCATAATATTTAATAATAAAGCTTATCTTAAGTCATGTACGATGTTGACTTGAAAACATAACCTTACTTTCTAATAAACACGATCTTATTCGATTCAAATAAGACCGTCTGATTTGATTATGAATCTAACTAGTTTTAAGACATGCTTAAGAAGTTACTATACATTATAGTAGAAAAAGATTATCTTCATGAAGGTAAGGCTTAAGATTTTACTTAAGAAAATCTTAGTTCATGACTATGCATTTAGAAGGCATCTTAAGACTGTACTTAAGACAGCCTTAAATATAAGAACGGACTATGAATACCGCCCACAGAGCCATATTAGGATCTTAAGACGGTCTTGAAATAAGAACGGACTATAGGGAAATTAACCACTGAATCACAGTCTAACCACACCCAGTTACGACACTGAGTGTCGGCACCTTTGATCTAGTTGTCCTCAAGTCACGTGGTATGTCGCCATTTTGTTATATGTACCGGCGCTACAATTCAAATGTACAGTCGGGGACATTAATGCCTTCTCACCTGAATTTACGCATGTATCGAGATATATCCGACGCGCGTGCTTCCTCTCTAAATATTCATGCATTATGACTGTTGGTTATTCGAAAAATGACAATGTTGTCTCAAAGCAGCGAGAAAATGTGACTGAGCTAGCTTACAAACGAAGCGCACCTAATAATGCAATTAACCCCTGATACCTCGCGTAGTATTATTCATTTAAGAAATATTATCAAATTCCAAATTTTATTATTAAAAACTTTATGAATCTACTACATATTATATATAATTATATATATATATTATTTATATATTTTTATTTTATATATATATATATAATACGTAGTAGATTCAAAAAGTTTTTGATGATAAAATTTGGAATTTGGTATTATATATAAGTATATATATATATATATATATATATATTTAAACATCAGAAGAGTAAAAAATATAAATATATATATAAAATAAAAATAAAAATATATATTGATAATTAAATTTGGAATTTGATCATTTCTTAAATAAATAATACTACGCAGGGTATCAGGGGTTAATTAATTGCATTATAGGTGCGCTTCATTTGTAAGCTAGCTCAGTCACATTTTCTCGCTGCTTTGAGACAACATTGTCATTTTTCGAATAACCAACAGTCATAATGCATGAATATTTAGAGAGGAAGCACGCGCGTCGGATATATCTCGATACATGCGTAAATTCAAGTGGGAAGGCATTAATGTCCCCGACTGTACATATGTAATAAAAAAATATTTTCTGTGCGATTTGAATTTTAATCCAAAGAATTTGTTAAAGTAGAAGAAATAAAAACAATACTTCTGCATAATACGTATCATAATTCATATCAGAAGATATAATAATTGAAGTTATCTATGATATTTTATGATTACCTCTATAGCGCAGCCATGTTGTTAAGTGTACGAATTCACACATGCGCACTAAAATTTTGTCCCAGGTTGGACGGCTGAGTGTCGCAACTGGATATGGTTAGACTGTAACTGAACTCTATACATACTGGAATGTGCACTGGCTACCCCCACCCAATTAGAAAGAGAGGAGCAAAGTTGGGGTATATCTTTCTTTGTCGTACAATACAGTCAGAATAGAAAGTGTCGACAAGTAATGGTGATACCACGTGGAAACACTGCTCACTTCGAGCTTGACTTTTGAACATGACTGTTACATAGTCGTCATGCGAATGCGTAAAATGTTAGAAAGAGAGACGTATACGCCGAAACAGAGAGAGAGCCCGAAAGTATTGTCACGTCTGGAGTGACAATTCTTTCTTTCACTATACCTAGGTTAGCAAAAGAAAAGGATGCTCTCTATTTTATTGGGCAACCTGCATGCACCGGTTATACCCTAGGGACGCCGAGAGCTAGGATCTGACTTGTAGATCTAGGGAAAATGAGATGTGGAGGCACAGAATAGAAGTTTATTATTTCCTAGAGATTTACTAGGATTGTTTTACGTACGCAAATACAAATATATGATTTGAGAAATTTAAAGATGTCTTAAGAGAACTATTAATAGATCTTCATCTATATATCCGTTAAAATAATCATCAATGAGTCCAATTATTATTAATCAGGTTAATTGTGGTAAGTTGCTTACTATTTTATTAAGTTCCTCAGTCAAGAATAAAGGTTTCATTTGTAATTTGTGAAATATTTTATATGGTTTCGGTGTGTATTAAATGATAATTATAGTTAACCTTATAAAAGATTTATTAATAATTGATTTTTTATAGAAATACATGTACATACGGTGTTTATACGGTGTGGCGTGACTTAAAGATTTAAATATTGTTCGTATTCATTTATATTAAAAGGTTCTTCAGGAAATTAAGATTTTATCTGAGACATTAAATCCTTAGGCTGAGGATTTTCTGAATTATGGTTCTGACAATTTTCTCTTTGATAATTGATACTTTGATATAAATCTTGAAACAATATTAATTCAGGAGAATACTCCAATAAACCCGTGGGGTCGCTAATGTGACGTTTAGGTTCTGAATATGCTTGAGAATAATTTTTATTGATGTTTTTAATTTTGTTAAGGTATCCGGAGACAACGAAACTTCCTCAATTGATTTAATCCGAGGTTTGCTTTTTGAAGACTGTTTCTTGAGCCAACACAGATGTGAAGCTGCGCGTGCGGCGTGCGTTCTTTCCTGCTCTATGTTTTTGTTTTTTCTTGAGAACGAGTTTGTATGATGGGTTGACCATCTACAAAGGTGTATTTATGTTAAAATAAAACTTAAAATGTTTAAATTGGATAAAATGATCAGTTCTTACAAGAATTCTTTAATGTGAATTTGTTAAGAAAAGAAAAAGATATTACGATATAATTAACTAAATAAAGGTCTAAGAAAATTATTTTATATTTTATGTAACTTGAAAATTATTTAATATATGTGTATTTATGTGTATAAAATGTAATATATATATATATATATATATATATTACTCAGGAATCGTGCCGTAAAACTAAATTGAAGATTAGAAATTTTATTTAAGTTAAAATTTCTTAAAAGTATGATTGTTGTTAGAGGGAATAAGGTTTGAGGGTAATTAGTTATAGAGAATACAGTATCATTACTAAATTCATATCTTTGTACATTCTAATCTTTTAATTCAAAAGGAAGCTATGGAGAATGCGGAGAGCGTTAACCAGGGCATAACAATGGATGCTCAGTTAACAAAAGCAAAATTATTTGTACGGAATGCTACCAAGGGCACAACATTGGGTGCTCGGCGGCGATGGAAATTTAAGGGCGGATGAGAAGAGAGAGAATAAAATATGAGATATATCTCCGTTTATAAACCTCCTGTTGACGATCTTAATAAAATTAAAATGGAGAGATAGGAGGTTGAGGAAATTTAACTGACCTGGCACAACGTAGGGTGCCCGGTTAGTTATGGAAATATACTGGGTGGTGATTGGAAATTGTCGATCAGGGCACAACATAGGGTGCTCGATAACGAAAGGAATATCTAGGATTAGGTATAGAATGACGCTTAGGGCATGACAGAAGATGCTCAGCGTCAGGTTAACAGAGGGTTGGACGACGTCCGAGTATCAACAGTAGTATTATTTTACTCTTAATCTAACTTCTTTTAGTATTGATACTATTTGGAAGATTCAGGGTATTTTATAGTTATTTGATAACAGTTTATGTTAGTTAAAGGATTGACTGACCGAAAACTGTCAGCTACATGCCAGCGCTTGACAGGGGGGTTTTTTATTAAATAAAGGGTATAAGAATGTCACAGTGAGCGTACGAATTGCTGAGTGACGATGGAATAGATGATGAGGTAATGGATTGAAATGGGCTGTCAGTCATTAACAAATTTCTAATCTTCGCTAAGATACTATGTGATCAGGATTAAGGGGAATTATAATTACTTACCGTATAGTAACTGCAATCTATAGCTCTGCTGCACGTCTCTCTACCTTCACGTTTCCTGGAGGACCTCGGTCGCAGCGAGTAAGGTTGAATTTAATTCACTCGAAATTATGCACAGAGTTCTTTATTCAGCTTTTGCACAATTGAATATCTAGCGCACGATTAACATTTATTAAAAAAATTAGGAGTCCGTCGCTGCGGACGCACAAAGATTCAATGCTACTTAACGCCGAATAATGTATGTTATAATGATTGACAGCTTGAAGAAGTATATAATGAGATACTTGCTTAAAGGACGAATATAGAATATATAATGAATCGGAGCGCGAAATTAGCGGCTTATATACCTTTGAGACAAAGGCAATCGAATCGGACTTTGGTGCCGTGTGGAACATGCATTGGTCATAGGTCATTTGAAGGGCTTTGGGGGGTGGGAATTACTCCTTCCAGAAAGGGCCGTCATAGAATTCTTCTTAATCGAATCACCGGGTAGCTACAGGAGCTTGCTTGCGAATTTCGTATATTTTGATACACGCCGGAGTGATATAGATAAGGAGTCGGCCGGTCTCAGCATCCTCTCTACCGAGTTACATGCATCAATCGATCTGAATATTCTTATATTTTATTCTTTGAATATTTCGTAATGCTAGGCTAGTGTAAAATATTAAAATTTGTATCTAATTCTCTTTTTTATGGAATCAATTTATAATAATTTATTGTTAGCTTAGTATTTCAATGATATTTTAGAGCTAATCAATTTTCATATAGTTTTAACTATCGGTTCTAATTATTTATAAAGAAAGCTGTTTGCAAATTATTATATGCAAAATATGATTCCACAAAGTATAACAGTGGAGTCTTTAATAAGTAGTTATGTCATCGCATAATGCTTAAGCTAAAAGGTGAAGCGTTTACATAATTAGATTAATCATTTACAAAGCCATAATTATTACTTATTGAAGTTATTTATTTGAGTTATTTACTTAAAAGACTTTAACATAAATTTCAATTATATAGCTTTCAGATCTTTAATGGTTTATAAGAGATTAATTCAATAGGTAATTATGACCTTATAATCTCTTACATTGTCGTAATAGAAGCTCGATTAATAATGACTGTTAAAGCGTATTACCATCCCCAAATCTATGTTAAGGTATTTAATATTAATTATATATAAATTCTAAAAATCGCTGGTTAGTTCCAGAACGCTACACGTGCGTGATTCGATTTTAGGGACGGCGCCTGATTGGTTTGTGTCGCTAGTTCCAAAATGGAGCTTGCTGATTGGTCGCAGCGCGGTTATATAGGGAAATCTTGGATTTCTTATAGTTCATAGTTATAGACTAAAAGTATATTAGATTTCTAAGCTAAATAAGGCGTATAAAATAAGCACGTTAAGTAATGAACAATAATAATAAAAATCGCTAATAATAAGAAATAGAACGAATAGGTTATATAATTGTTCTGTATTTTATAAGTAAAAGCATTTCTTAATTATTATTGCGAATATGGGTTTGAAAAAATGGCGGGACGTCACAGTATTAAACTATCCTTCTATTGTTTTCCACTTATAGGCGTATATGGCCAGTGCACATTCCAGTATGTATAGAGTTCAGTGAAATTAACCAATCAAATGTTTAATACACCGAGAGCAAGGACTGAGGTGATCTAGGGAGTGAAGTGAGGCTCGGATGATAGTTACTTACTAGAAATTTACTAGAATTATACGTACCTGTTTAATTGCATGTGTGAATGCAAATATATGATTCAGGAGCCTTAAAAATTTTTGTTGAAATAAGTGCGATCTAACGTCAATCTTTTTAACTACTAAGCGTTTGTAAAACCTCGCGCCCTCTCTCGTACTTCTCCTTCTTCGCGCCTCCGCTAGTAGAACGAAGTAACCGCTCTGAGCTAACCTCCTTTTTGTATTGTACAACATATAATAAACGTATCATTTTGTAACCATATTGGATAAGCATTTATTCCACGTATATCCCATCAGGTTATGGGCCCAGGCACGGTGCTAGTGCATAAGTTTTAATACGCTTTGTGGCTTCTTTTAATTTCACGTCTGGATTTTTTTCGTGCGATTATCCCGTCAATCAGAATCACAAAATGGCTACGGAAAATTTTAGGTTACCACAGTTGAAAAGGACAATTATCAGCGCTGGAAGTATGAAGTACGTTCTTGCCTGAAAAACTTTGGTGCGACAGGTCATGTCGATGGCACGGTTAAATGTCCAACGGAGCCTGGCAAGAAGGATATCGAAATATAGATGAAGACAGATGGCAAAGCACAACGGGTACTTACATGCGCATTATCCGATGATGACCACGCAGCAATTCGTAATTGTGATACTTCACGGGATGTATGGCTCAAAATTCTATCCATTTATGAGACAAAAACAAATGAAAATAAATATCTGCTTAACCAAGAATTTCATCGAATGCGCTTTAATGATGGTCAAAGCATCGCCAGCTATTGTGCTCAATTGACAGTGATTCGTCAAGAGCTGAAGCCACTCGGCGAAGAACTTTCGGATTCAGGTTTGGTTGCTAAATTAATTAACGATTTACCACCGAGATTTGATAATTTCAAGTCAACCTACTATATACAAGCAGCTTCAGGCATAGTTCTTACATTCGATAAACTAAAAGAACAATTGATGTTGAAGCAAACGTTTCCAGTACTGCTGCTAATACAGACACAGGTGACGCTTTAGTGACGCAGACCAAAAATAAGACAGATAAAAATCTAAAGAAGCATGAAAAACGGACTTGCTTTCTTTGTAAAAAGATTGGTCACGTCAAGCCAGTGATGCCAGAACGGGTACGCTAGCAGCGTACCCGTGTGACGGCAGCTGAAGCGCCGATTGGCGCAGAATTCACATGTACGCTTGTGTGCGTCATCCCCTCCACTACGGTTGCGTGTTGCTAGTGTACCCGTTCTAGCATCACTGCATCAAGCGTGATTGTCGAAAATGGAAAGCCGAGCAGGCCAAAAAACGGCAAAATCAGCGGCATCAGTTGCTTCTGGTCAAGCATTTGTAACAGCAAGCGAAGAATCTGAGAAGACAATGGAAAACGAATGGCTAGCTCATTCACGAGCAACGCATCACATGACTCATCGACGAGAATGTACAATTTTGAATCAATTAAAAAAAGACAATTTGGATAATGGCAATAATCACGTTATCGATGCACTTGGACGAGGAAACATTGATGTAATTGCAACAATTGACAATCGAAAGGTACAACACAAATTATGTAACGTTCTGCTTGTACCAAATATAGGCAGAAACTTATTGAGCGTAGGTGCAGCGGCTGACAACGGTGTCGAAACTCGACTGAGCAAGGCTGGTATTAAGTTGATGTCTAGTAATTATGTTATTGCTTGTGGCACTCGCATATCGGATGGCCTCTATACAATGAATTTCAAAACAATTGTCAATGCATCGGCAAATATGTCCTCGGCATAAGCTGATGAACAAGTGTGGCATGAACGATTTGGTTACGCTAATTATAAGGTAATTCGACAATTAGCTAACGGTTCGGCGGTCGATGGCATGCACATGACTAATAGGTCAAATGCTGAAAAAGAAACCAACCGGTTTTGCGAAGTATGTATTTTTGGCAAACATTGCCGAAAGACATTCAACAGTTCAGATACACGAGCCGACAAACCAGGCACGCTCATATACTTTGACATTTGTGGTCCGATGTCAACTGAATCAATTAGTGGAGCTAGATTTATGGCGCTTTTCGTTAACGATCATACGGGCATGATATTTGTATACACAATGTAATCAAAAACAGATATTGTTGATCGCATGAAGGATATCATCGCTGAAGCTAATGCATACGGACACAAAATTAGACGTTCAGATAATGCCAAGGAATTTATTGGAAAAGATATGAAGAAGATTCTCCGAAATTATTCCATATTTCACAAGGTATCGACGGCATACTGTCCGGAGCAAAGTGGTCGTGCGGAGCGACAGAACAGGATTATTGTTGAAATGGCTCAAACAATGTTGACTGGAGCTGAATTACCTCAAGGATTATGGGATAAAGCGGTCCATACAGCAGCTCATATCCGTAATCTCATTCCATTAGAAAGGCTAAATGGCAAAACTCCAATAGAGTTATGGACTGGTAAAAAAACCGAATGTCTCTTATTCACGTATTATAAGCAGCAAGTCATACACATTGGTCAATGAAAAACGATCGAAGTTCGAGAAGAAGAGTCAACAATTAGTATTGGTTGGTTATGCACCAAAGCAAAAAGCTTATCGCGTCTGGCAACGCGGAACTCGAAAGATTATTGTAAGCCATGACGTAAAGATTATCGAACCTGAGTCCAAACAACAAGCTATCATCACAACAGATAAGGATCAAGATGGATCACTAAACGATTTCAAGTGTATGACGAAGGTCAGATTTAACAACATCAAGTGATAAAACAATTAAATCTACTGACAATGTCGATACTCGGACACGCAACAAATTAAAGGAAATCAGGATTAACGATTATGTTGCAGATCAAACACGTAGTAAAAGTACTTTGAATCGCTACAGCTGCAAGTGCCTTTTTAGCTGACATTGTTATTCCAACTACATTTACTGAGGCAAAATCAGGACCTTACAAGAATCAGTGGGAGTTATCAATGAAGACCGAATACGATTCATTGATTAAAAACGGGACGTGGACATTAGTCAATCCGCCAAAAGATCGAGAAATTAAAAATAAATGGATCTTTCGATTAAAAACTAAGCCTGATGGATCGATCGCTTCAAAGCAAGACTTGTAATTAACGGATGCTGTCAGAAAGGAAATCGACTACTCAGAAACTTTCTCATCAGTCGCTAGATTCGACTCTATTCGAACGTTGCTATCAATTGCAACCGTCAAGGATTATGAGATCTAACAACTGCATGTCAAGACAGCGTTTTTATACGGAGATCTCAATGAAATCATTTATATGGAGCAGCCTAAAAGGTTTGATGACGGATCAGGCAGAGTTTGCAAGCAGAACAAAAGTCTATACGGACTTAAACAAGCACCTAGACAATAGTATGCAAAATTTGACGAATTCATGCAAGAATTTGACTTAAAACCGTCAGATGATGATCCATGTGTGTACACCAGTTCCGAACTATACGTGGCACTATACGTTGATGATGGCTTGATAGTTAGGTCACTCTAAATCAAAGATCAACAAATTACTGGAAGCAATGAAACGGAAATTCGAGAGCACATTGAAATTCAACAAGAGCACATTGAAATACGAGAGCGCATCGAAATTCAACAAGCTCAACTGCGACGTGTTACCTGGGTATTGAGATTATCTGTGATCGCAAATTAAAGACAATTAAGTTACTACAAGCAGCTTACACAAAGTCGGTACTTACAAAGTTCGAAATGCTGGACTGCAATAACGTATCGACACCAATGGATCCGGGTGTTCAACTAAGATGTAATTTGGACACAGACAGAGACAGCGGACTAATTGTAGTACCATACCAACAACTGATTGGTTCCCTTATGTATCTTTCAATTGGGACCTGACCTGATATATCACATGCAGTTAATTTGCTAAGCCAGTTTCATAAGGCACCGTCAAACGAACACTGGATAGCAGCATAAAGGATTCTAAAATATCTGAAGTCGACGATTAATTTAGGAATTAAATATAATGGTACTAATGACAATGCTAACCATTTAATTGCATACTCAGATGCAGATTACGCATCGTGATTGGATACACGAAAAAGCATCAGTGGAGTTGTGCTTATACTAAATGACAGTAATGTGGTCTTCTCGTAAGCAGGGAGTAGTAGCCATATCCACTACTGACGCAGAATACATAGCAGCCCATGATGCGTCTAAGGAAATCGTATGGTTTCGACAATTATTAAAGGACATTGGGATTGAGCAAGAAGGTCCAACTACTCTTCTCTGTGACAACGCTGCCTCACAGAAGTTAATTCAAAATCCTACTTTTCATCGAAGGTCAAACATTGAAATTAAATTTCATTACACTCGGCATCTGGTTAAACAAAAGTTAATCAATGTTAAGCACGTTTTATCTCAACTACAACTTGCCGATATTTTAACTAAACCTATAGCTCGCGGAAAATTTGAAATAAATCATCCGTTAAACACCTCTGTATACTTAGCAGACAAATTTGATATTTCTTATTTTTTATTATTGCAATCGTTTGGGAATCGTTTGGGCAAATTTAGGAATATATTTTCATAGTTTAGGAAATAACAGTTTATTTATAATTAATGAAAATTAATTGAGCGTATAGTTAGCAGACATAATTTTAACAAAATTTTTTTTTTAAATTTTAATCAACGTGAAATCATTTAGGAAACACGTCTGTAATGTTTTCAACATTTGGGAAATAATAGTTTATTTTATAATAATTAATTTCCTTATCAGATAATAATCCGGAACCGGATTAGGTCAGATGTGCGAAGCCAGATGGATGGGATCCGATAGCCCACATTGCTAATTGGCCAGTTGCACACTAGGACTCTCTGATTGGTCAATCGTGCTGGTTACCCTAGGCATTTGAAAGAAGTGTTTTCTGTTCATTAATAAAAAAGAATTTTATACACTTGCATGCGCACGCGCGTATAAGACCTTTTGTTGCATAATAAATAGCTTAAATACGTTAATCTTTGATATGCGCGATTTATATACTACAAGATAAGCTTGGGAGGGCTCTGTTAGCACACATTCCTGATAGCACCCACCACACAAATCGACCGATGCCTAGGGTAACCAGCACGATTGATCAATCAGAGTCCTAGTGTGCAACTGGCCAATTAGCAATGTGGGCTATCGGATCCCATCCATCTAGCTTCACACATCTGACCGTATTCGGTTCCGGATTATTAGCTGATAGGAAATTAATTACTATAAAATAAACTATTATTTCCCAAACGTTGAAAGGTTACAGACGTGTTTCCTAAATAATTTCACGTTGATTAGAATAAAAAAAATTTTTAAATTATGTCTGCTAACTATACGCTCAATTAATTTTCATTAATTATAAATGAACTATTATTTCCTAAACTATGAGAATAAATTCCTAAATTTGCCCAAACGATTCCCAAACGATTGCAATAATAAAAAATAAGAAATATCAAATTTGTCTGCTAAGTATAGAAAGGTCAGTTAAACATAATATAATTGACGATTATATCGAGTGGGAATGTTGAGATAAGTGCGATCTAACATCAATCTTTCTAACTACTAAGCGTTTGTAAAACCTCGCGCCCTCTTTCGTACTTCTTCTTCGTGCCTCCGCTAGTAGTACAAAGTAATCGCTCTGAGCAAACCTCCTTTATGTATTATACAACATATAATAAACGTATCATTTTGTTGCATTGGATAAACATTTATTCCACGTATATCCCATCAATTTTCTAAAAGAGTAATAAGTAGATCTATGTCCAAATTTCCATCGAAATATTCCTCAATTAATCCAATTATTATTGTTAAAATTAAATTCAGCACATCGTTAATTATAGTAATAATTTCTTCGTCTGAGAATAAAGGTTTCATCTGTAATTTACAGAATACTTGTAAATTGTCTCAAAGTATATTAAATAATGAGTATCAAAGTTTAAGTATACCATGTAGCGTAATTGATCAATTAAGAATCTAAGTATTGGGCATATTGATCTATATTATAATGCTCATTCTTAGGTAGTTGTGATTTTAACAGAGATATTAAATCTTTTGGCGAGTTTTCTAATTTATTATATCCTTTAGCGGTCTCTCCTATTGATAAGTTATATTTTGATATAGTTCTTCAAAAGTTATTAATTCTGGTGCATACGGTTTTAAACCGTTAGGATCATCTAATATTGGTAATCCGACGTTAGAATTATTAATGGTTTTCGTATTGGGTTCAACTTCCGGATTAAGTATTTTCTGGGCGAAACCCGTAAGTATCTCAAACTGAGATGTAAATGTCAAAGTTGCCGGAGTCAAAGAGATAATTTCAGTAGATTCGACGTGAGGCTGAGTTTCGAATGCCTGCTGGTTAACCCAAATTAAATTTGAAGCAAGCTGATTAGAACGTGTCTTTTTACCGGCTCTATGTTTTCGTTTCTTCCGGATAGTTCGTTTGTATGCCGGGTTAACCATCTACAAGGGAGTATGTAGTAGGATGATGAAATTAAATAAAAATGATAGAATTAAAGTTAATCGAATTTTAAGTAATAGTGACTAGATATTTGAAAGAAAATCTTGAATGCAAAATTTAAAATATTTAAATAAGTTCTTTAAGAAATTATAATTAAAGATAAAATATTAGTTAATAATCTAGAAATATGATGTATTTTTGTAAACTTATCCACTATCGTGCAGTTAATTATTTAGATAAATTGAAGATTAGAAATTCTGTTTGAGAATTGAGGAGTTATATATATTTCATGGGATAAAAATATCTATTAAATGGAGGGATAGATAAGACTTTTCCTTTATAAGAAAAGAGAGGATAGTATCGATACTAAAATAATATCTTCATGTAGCTCTAGTTTTTAATATTATGGGAATGTTTTATATTTTAAATTTTCTGTTGTCAATCTTTAAGTGGCGAGATAAAAGTATGAGGAGATTTATGAATCCTGGCAGCGAATGCCTGGATATTTTATGAATCCTGGCAGCGAATGCCTGGATATTGTATGAATCCTGGCAGCGAATGCCTGGATATTTTATGAATCCTGGCAGCGAATGCCTGGATATTTTATGAATCCTGGCAGCGAATGCTTGGATATTTTACGAATCCTGGCAGCGAATGCCTGAATATTTTACGAATCCTGGCAGCGAATGCCTGGATATTTTATGAATCCTGGCAGCGGATGCCTGGATATTGTATGAATCCTGGCAGCGAATTTTTTATGAATCTTGGCACAGCAAGGAGCCTAGAATTATTTTATAAATTCTGACTCAGCAGGGTGACTAGGCTTATGAAAGGGAACGAGGATTGGATGACCTCAGAGTGACAACAGCAGTATTGTTTCTATGTAAAAGTCTAAATATTATTTAATATTGATACTTTACTATAGGTAATGGCAAAATTGTGAGGATATGTAACTTAATGACTGACGGAAAAACTGTCAGCTACGTGCTAGTGCTTGACAGGGGAGTTTCTGTATTGTATAAGGAATGAGATTATCACTACGAACATGCAAGATGCTGAGCGATGAAGGAAATAAGAAATAAGGTTGAATGGTAAATGGTTGTCGGTCAGTTGTAGATTTCTAATCTTTGTAGAGATACGGGTATTCTGAGTTAGGAAAAATTTTAATTTCTTACCGTATAATATCTGCAAACCTTAGTTGTCTAAAATCGTTGCGTGCGTCGAGCCTTTGCTTCCTCTCAAGGACCTTGGTCACGGAATACGAAGGCTGAATTGATGTACGCAAATATGTGCACAAAGTCTTTTATTTGAACTTTACAGAATATCGGAACTTGAAGAGAAAGTGATCAAGAAATAATTTTGAAATGCCCGAGAAATGAGTGACGGGAAGTGTTCAAACGATTGATGAAAAAAAGCTATGCGACTAATGATTTAATAATAATACTACTGCTTATGCGCCTCGAAATCGGCGGTTTATATACCAGTCGGTCAAAGAATTCTAGAACCGTGCGCAAATCGCGATTCGAAGATTCTCTCAAGGTGTCTCCGATGTTCTGAAAAGATGTTGTTATCTAAATTATTTCGCAGTAATTCGCCGCTGATAGATCAAGAGCGTGGATTGTTTATACGTTCTGCACCAAGAATGCGATGACGAAAAGATGCAGTCAGTCACATACGATTGAAAGATGTATTTAATATTATTAATATCTCCTTGCATTGTTTTTCTTCTCGGAGAAGATTTTCTGATGCATGAATGCTTATGATTTTTCAATACAGCTTTCTAATAGAATTAATATAACGTAGGACATGTTGCCGTGAGTTTGTTAATTTACAGAATCACCTTTTATATAATTTGCTTTTCGTCCGTTCGAGAGATTGTTAAATTCAAATATTTTATTATTACTATTGACTTTCATGAATAAAATGATTTAATATTTTAAATATTTTATATTTATTTCCAATTGTTTGTGATAAGGAAAACTATTTTAGCAAATTATTGTATTTGTGAATCTATAAGTTAAGACGCATATAATTCTTAAATTTATACAAACATCTATATCGAATATTTATCAACAAGGTTCAATTAATTAGGATTTAAATAGTTCACAATCGTAGAAATTAATAAAGAATTCGATCACAAATATTGAGATATTATTGAAAGTATTTTATGATATTTACGGAATCATTTTTATAATAATATGTCTTTAATTTAACTATGATCCGAGAAAGTAATATTAATGTTTTGTGAATAATTTTAAGTAACCTTGAAAATTCAATTTATGAATAAAGTTTTAAAACAAATTATTATGTATATTTTGTTTCTATAAATTGTAACGCATATATTCTTTGGATGGAACATTTATCGAATATTTCTGAATGATCAACTAAATAATATCGCTGGTGTAATCGTAAAAGAAGTTAAAAATTCGCTCGCAAGTCTGTCCTTGTAAAGTAGCCGTAAGTTAGTTCTAGTGCGTTGCGCGCGCATGTCCTGAAGTATTGGAACGACGCCTGATTGATTGGTTGTTAGTTACTAATTATAGTTCTTTGTGCAACTTATATCTTAAATTCCTAAGCTAAATAATCGTATGGGACAAGAACGATAAGCAATAAAATGCACTAGAGGTTAATTTTATTATGAATTTAAATAATTATAAGAATAAAAGCAAGCGAGCTAAATAATCGTTCTTTATTCCATTGATATAATGCAAAAATAAAAGCGGAATGTGATTATTTGCAAAAATATGATTTCGAGAAAATGGCGGGACGTCACATAATACTGATGTGACGTCCCGCCATTTTTTTCAAATCCATTATTGCAATTGTTACGTCCAGACTCGTGGAAGGTAGAGTCAATGGAAGGACGTAATCTACGTAATCTCTAAGCAAACGCTCTATGGCGCGTGCTTTCGAGTCGAATGATCTTACCCAAGGGCCCGAACAGGTCAACGACCGGAAAGGTCGCTTTTACGCTGTCGGCAGGCCTGTTCGTTCGGTGGTCCCTTTTCGGTAAAGGAAATGAATCCTTATTACCCGGGACGGGACCTGTGCGATTTCGGAGAGAATGGAAATGCGAACGGATTAAGAAATAATTATGAGATTAATTAATTAAAATTTTTATTCATAGTAAAAACAAAATATATATATATAAATATAATACGGTTATAAAAGGAATTCTTATAAATGTATATATATTGGAGAGTGTGAGTGTATGTACATGTGATTGTTTAATTGCGCGGGTGTTACATAAGTTCGGAGGTCGTCAATCGGAATATAGTGGGGGAGATTCTAAAGTTTGAATTTTAATTCCGATTGGTTTTTATAATATGGGATAGAGATAAATAAGTAAGAGAAATAAAATCGGAATGTGTGAATGAATTGTGTAGCGTGTAGGGAGTTATTGGATCTCTTCCAGGGAAACTGTGGAGGGGGGATATTTCCTCCAAAGGATTTGGATAGGGACTCCGATTGGATGGCGATGGCCGGGGATAAACTACGGGATAAGTGTATCCGGAGGACTTTCGATTAATGTTTTGCGTAGTCCCTCGTGATCTACGTCGTCAGGCCCTACGCAAAATATTCCCTCAGGTAGAGGAAGCTCGAGGGGAGGGAACTGAGATAGCAGCCAGTCGCGAAACTAGTGGTCACTCAATTCTCTCTCGGGGAGGGAGGACTCAGTCTCTGAATCGGACGATTCATCATTGATCTCGATCAATTCTGGATCGCACGATTCCCGTTCTAAGAATCTCTCTCCTGTTTCGAGATCGTGGAGTTCCTCCTCGAGACGGGACTCAGGACGACGAGGGGAGGAGAAGGGGGAATCCCCGAGGATGACGGTCGAAGCGGAGGACGGGGATCTTGGAGGAGAACTGATTTGTTCTGGGAAAGAACAAGGGAAGTCGGTAAGAGGAACCGGAGAATACCGGGGACCGGAGAGCTCGGATATGTCGCTACGTGTATCGCTGTTACTATTATCTAAGCTGTTATTTAATGTGGTTGAATGAACATATTCCGCTAGAGCCCGAGCCAATTGTTTCCTAATTCGTTTGTTGCGACGGTTCCGCTTATGCTTAATCGCCGTTCGCGATCTCCGTTTATAGGTGTTCTCCACTGAGAGAACAATAATAAAAATGGTGGAGGAGAGAAAAAAAATCGCAATTGGTCGAGAAACAATTCTTGGGTTTAGTTTACTCACAATTGAATTTAATTTTTATATATATAAAGGATTGTATATTTAAATTTATATATATGTGTGTGTATTTTTTTCTTGACGAGAGTAATGAAGTGGAGAGAGATTAGTGAGGAAAAAGGTCGCGGATCCAATGCTGCGAAAGCAACGAATCCGGAATGACCGTTGGAAAAAGTCACGGACCCAATGCTGCGAAAGCAATGAATCCGGAATGACTTGTTAAAATAAAGGAAGGTCACGGATGAAGGATGGAGATTTCAAAAGAGAGTTTAATTGTTATATAAATTCTGGTAATTAATAAAACTTTAATGATTAACTAAATTCAGATTAAATTAATTAAGTTTAGATTTAATTTATGATGGATAAATTTATTTCACCTTTAAACCCAAGTGTTGTTTCAAAACTATAGAGTATAAGTGGAAATTTGAGATATTTAGATCACTTACTACTTGCTGAAGTAACGACAAGATTTCTATGCGATTGGCTCAGGTGGACGTGGTCCTCGTTGTTTCCGCTCGGTCAGATCGTGAGCACTGCGCTTGAGTTTATAACTCGCGTGTTTCGCAATTCAAGAATTCGGTTAATAATATATGCTTAACGGTAAATCTCAAGGTGATGCTTGATAATGATACTCGGTAATAGTGATGCTCGATAGGTGGTACACTAGTGATCATAGGTGAAAAAATTTTCGGTTTATATTCTGTTCTTACTTACCCCTTCCCGTGGGATAATTAGTGATAATGTAGTGAATCAGAGGACGTCCTCTAAAAATGGAAAGTTTTAGAATTTATCGGCGATATTTATTTAGTGTTACTTTTGATCGGTTGGGCAACTCTTACTCTAGTACAGAGTTCACGGGGGATTAACTGGTTGTTTACTTCTATTGCATCGGGCGCTCGTCTAATTTCTTAGTTTTGTCTGTCGGCTTGCCTTTATCAGGCGCGTGATGCAAGATGTTTTTCGGATCTCTGACTGATGGTTGCGTATATTCGTCAGTTATTATTTGCTTAGATTTCTTAATTTCTAACGTCGGTTAATCTTTATCAGAAAGGTGAGGCAAGCTGTTTTTCAGATCCGTCCCTTTCCTTATTATGATTTATTCCGACAGTCTATGTTTCGAAATTAAAGAAACAAACGCGTGTTTGCTCGAGTTAGGAAAGAAAAGAATCGTGGAGTCAACAGGACGTAACACAATAATAATTAAGAAATGCTTTTGCTTATAAAATACAGAACAATTGTATAATCCACTCATTCTACTTTCAATTATTAGTGACTTTCATTATTGTTTGTCAACTACTTAACATTCTTATCTCATACGCCTTTATTTAACTTAGAAATTAAATATATTTTAGTTAATAATTACTTATTACAGGAAATCCAAGATTTCCCTATTTAACCCACTGATCTATATATTATTTGGATAGCTGATGCCCTTTGTTCTCGAGGCGCAAACATGTACCCAATTGAATGGCACCATGACAGAGGTAAAGTTGGAAATATACGCGCGATTTTTGAATGAGTGAAATTCCATTATTACATTTTACAACGAGATTAAGATTTTTGTTGGACACTGCCACGCACTGCACTGTCTCAGCTGTACGCACACTCTTTACACACACACACATACCTAATATTCCCTCTAAGATGACGGACCTCAATTGAGTACAGCGACACAGGACCAGTCAGCTAGAGATCCTTAACCAGAGATCGGACAAACCGTTAACGATCTCTGATTGGCTCCGTCGCCTGGAGTGAAACCGGAAGTGTGAGAGAGAAAGATATATATAACTAAGAGAGAAAGATATATATAGCTAACCAAGAAATCCTAGCCGACCTAGCCATAACTATCCGTCAAAACTACATTAAACAGAAAACAAACAGCCTCGGCCGTCGTGTTTTGCTGTGTAATGTTATATTCTAATTTTCCAAAGAGAGATTCGCGAGATTATATGAAATTGTGAGAACTTGTGCAAAATAAGGTATATATTTTACTTCATGTAATTTAATGTGACTTATTTCCTAATGTAACTTCAAAATTAAGTTCAATAATTTTTTGTTTCAAATCAAATAAATGAATTAAAAAATTCCTAACAGTGCAGTGCCGGTTATTGCACGAATATATATCGTATTTTTGTATTTATTCAACAATCAAAATAAACCGCCATCAAAAACGTCATATCCGGTTTCACCCCACGACGGCACATTGTCCGATCTCTGGTTAAGGATCTCTACAGTCAGCTATCCAGATATATAAATCAGTGATTTAACCGCGTTGCGACCAATCAGCGAATCTATTTTAGAACTAGCGACGCAAACCAATCAGGCGCCGTTCCTAAACCCAAACCACGCACGTGTAGAAACATAGAGCGTATACTTAAGCCTGTATCAGACTACACATTGAAGATTGACGATTGAAGATTAAAGATTGGAATTTAACCAATCAGAACAAAAAGAGCTAAAATTTCTTTGTTCTGATTGGTTAAATTTCAATCTTTAATCTTCAATCTTAATATTTAATGCGTAGTCTGATACGAGCTTAATGAAAGGGCCATAGCGCGAGCAAGGAGGATCGACAAAGAGAGATATATTTTTGTAAGATGTAATTTCGTATTCGGAAAGGGTAAAAAATCCCACCCATTTCAAATCCATTCTCATTTAATTCTTTGACTTCTCTAATAAAATCTTCTAAGAACATGTGTACATCCTCCGGTTTTTTATTGCCATAAAAAACGCCAATAATAAACGGATCTGCCTCGTTACTAAAACTTCCAAGAATCGGCCAAAATTCGCCATACGTACTGAGTAGGGGAATAGTGCGGGTTCTAACGCAGGTCCTCTGAGGGGGGAGTGAGGTGCAGGGGGTATCCGCGGGCGCGGGGAATGACGTCACGCGGGGAGAGAGGAAGGTGTAAGACCACGTCCGGCAGGTCCACGGGGAGGAGGAAGGTGTAGGACCGCGAGAGAGGTAGCGCGTTCTCGAGAGAGCGGCGTTCGCGTGAGAGAGATAGCGCAATGGGGAAATGGAGGAGAGATAACGCGCAAGAAAGAGCGGCGTTCGCGCAAGAGAGAGCGGCATTCGCGTGAGAGAGATATCGTACGCATGAGAGGCGTTCGCAAGGGAAAAGGAGAGAGAGAGGATAAACACAAATTTTTTTTCGATAATAACATTTGTTTGTTCAATAAAATGTGTGATATACATACTTTTGTATGTGTATGTTTTTTTAAATAATACTTATAATTATGCGATACTTATGCAAGAGAAACGTTCGCGCGAGAGATATCGTACGCATGAGAGGCGTTCGCAAGGGAGAAGGAGAGAGAGAATAAACACAAATTTTGTTTTCCAATAATGACATTTGTTTATTCAATGAAATGTGTACGTGTATATTACAATTCTGTGTGTGTTTCTTAAACATAATATGAAAATTGAAATATAAAATTTATAATATATAAAATTAAAATATATTTAAAATTATAATATATACAAAACTAAAATATATAAAAAAATAAAATTTAAAAACATGTAGCTCCTTCTGAAACAGAAAAAGAAACAAAATCGAATTAGTAATGTTATTGTTATACATTAAAATAGGTATACTCACAATTAGCATTATTTGTTTGGTGATCATCCACTTGACTCGAAATTATAAATACCTAAGACGTCGTTCTAACATGATTGTACGAGATTTATTTAAACCAATTTCTTGACTTTGTATTTCTTGCACAAATGAATTCAGTGGAGTGTTTGTCGATATTGCCGGAACACTAACACCCTCACGTATGACACGCCTGCGTACCCATTTCCTTAAATTTTCGAGTCGTGAGATTCGAGCTTCCAGGAATCCATAATGTTCGCAAGGAATCCGAAGTTGTTTTTGAAACCAATCGACACTTGTTGTATAGGTATTCCCAGAACTCATACAGATCTGAATTCTTGCAAATGTATATGCGAATGGATAGTGCCCATAGTTATTTTTCCAATCGCGCAATGCGTTCCTCCTCGGAAAGTGTGTCATCATCATCGAATAATTCTTCAGCCATACTTGCAGAAATTTTTTCAGTCTATAACACTCACACAAATTTAATAGTTTATCGTGTGCAAATGGGGCACATATTGCACAACATTATTTGATGTAGCGAAGTACCACACTCGCTGCAAAATTGTCCTAAAATTACACCATACATATCAGTTGAATGTTCTCCTAGAGCGCGAATACGTGAAAACAAGTCTGTTAATCGTAGAAAACACGAAGTGCAAAATTTAACATTTCTCTCAGTTTGATAATAAAAATATATGCAACACATATTCTTCACATCATTTAAGGTATTAATTTCCGCACTGTTTAAAATCCTCCGACTTATTTCAGTGAAATCATCACTACAATCGCTCTCATAATCTGAATCTTCAGAAAGTATGTGATCCTCGTCGGATGATTCCTCCACAACATCTATCACCATAACATCATCTTCGAAGAGAATGACATCTCCATCTTCGATGAAAATAACTTCTTCCATACCTGACAGACGGTCACAAACTATAATGTTGCATGCTCCTCCGGATTATATAGTTTAATTTCACATCTCTTGTCTCCTTCCAACAGGAGTATCGTATCTCATATCTCCTTCTAATTGCAATATCACATATCATCTAACTCATCATTTTTTTCTACATTTCTAGTAGAATGTGTTGAGAAAAGTAATATGGACAAAAATCTGCTGACTATACACAAACATCACACCGTTCTTATTCATACATATAGAACATGATGTGAAAGAGTTAATAAAATTCACAATTTAAATTTGTAAAAGTAATTTATTTGTTACAAATATCGTGAAAAATATCATTTACAGCACATGTTAATAATTCGCAATCTACAAGCGATTCGCTATCAAACGCATCACTTTCGCATATAGCTTTTGCAACATCGCATAAATTACTGATATTGCGTTGTAAAATAGTTGCAAATTTTTTAAACTTTTCATTAACAATATGTGTATTTTCACATAACCAGAAATACATATGATTAATACATTTTTCAAAATCGGATAAGTATAATATTGTCGATGGCTTCATGTACAAAGAATTACCATCATGCAACGCAATTTTTACAATTTTTGAATCTGACATTTTAACCACTTCGATTGTTAGATCTCTAATCCATAAAGGAGTTTGAGGTGATTGTAGAAGTCGTTCAATCTCCATACGTTTCTGCATCAATGATTTCCATGTATCAAAAGACAATATTATTTGATTGCCTCTATTATCACCAAGAACTAATTCCACATATGATACAGCTCCGACACTGATTCCAATCTCCAAATATTTATATGATGTCGCGGTTAAGGCGTATCTTCTGCCAAGTATACGAACCGCACGACGAGGCTCGGATGAAATGCTATAAAAATATTTTAATAATGTGGCGATTTGTATAAATCCCACAACAACCGCCTACACATATGCAACCGGCGAGGCACAGCTTTCTCGCATGTGCTCGCGAGGCGCAGTGCGGTACGGAGCGCGGCCGCTACGCGGCGCGACGCGGTAAAGTGAATCCGTAAGCAAGATTCACCCGGGCAAGAATACAAGCGGACCCCCCGCAGAGTGAAGTTACGCAACATCTCGACAGAGAAGTCAGTTCTCGGCGCCAGCCGCCGGTTCTAGCTGATCTACGAAGACGATAAGCAGGATCACGCCCCGCATAGTGATCAAGAGCCACCGACCTATACCACCCGAGGAAGGAGAGATAGTGGCTAGACGCAAAACACGCCCTACGCCACTCCACCTGCTCGCCGCAAAACGACGCCGGACAGACGTACAGCTGCCGTCACCATCTGGTACCAGCCAGATAGCCACCAAGGAGGTGACAACCCCAGGCGCTAGCCGCCTCTCCACCGGCGCCAGTCACCCGGACACCGGGGCTAGTCGCCTCACCACCGGCGCCAGTCGCCCGGACACCGGCGCTAGCCACCTATCCACCGGCGCCAGTCGCCCGGACATCGGCGCTAGCCGCCTCTCCACCGGCGCCAGTCGCCCGGACACCGGCGCTAGCCACCTCATCTCCGGCGCTAGTCGCCAGAACGTCAGCGCTAGCCGCCTCGCCACCGGCGACAGTCACCTCGACACCGGCGCAAGGCGCCCTGACTCCAGTGCTAGGCGCCCCGAAGCGACACCATCCAGGGACAACCACCCTAGCAGTGACATCCGGCCGGCTTCAAGGACGACCGACCGACCGGTGACCCCGGAAATCAGAGAGCGTTCTCTCACGCCTCCAATATTGTGGCAAGTGCCACCAGTAATCTCGCCCCTAAAGCGCTCACCTATAAAGAGGGCCCCTCGGACGCCGAAGGACCAGCGAACGTTTAAGGACGCCTCCACGCAGACGAAGAAGAGAGGAGGCAGGGCACGGAGGAGCGGCCACATCAAATCCAACTCCGATAAAAATAATAATAACACATACACGCAACCACACTCACACATTGTAAATATGAATAAATCAATTTATACCAGATTTTAACTGTGAAATTCGACACGTCCTATCCACATCCAGAAAGCGTAAACCTCCACAAATAAATTATAAGGGAAAAAAAATATACAATGTTTTATCGAAACTTACTTGTTACATTTCTTCGTCGGAATTTTATCATCCTGAATTGGAACGTAGTAATTCATGCTGCTTCCTTCGGCAGAATATGAACCTTTCACACAAGTGGTTGATGCAATACTAAATTATTTTATATTAAAATCTCCAATGTTGCAAATTGCATTGCGGAGGGGATTATTGCTGATGTATTATATCCAAGCGCCAATAAATGGCTGCTACACATGGAGGGGATTATTGATGATGTGTTATATTCAAGCACCGATGTACGGTTGCTATTCGAGGTGATATCACCAGAATGTTTGATCAAAAATGTACGTGATAAACCGTGAGAAAAAGATTTAGCAAAAAATGCAACGTAATCTAAATTTTTCACGCGCCAATGTAATTTTAAACTTTTAACTTTTGAGATGACATTGTCTGAAAACGTGTGTGTGACAAAAAGACGAAAATGCGCTAATAGAATATCAGGATGTAATTTGAAACTTTTGACTTTCAGATGATAATCTCTAAAATTTAAGCAAAAGTGTGATGTAATCTAAATTTTGCACGTGCCAATGTATAGCTGCATGTAATGTGAAACTTGACTTTGAGATGACATCGTCTCTAAAATGCAAGAATCAATCTGATGAAAACATACGACTAACCGCGAAATAAAGATTTAGCTGAAATGTGATACGAGACGCTTCACAGTACAAGGAGATATATAATCATGGTAAAGAGGCACACTCTATCAGTATTTTCACCCGAGGTTCCGAGATAACAGTTATCAAGATCTTGTTAGTTTTGGAAATATGGAGGAGGAGCAAAATCTATGTCAGCAAGCTGCTCTAGTGAATTTGATAGAAGAGTACATTGTGTGGGAGGAACAATGCGATGCATGTATCGAGTCGTTGAAAGATCAAATTCGAATCAAACGTTCACAATTATCGATTGGAAATCGACAATTACTGGTTGCCCGAATCGCACGATTCGAAGGTCTGAAGAATTTGTTACGCAGACGCTTCGTATATGCAGGTGCCGGGTGCAGTGCGCGAGAAGAAAGGCTCATTTGGCGTGAAATTGATACAGCGTTCGAGAACCGCATATTGACTGGTGTGGTCATCAATCACAACCACATCGAACCTCGTCAATTTCTCGAGGAAGCTAGCGGTATCATGCTCGAGAACGTGCGAAAAGTTATGGAAAGTCACATTAATGTGAAAGTTAATACAGTATTTAACGGTGAGTTTGTGGCGGGTGATAAATGTGCAAATAAATCAATCAATACAAGAAACTATGAACTCTTTCAGACATATGATTTACACGAGTGGTATGAGCGACGCGTTGTCGAGCCCACTCTAGCATCATTAGAAGAATTTCAAGAACGCGATAGCGGTTGGGCACTGTCGCGGATACTCGATTTGACTGTAAATATAAACAAATATAATCCAATGTATGCGGGATGTTATATTAAATTACCGCAGAAAATAATGTTAAAAAGAGCAGTGGTTAATGTGAAATCTAATGATAATGCCTGTTTCGCGTGGGCGGTGGTTGCTGCTCTATATTCTGCTGAAAGAGACACGGAACGGGAATCCTCCTATCCGCATTACACGACAGTACTGAATCTCCAAGGCATTGAGTTTCCAGTGAATCAAATTAAAAAGTTTGAACTTGTGAACGACATTTCAATCAATGTATACACATTGATAATACGCATGCACGGGAACGTGGGCATTGTCCCGATACGTCTCAGTGAACTGAAGAAAGACAAGCATGTCAACTTGCTGTACGTGGAAGATCCACATGACAACAGCATTGGACATTTCGCGCGGATCAAGAATCTATCCCGGCTTGTATCATCACAATTGACTGCGGGAAAACGTAAATCGTATATATGCGATCGGTACGTATATTTTAATAAGAATGTAATATATAAATTCTAAAAACTTTCTTTAAAAGATAAAATTCATTATTTTTGCAGATGTTTGCACTATTTCGGATCGAACGACAAGTTACAGTCACACATGGTAGACTTTCGGGAGATGAACGACTGCGCTATCCTGTTACCGCGCGATGACAAGTGGCTTATGTTCAGCAACTACGACAACAAAGAGCGGCTTCCATTCGTGGTGTATGCCGACTTGGAATGCATCTTAGCGAAAACACATAAGGAGAAAAATTTATATCAACATCACAAAGTATTTAGCATAGCTCATTATGTACATTGCTCATACAATAATTCATTATCCGTGTATCATTCTCGTCGTAGTGTAGATTGCGTATCATGGTTCACCAAAGAACTTAAAAATTTAGCACAAGATGTACATACTATTTTATCAACTAATGTCCCCATGATAAATTTGACATTAGATGAGTGTGAAAAACTTCATAGCGCAACGCATTGTCATATATGTGAAAAACCATTTACGCAAGATGATAAACGCGTACGCGATCATTGCCACCTCACCGGACGGTACAGAGGTCCCACGGATTCAAGGTGTAATCTAAATTATAAAGAATCTTTTTGCATTCCAATAGTATTTCACAATTTATCTGGTTACGACGCACATTTTATAATTAAAGAAATAGCTACAGCTTTCAAAGGGAGAATCGATGTACTTCCAATAACCAAAGAAAAATATATATCGTTCACAAAAACTGTTAAACTTACAGATTATAATTCCGGAAATTATAATTCCAGAAATACTATTAAATTGCGTTTTATCGATTCATATAAATTTCTTACAACCAGTCTCGACAAATTGGCTTCATTTTTGAATAAAGATAAACTCTTAATTTTAAAATCGAAATTTCAAAATTTATCAACTGAAAATTTCAATTTATTAACACGGAAGGGCGTATTTCCGTACGAATATATAGACTGTTTCGAAAGACTTCAAGATACATGTTTATCACCGCGCGAATCATTTTACAGTTCCTTGACCGGTGACACAGTATCCGAGAGCGATTACGCACACGCCGAGAATGTATGGAAGCGGTTCTCCATTCGAACGCTGGGTGAATATAGCGACTTGTATTTAAAAACTGATGTCTTGTTATTAGCAGACATTTTTGAAAATTTCCGCGATAGCTGCATTAAAAGTTATGGACTCGACCCCGCGTATTACTATACTCTCCCCGGATACACGTGGGATGCCATGTTGAAGCATACAAATATTACGTTCGAATTGCTTACTGACATCGACATGGTAATGTTTATCGAACGTGGTATACGCGGTGGACTAAGCCAATGCTCCAATAGATATGCACATGCTAATAACAAGTACATGCAATCGTATGATCCATCGAAACCATCATCGTATCTTATGTATTTCGATGTAAATAATTTGTACGGATGGGCAATGTGTCAACCATTGCCTTATGCTGATTTTCGATGGGTTGACGATGTATCCGATTTTAACGTATCATCAATCGCGCTAGATTCACCTACAGGCTACATTCTCGAAGTAGATTTGGAATACCCGCAGCATCTGCACGATATGCACGCTGACCTACCGTTTTGTCCAACACGTGACAAACCATCCGGTAAACGACAGGACAAGCTTCTAGCAACCTTATATGATAAGAAGCGTTACGTAATACACTACCGCAACCTGCAGCAATGTATGCGACACAGTCTTCGCGTTACAAAAATACATCGTATATTACAATTTAAGCAATCTCCGTAGCTTCATAATTATATCAAACTTAATACACAATTTAGAACACTCGCGAAAAATGATTTTGAAAAAAATTTATACAAATTAATGAATAATGCAGTATTTGGTAAAACGATGGAAAACGTGCGTAATCGTGTCGATGTAAAGCTCTTAACATATTGGGGTGGAAGGTACGGTGCAGAGGCAATGATTGCGAAACCAAATTTTCATAGCAGAAGCATATTTTCGGAAAATCTTATAGTCGTCGAATTGCGCAAACTCGAGGTAAAATTTTACAAACCAATCTACGTTGGGATGTGTATACTCGACATTTCCAAAACATGTTTATACGAGTTTTATCACGAATACATGTCACCAATGTATCGTGACAAATGTCGAGTAATGTACACCGAGTCTTATTTATCACATCGAGTGTGAAGATTTGTACGAGAATATAAAGCGCAACGTCGACAAATTCGATACGAGCGATTATCCAGCAGACAATGCGTACGGTATACCGCTTGTGAATAAAAAGGTACCGGGTCTAATGAAAGATGAAAACAACGGTACAATAATGACTGAATTTGTCGGGCTTAGAGCAAAAATGTACGCGTTGCGAGTGGATGGTAAAAAGGACACAAAAAAGGTCAAAGGCGTCAAGAGTAACGTCGTCGCGATAACGTTCGACGATTACACTAGGTGTTTGAATGAAGAGATTGAAATGACACGCCAACAGTCATGCATAAGATCTAAATTACATGAAGTGTATACCATTCGCGAGCAAAAAATTGCTCTAAGTCCATACGACGACAAGCGGTATATCGTTTGTGAAATCACTGATACATTACCATGGGGACATTATAAATTACCACTGTAAATAATAAATATATGTTTGTTGTAAATAATAAATGTAGAAAATTATGTATAATTCATGTAAATAATAATTATATGTATATATATATATATTTTGTAAAGTATACAATTGTGTATATATATATATGTATTAGATAAATATTTTATATATATTAAAAGATAAATATTTTACAATATATTATTTTTATGTATCCAAGAGTTTTGTGATTTATCCAATCCTAACCACTTCACGTAAACCTCATCACCCTTTTTACATATCACCTTTTCCATGAGATAAACGTCTGGATTAGCAACATGATGTAACTCATATTCGTAGAATCCTCCAGCGATTAAATTTCCGCGCGAATCTTCGAGTACATAGGTCGCGGGATTAGTTTTCTGCACTTTGGCAATTTTAAACACCTCGGTGGTCCAATTTGGTGTGTAACCTTTATCAAAGATGGTCTTGAACTTACTCACACGTACCGAATCACCTACTTTGAATCTTGCTGGAGTTGCAATCTTTATGTTGTTGTATACCGTATTTAAAAGTTTATCAGCAATCGCAGGGATAACATCGATAGGTTTCATGCCGATGGTGCGATGTTTTCGCGCATTGTACTCTACAACGAGTCGAGGCAACGACAATCCATTTGTAATTTCCATTTAGCGTAAACATTTTCCACTTATTGTTCTTTAAAGTACGGTTGAATCGTTCCACTATCGAGGCTTTCATAACAAAGTACGTTGAATAATGATTAATGTTATGTTTCTTCATTAGCTTCTGCACGTTTGTGTTGTAACATTCTTTTCCTCTATCGGTTTGAAAATTTTTCGGACATCTTTTATCATCTCGAATTATCTTTGCAATCGTTTCAGACATTACGTTTCCACTCTTACTCTTGAGCGGTACAGCCCACGCATACTTGCTCAACGCATCGATAACTGTTAGTATGTAGTTGTGACCTTTGTTGAATTGTGCATAGGGACGCATCTCGACCACGTCAGCTTGCCACAGATCATCGTATCCGCGTACTATGACGCGTCTATGTGGAAAATTTTTTCTCGCTGGAGCGTGCAATCCCTCCACGAGTTGCTGTTTTTCGGAGGTGTTTTTCTTTTATAGCATAGTTGATCGAAACATAATTCGTAATAATGAGATAATTCCTTCACGTATACTTTTTATCTACTGTGCTGAGTCAGATGTAGTCGGCGCGCGTGTTGCATACCCAAACATTTTCTGCATCTCATCCATCATTATTCGTAGCACCTGCATATTTGTCTCAAGCGAGATTATTTTCTCAAATTCTTCTTGTCGATCTCTCAAAGACTTGACACTCGTTTCCACATACTGTCTGTTAGCAGCATCGTTATCAGCTTCCGGTTGTGCTACACGTCGTATCTTGCGCGACCTTGCGTCAAAGTCGGAGGCTGTCTGACACAGAGCGTTATCGCGCACGTAATTTCTTAGTAATCCATTCCATTGATAGTATGAATTACTCGGCGTTCCCAGCGATAATCCAAATTTATTAATCAACATTTCGATATCAACAATTTCGACAGAATGACTCGTATCATCGACGTATAGTTAATTTATAATAATGTCAGCTTTGAAGTTCCTCGATAATTGATAATATTTCATTGTCGTGAGCATTGTTGCTGGCTTGACGTGAGGCTTCCAGCAATCGCAGACGATCGACCAATTCGTTGGGATCATTTCAATGCACGTAATCAATCTTATTATTGCTTAGCGTCATAGCGTGCGGTGCGTTTATACCTTTTCCAACTTTATGACCAGAGATTATTGGTGCAATTATATATTTATACTTGTATTCCTTGTTACCCAATACAGGATTATGCATATTGTTGCCACGTCTATGCGCATCTGTTGTCAGTAATATACTTTTGTATTTATGCAAATCATTCTCAGTGTATACTGCATCGTCAGGTGTTCTCTTGAAAATCAACTCGTAGAGACCTGGTGTTCCTACGTATTTTAATCCATCAATAATTATATTATCGTTTTTATCCACATCAAAAATTTTATCATCGAGCATCATTCCTTCATTGTAAAATTTAACACCATATACATAATCCATATCGGCATTTTTATCTTGGCTCATTATAGTTGCCACATATTTTTGTGCAAGTGGACCCAAATGATCTCGCATTGAATTTTGACCTTCGGACGTTTGTAATACATGTTGAACTGACGTTACAAACCTTTCAGGCGTGGTTTCACAAATTTCTTCTATAGATGGAGCCGTCTTTTCATACAATATTTGACTTGGTTGAACATCTTTTATCGAAGTAGAGGTAACATTTGATAATTGTTTCTTACGTTTTAATTTATTTGGAGTAGAAGTTATTAGTGAATCGTTCAATGATGTATTTGACCGCTTTGTTCCATGCTTTGATTCTTTCTTTTCATAAGACATATTCAATGGCTCGAATTTTCCTTCATTAGATTCCACACCAACTGTATTCTCAACAAGTTGTTTTAGAGGTTCGGTAATTGGTTTAAATTGTCTTTCCAATGCGACGTCTTCCTCCATTTTACCAGTTTTCAAAGAGCGATATTTTTTTCGTATTGATTCGCTCGTTTTCGCAATCTCTCTCGCAATCTTTTCGTGATCGTCATTGTCAACCTGCACAGTCGTCATGTTGCATTCTGACGAAAATTCTTTATAGACGTTGTCAGATCGATGTGTCCATAGCGACTATCTACTTTACGGTATTGCAAAATCGTTAAATCCTTTTCTATATCGTCCATTAGTCAGAGAACTATCTTTGTCAATCACTACGAATCCATACTTGTGTTGCCAACATTTCTGACAGAATGCGCGAAAATCGTCGTATGACATGTCGGTATTTACATGATCGTTGTATACATGTTTCAAATTTGTGCCATCCTGTTTAAATAAAATCAATACATTTGCATTGTCGCGTATAAGATGCTTGGGTATCTTGGCATATGTCTGACAAAGATAGAAACAGTCGACGCTCGAGTGTCGGCCCATTGCAAAGTACTCTCTTATCGTATCTTGCTTCTCGCACGCCACGTCATCAAAGATAAAGATAGAATTCGGAAGCGCCTCGCTCGGTGGAATGACATCTCTATTATTAGAGAATGTAAAATAACCAATTTCCTCTATCGATGACAGCAAATTTTTCAAGTATCGATATTTCGGTTATTGAAGCGATTTTGAATATACGTACATGTTCTCGAAATGTATACCGTGTGGGCTTTGTATCAAACTTATCAACACGTCAGTCTTACCACAATTCGAAGGACCGCAAATGATACTGCGTATAGTATTCGATAGCATGTTTCCATGCCTGCGTATTTCTTTTTTATCCTTTAATCATGTTCTATCATCAAAATTTATCACTTTGATTATCGTCGCTTGTCGCACAAACCGCATGTTGTCTCTCACGAGTCACAAATCAGATTTTTGGAAAATGAATCATGAGGGACCTATTTATAGAGGTGCGTTGAAGCGAAATCACTCAGTCTTAAAAATGTTTCTCTTTCTGTCGATTAACAGCAATATTTTCGAGCTTACCGCCGAGCAGTTACAGTTTATCTCCAAGATTGTTTTACTGCGAAACTTTGGTGACTACGTGGAACGATTGTGGGACAAACTTCCCGAACATATAAAGACCGATACGGAGATTCAACAATATGTCGTTGCATGCAACATTATAATCTGCCGTGGCAACAAACACATATTGACGGTCCAACACCATTGATAAAGAATTGTTGCGAATGTCAGCGAGAATTATAAGAGGTAGCGGCCTGTTAAATCGTGCGCATAAACGCACTCCCTGTTGAATTACATATTTCCGGCTATCAGTTTTGCGGACCTGGAACTCACTTAGAAAAACGATTGACGAGGTGATCGAGGCATTAATCCATTGGATGCCGCGTGTCGCGAGCACGATATTGCATATTCTCGAAGCAACGACCTCGGTGAATGACACATTGTTGATAATATACTCGCTGCAAGAGCGCGAAAACGTATTACCGCGAGAGATTCAACTCTTGGTGAAAGAGCGGCTGCTACGGCTGTTTGGACGGCAATGAAAGCAAAGACAAAATTCGATATGGGTTTGAAGACAAAAAAGTCGTCGACGAAGAAAAAACGAATACTTCCAGTAGCGAAGCGTGGTGGTATCTTACCACTTTTACCATTATTAGGAGTTGTCTGTTCTTTGGCTGGTGGAGCAGCGGGAATCGCAAAGGCTGTGAACGATAGCAAGGCGGCGCAACGTCAGTTCGAAGAAATGCAACGTCATAATCGCGCTATGGAAGGTCGCGGACTTTATCTCGCTCCATACAAGCGTGGACAGGGGTTCTCAACGATGACTAAAAAAAACGTCAAAAAAGAAGAAAAGCTAAAAATGCCTGTGGTTGTAACAACTAATGTGCAATTAAAACACCTAGCAAGACGTACTCGTAACGGTGTACGATGAAATGAAAGCGGTATCAATTTGGATGACGCTGATGGTCCCGGTACTCAGTGGGTAGCGTATGTAAAGAGAAAAGATCGACTAATATATTTCGATAGTTTTGGAAATCTTAGACCGCCCATTGAATTGGTGCAATATTTTGGACAAAATATGACGAAAATAGAATACAATCACACGTCTTATCAAAATTATAATCAAAGTATTTGCGGACAATTGTGTCTACGATTTCTTCAAACGGTTGACGAACAAATTTAAACCCTGACAATCCACCGTCACGATTCATTATTTGTTTGACAGTTTTCCAACATGTCACTGACACTAACATTGAGTGGTAAGAGTAGCGTTCTTGCTGTAAGCTACTTCCTGGCTATAGATTTAAACGATGGTGATTACGAGCTCGGTTTAACGAACTTTGAAACTTGTCATACGATACCGAACGTGAGTTCCACGAATAATAAATTTTACTTTGATACCAATAACAAGGAAATTACGATTCCCGAGGGATCATACGAATTACATGCTATAAATAAATATCTCAAACAAACAATTTTACGATATCGACACGCTGTTGATTCCAACTATGCAGTTAATAACGTTGCGCGGGAGAATGATTTCGAATTTCGAGGGTGAATATCCAATAGTGCTTCGCGCTAATCATAATACGCTAAAGAGCGAAATCAAATGCGCTTATAGAATAAACTTTAGTAAACCAGACAACGTAGGATCATTGCTAGGATTCTCATCGAATCGTATATTGCAGCCTTGGAAATGGCATGAATCGGATCTACCTATAAATATTATTAATGCAAATATTATTCGTATAGAAGCATGCAGCGTATGCAGCGCGACCACTGGCGCGTACAGCAATAACAAGCGCGTACACACGATACATGAATTTTCACCGAGCGTGCCGCCAGGATATAAGATATCAGAAACTCCCGCACAAATCATTTATCTGCCGATCATCGCACGAAGCA
Organism: Lasius fuliginosus; assembly: GCA_949152495.1. Taxonomy (NCBI): domain Eukaryota; kingdom Metazoa; phylum Arthropoda; class Insecta; order Hymenoptera; family Formicidae; genus Lasius; species Lasius fuliginosus. The sequence continues at coordinate 10,296,372 of OX424445.1, forward strand.
TTACTGATCTAACGATCCGCATTGTTGATCAAGAAGGACGATTGATCGATTTTCGAGGAGAGGAAATTACCGTAAGATTACACATACGCCGGCGTCAATAATAACTTGTCATAAATGAAATGCTCGTGTTAAAAGAAACGGAGCACGTGAGAGACAATATTTTTACAAGGGACAATATTTTTGCGAGAAGACGAGTTGCATCGGGTGACAATAGTAAAGTGTCCGGTTACGCTAAGAAGAAACTCAGCGCGTCGAATCGCGAATTTTTAAAATCATTAGGATTTGTGATACGCAATACTTGAAAATATGAACGATATCTTGAATATTAGAGGTGAACCAATCTTTGATGATAGTATCGTCAAGATTGAGACTCATACGTACAATCCGTACGCCAACACAACGCTTGAATATAGCGATGAGATACGGATACCTATGTTACCATGTGAAAGCTTTTTATATGTCGAAGGAAAATTGACGGTACGTAAAAAGGATGAAGGGTCAGAGCAGGTGGTATTGGGAAACAATTGTGTTTCGTTCATGTTTGATGAACTTCGATATGAACTCGATGGTATGGAGATTGATCGCAACAGAAACGTTGGAATAACTTCCACGCTCAAAAATTATGTCTTTCTAACACCTGAGAAAGGTAAAATCTTGAAGAATGCTGCGTGGGATGTAACACGTAATATTGTTGAATCTTACTTCAACTTTTGCGTACCGCTCAACATGCTATTGGGATTTTGCGAAGATTATAAGCGAATCGTGATTAACGCTCGTCATGAATTAATTTTGATACGTTCGCGTAATGACAACAATTGCCTAGTTGGACATATGTCGGCGGAAGTTGAGATTGAATTGCTCAAGATTCAATGGCGTATGCCTCATGTAATATTAAACGAGATCAAAAAACTGTCGTTGCTACGGGCGTTGGAAAGCGAACGATACTTGAACATGAGTTTTCGTTCTTGGGATCTATACGAATTTCCTCTGTTACATAACACAACCAAGCATTCGTGGACCGTGAAAGCCGTGTCCCAGCTGGAGAAGCCGCGATACGTGATCTTTGCACTCCAAACTGGTAGAAAAAATGCTGTGTCAAAAGAGATAACCATATTCGACAACTGTCAATTAACCAACGTTAAACTCTATCTAAACTCGGAAGTTTATCCCTACGATGATTTGAATTTAAATTTTGATAAAAATAGATACGCCCTCTTGTTCGACATGTACTCTCATTTTCGCAAATCTTATTATGGATGTGATAATGATATGGTGCTATTAAACATCACAAAGTTTTTATATTACGGTTCTTTTGCGATTATAGATTGCTCATGACAAAACGAGTCTGTTAAAAATTCTACCGTGGACGTAAGAATAGAGTTTGAATGCAAGGAAGATATACCGGCAAATTACCGCCTATTGTCTCATCTTGCACGATCGCGTTATTGAATATTGTCCATTAACCAACGTAGTTCGTAAAATTGTATAGATCAGCAAATATCCCCTCCAATGTCATATAAAATTATATAAATTGAGATTCGTGACAATGGGCATCAGTTGTCTAAGACAACTTGTCTTGCAATCGTACTGTTAATCGCAATATAATCATCATGGTCGTGCCTACGTTTGTGGATCTGCAAGGTTTCATTATCGGAAGAAACTTTATCGTGAAGGAAGTAGCGATACTGAGAGATGGATCTGTTCTCTCTCACTATTTTTTCGGAAGTCCCGTACCATGGCATGTGCTTACAAAATTTGAGAAATCTCAAGCTTCATGGTTGATTGGACATCATCATGGATTACAATGGGAAGATGGAAACGTTCCAGCTTTGCTCAACGTTTAATTACGAAGGCTGTGATGGATTCGACGGAAGATGAAGATGATGGATCATTTCCTCTCGTGTACGTTAAAGGACGTGAAAAACGAGAATGGTTGACTGATATACTTGGTGATAATCCGAGAAACAGCGTCAATATTGAAACCTTGGATGCAGACTATGAAGATATCGCTTTTTTAAATAAGCTTGATGTTACGAATACTATACATTGTGAAAAACATTAAAAAAATTGCGCATTACAAAATGTATTTAAAATATTCAATTGGTGGTCAAATAATCATAACGATTCACTCCATCCTTATTTAGAATAAACTATTGTTTTAAAATATATTTTTAATATCTATTATTCTCTCCTTTTCCTCTATTCTTATCCATGTATCACATTTCAGTACGTGATGCTAACCACCAGCGTCAGATTGTGTTATTGAATATTTAGTTGAAGGTCGATGGGTAGTTGATTTATTGTTTGATGGTAGTTCAATGTAGTTGATTGTGATTCGATCATGGTTGATTATTGTTCAAAGTGGTTCAAAGTGGTTCGATTGTGGTTCGATTGTGGTTGATTGTTGTTTATAGTGGTTCGAAAAGTGGTTCGATTGTGGTTCAAAGTGGTTCTATTGTGGTTCAAAGTGGTTGATAATGGTTGATTGTGATTGATCGAGGTTCGATTGTGGTTCGAAAAGTGATTCGATTGTGGTTCAAAGTGGTTGATAATGATTGATTGTGGTTCGAAAAGTGGTTGGTTGTGGTTGACTTGTTGTTCAAAGTGGTTCGATTGTGGTTGATAATGGTTCGATTGTGGTTCGAAAAGTGGTTCAAAGTGATCGATAATGTTTGATTGTGGTTGATTGTGGTTGGAAAAGTGGTTGGTTGTGGTTGATTTGTCGTTCAAAGTGGTTCGATTGTGGTTGATAATGATTCGATTGTGGTTCGAAAAGTGGTTGATTATGATTTAATCATGATACAAATAATATGAATCGCTTCAGTAGTTTATATGTAAAAATCATTTTAAAATATTTTTTACATAATGTATAAGGCATTTGGATGCTTTAACTTCAGAGCATTGTCTGCAGAACATGCTTACTTTTGTTTTCTTATCAAGTGCTCTTTCTTATCCCCCTACTTTTTTACCGCGAGGATGTCCACCCATTGTGCTGTCATAAAGTCTTCAGCAGTGAAAGAGTGCAGGTTTATTGTTAGTGAGATCAAAAAAAGTAAAAATAATAAAAATGTGTACCAATTTTGATTTTTTACACCATGCCATACAGGCTGCTGTAAGTATATAATAAAATAAAATTTTTTAAATATTTTTTTAAATATATAATATAGTGTGTTTTTTAAAACATATATAATATAGTGTTTTTTTCTAGTTTCTGCGAGGAGGTTTTACAAAATTTGTCGTTAGCGTCCGCCACCGGGGGTGGGTTCAGATGGAACGGCGGCAACAGCGTGAAGACCTCGACCGGTTGTGGGGTGACCACCAACATTTAGAGGAGGAGGAAGACGCGGGGTATTTTTTTGTAGTTAATGAAGACACCTTTTGTCTGCGACAATTATTCGGGATGGAGCCGTATCCCGAGATCACCCCCTTCGAGTCAGAACCATGGGATTAGCATGTAAATACCTCTTTTTTATTTTCATTTTTTAAAATTTTAATAATATATAAATTAAAAATTTTTTTGTTACAGAAGCCTTCGCCGCTGCAGCCATTATATATTTATATATATATATATTTATATATATATTTTTTTATATATTAAAATTTTTTTATATATTATATTATGTTTTTATATATTATTTTGCATTTTTATTACATATCATATTTTGTATTTTTATATATTATATTTTATATTTTATATTTTGCATATATTTAATTTTTTATATTCATATTATTTTTAAGAAACATACACACACAAATATTTGTATAACACACACACACACACTTATTGAATAAATGTTTATTTTAATATTATAAATGTTTGATTTTAAAAATTATTTCACCTCCTTACCTTAACTCTTTAAGATAAAAGAAAAAAAAGGAAAAAATATGAAAAAAAATTAATAAATAAAAATAGAAAAAAATATAAAAATAAAAAACCATTACAATAAAGAATAAGAAAAAATATTAAATAAAAAAGAAAAAAAGAAAAAAAGAAAATTAAAATACGTCTCTCTTCTCCTTTTCCCTTGAATACGTCTCTTATTCATTATATATATATATATATATATATATATATATATATATCACGCTAAAGTCGCTCTCTCTCTCGCGCTATCAGTCTCTCATGCGAACGCCGCTCTCACGCGAACGCCGCTCTCTCGAGAACGCGCTACCTCGTGTTATCTCTCGTAGACGCTTCGTGTTACCTCTCTCACACAAATATTAATTTCCTAAATTGTTTCTCTATAATATTAAACGTATTCTCAATTATTAATTAAACTAATCAACATAATTTATATATAAGCTAAATAATTAAAAGTTTAAATATATTTATATTATCTATTTATCTCTCTCCTTTTCCTTTATTCATATCTCCTTTGCGGTCTTACACCTTCCCTCTCCCCACGGACCCCTCAAGATCCGTCACAGTCATACAGCTCACGGTTATCCCCCTCCCTCTTCCCCGCGGTCCCCTCGTCAACCATACGCGGTCTAACACCTTCCCCTCTCCCCGCGGACCCCTCGGATGCAACGCGGTCTTACACCCCCCCCGTGACATCATTCCCCGCGTCCATAGACACCCCCCCCCCAGACATCGTTCACAGCGTCCTCTGATTCCCCCCCTCTCCATCCGTGACGTCGTTCCCTGCGTCCACTGATCCCCCCCCGTGACGTCATTCCCCGCGTCCATAAATCCCCCCCGTTGACGTCATTCCCCCGCGCCCGCGGATACCCCCTGCCCGTCACCCCCCCTCAGAGGACCAGAGTTAGAACCGGCCCTATACACCTACTACTAAATAAATAAAATAAAAAAATAAATAAAAAGAAAAAAGAAAAAATTATAATACGTCTCCCTTCTCCTTTTCTCTTGAATACGCCTCTCACTCATTATATCTCTCTCACACTAAAGCCGCTCTCTCTCGCGCTATTGCTCTCTCACGCGAACACCGCTCTCTCGAGAACGCGCTACTTCGCGTTATTTCTCCTTCTTCCTCTCAAGCATGTGTTATAGCCCTAAGCTATAATACACAATTAAATTATTATATTTTATAAATACAGGGTGTCCGGTAATTGAAGGATCACCCGTCGTGTGCAGGTAGAGCGAGTTAAACCGAGTAGAAAAGTCCTGTACCATTTTGCAATCTTTGCAATAATTAATGAGAAATGAATTAAACAAGATCGGGCAATCCGCGCGAGTTCAAGCGCGCGGCGAGAAATGAATAAAGGGTGAAATGAATAAAGTTTTTAAGTGAAAAGGTGTTTCTTCTCTGGGCGGAGCCCGAACTTCCCAGTTCTTATCCGGCAACGATCCCGATATACCCCGTGACTCACGACAAGCACAACATAAAATTGGTGGCAGCGGTGGGATCGCCGGAGGACCGTCTTGCTGAAGAACAACACCAAAGGAAGGAAGCTCGCATCCTATGTGCCCACGAAACTTCCAAGATTACTTCTCGTCCTCGAGCCCGGAACCGGTAACTATAGAACCTCTGCTCTATTGCCAGAAAGGCATCGGATATCTCCATATAGAGACGAAGGAAGCCCATTGTCGTGCGTGTATAGATTCGAAATCTCAGTGGTTACGAATCAGGAAACACACTTGTAGTTGACGGAGTACTCGTAGGGATCAACTGCCGCAATTGCCAAAAGCGACTACCGGCGTCAGAGACGGAGCCGAGTGCAGCGCTTGCCAGGACAAATACGCAGAATTTTTGCGCGATCCCACGAGAGTTGAACATCGGTACAGTGAGGACACCCTCGTAATTACCATCGAGATCATCATCGAGCAAATTAAATAAAAAACACAAGTGATCATGACAGTGACATTCTTGTCGTGCGCGTATTAGATTGTGCGTCGGTCATTCACACCGCCAGAGAGCAACGCCGCTGAAATTGGAGCCGTCGAGGAACGACCTACGACAACTCCGCGGACAACGCATCGCAGGGCAACAACCGCCGTGCAACAAGCGTCGAGCCACCGCCGTATCAGCCGCCGAGCCGAGAACCGCAGCGTCAGCAGCCGAGCAATACAGCGAGGAAATATGCGAGCCGTACTACTAATGTAAGTGCGAAAATAATTTTGTAAAGCGACACTATGAAAGCGTTAGCCTAAATTTCGTGCGTACAAAATAAAAAGGCGCTACCTAATGTCGGAACAACCGAAGAAACGCGTTACATTTAAGAAATCACGATTTCTTAGCGCACCGTCGCGACTTTTTAATAGATTCGGCATCGTAACTTCCGTACAAGTAGCCGAAGCCGCGGCGCGCGACATCAGCGATAACGTGCGCCTAAACTTAGAGACAATTTATTCGGACGCAAGCTCGCCCGAACCAGAGGTCAATCCGATCGCGAGACGCGCATCCAATAACCGGGTTTCGGTTAGGAGAAATTACTCCCCCGTATCAGTCAATGGTAGCATTTTTGGCGCGAATAGCGACGACGACATGAGACGGAACACGACGACGCGAACTGCTCCCCCTGACGCCGTCGACAGGGAAATCGAAAACTTACGAGCACAACAGGCTCAAGAAAAGGCCGCCGCGCGTTATGCAGACGCCGGAGAACCGATATCCGACCCTAGTAACGATCTGCTTGCCGAACTTGTGCAAGGATTCCGAATAATGCAAGAGCAACTAGACGCTCTACGCGAACAAGTACGCGACCGTCCCGCTAATTTGGATATAAGTCAAATACGACACAGATACAGATCAGGGAACCCCCGACATTCGGAAAATGAGTTCAACGCGACATACGGAAGAATCGAAAACGATATCAGAAATCGACGTAGCACCGCATCGCATTACCTAACATTAAAAGAAGCACGGACAATGATCCCAGACTTCGACGGAACATCGCGACATAAACTCCAGGAATTCACAAACGCTTGCACATACGCCATGCAAAATATAAATCTCGCGGACGAAGAATCATTAATTCAAGCCATCTTGTATACCAAGAGGGAAAGCCATGCAGGATTTTGAAACGCGCGACATTCAGACATACGAAGAACTCAGACAACAACTAGAAGACTGTTATCAGACGAAACAAAGCACGACACACCTACAAATAGAGTTCAATTCGTTAAAACAAAAATCGAGTGAAACCGCACACGCTTTCGGTCAACGCGTCGATTTATTAGCTATGAAGCTATACGACTCCATGATCGAGGGAGAAGACCACTCTCCCGTATTTAAACGCGCAATTCAGCAAACAATAAAAAAGCAAGCGTTAATCAATTTTCAAATCGGGTTACGCGATGACCTTAAGATCCTCGTCCGAGCGCAGCGATATAAGACACTCCAGGAAGCGATAGCCGGCGCGAGCGCGGAAGAGAAACTCGTCGGGCATACGACGACCGGGTTTCATAACAAAAACAAACTTGACACAAATTACCCGCGACAAACTTGTGCCCCGATTTCGCAATGCTATAAATGTGGAAAAAACGGTCATTTCGGACGCGAATGCCGCAGCAGCAATAAATACGCGTTCCCGAAACCCGAGAAATCATCGCGAGTAAATGCAATAAATAAATATTGCACACATTGCAAGAAGTCCGGACATAGCCGCAATGAATGTTGGAATCTAAACGGTCGACCGAAAAATCGCGAATATAAAAATCGGGAAGACAATAAGAAAATACGCGCCGAGGACTCACGCGAACGAAAAAACTCGCAGCGACAGCGAAAAAGGAGCACCGACTCCGAAAGCAACAGTAGCGAAGACGATAGGAAGAGAGCACCTACGAAAGCGCTAGAATATCGCGTCTCACACATAAACAATACACCGCACACACACATCAAACCGAAATTGCCAATGGTAACTCTACCCGTACGCGAAGTAAAGAGCGGAAAAATAAGCATGATGTGCGATTCGGGATCCACCATTTCGTTGATGAAACTAAAAGAATTAAAGGACGAAAAATTGATCTACGAAGGCAAAATTGCACTCACCGGAGTGACCGGACATAAAATACATACTATCGGGAAAACGCACGATTAAAATAGATGGTTATAAAATAAAGCACACCTTTTACGTAGTAAAAGACGACATGCCTATCGAACACAACGGAATCATAGGATTTGATTTCCTACATAAGCACTCCATCATCTGCGACTTCAAAAAGGCGCGACTCAAAATCGGAGAAGCGATATTAAAACTGCACAACCCCAGCAGAATAACACTAAAACCGCGCTGCGAAACAATTATTAGAGCCACAACCGATACGAATCGAATAGGCATAGTTCGCGCAAAAGAAACCGCACCCGGCATATACATCGGCAACGGCCTAGTAGAGCCGACGGATTTTACTTGCCCCGTCAGCATAATTAATACTACAGACAAGAAGGTCGAAATACAAACGCCGACGGTGACACTCGAAGAAATAGAACGAGACACCGCAACCGGGATACATGTGATAGAAGATAATAAACGAAACAAATCCAACACTCCGCGTAAAGACCGCATTAAAACGCTACTTCGGACCGAACATCTAAATATGGAAGAACGACAGACATTCGCAAAAATATGCGAAGAATACGCCGATACATTTCACTTAGAAGGAGAACCGCTGACGTGCACCGCCGCCATGGAACACGAGATAAACACGCACGCTGACACCTCACCGATAAATGTGAGACCATATCGTCTTCCAGAAAAACATAAGACAGAAGTAAACCGGCAAATAACCGAAATGTTAAAAAAAATGAAATAATATGAACGAGTACGAGTCAATGGAACGCACCCTTATTAGTGGTACCAAAAAAGGCCGACGCATCCGGAAAACCTAAGCTTCGAGTGGTAGTTGACTTTCGAAGACTAAACGACTTAACAATAGGCGACTCATTTCCACTGCCCAATATCTCCGACATACTGGACCAGTTGGGAAACGCCACATACTTTACAACGCTGGACTTGGCGTCAGGATATCACCAAATCCCGATGGCCGAGCAAGATAAAAACAAAACAGCATTCTCAACGCCCTACGGACATTACGAATTTAATCGAATGCCGTTCGGATTGAAGAATGCGCCGGCGACCTTCCAGCGATTGATGAACTCCGTACTCACCGGAATCCAAGGACTTAAATGCCTAGTTTATTTAGACGACATCGTCATATACGGAGCAAGCCTAGAGGACCACAACAAGCGATTGAAGGAAGTATTACAGAGACTTCGCGAAAACAACCTAAAACTGCAGCCGGACAAATGTGAGTTCTTACGCAAGGAAGTAATTTATCTGGGTCACATAATTTCGGAGAACGGAATATCGCCGGACCCTTCGAAACTAACGGCAATAAAAGAATTTCCGACGCCGAAAAAAGTAAAAGACGTACAGTCGTTCATAGGCTTAGCCGGATATTATAGGAAATTCATAGAAGATTTTTCAAAAATTGCCAAGCCGCTAACAAAGCCCACAAAAAAGGCGGAGAAGTTCGAATGGACCACGGATCAACAAAACGCTTTTGATACGTTAAAAGAAAAATTAATAACGGCGCCAGTACTACAGTACCCCGATTTTACGCAGGAATTCCTCGTAACCACCGATGCTTCCGACTATGCAATCGGAGCAGTGTTGTCGCAAGGAAAGGTAGGCAACGACCGGCCAATTGCTTACGCCAGCAGAATTTTATCACGAGCGGAGCAAAACTATAATACTACCGAAAAAGAATTACTAGCAATAGTATGGGCCGTAAAACATTTTAGGTCATACGTATACAAAATTTAAAATCGTGACCGACCATAAACCTTTAATATGGTTATTCAATGTCAATGACCCTGGATTAAGACTAATCCGGTGGAGACTCAAGTTAGAAGAATATGACTACGAAATAATACACAAAGCCGGACGAGCAAACGCTAACGCCGATGGATTGAGCCGCAACGTAACTCGAGATACGAACGAGTCAGAAGAAGAGCGAAAAATACACGCAATAGAAGAAGACGAGACAAGCGCCGATGCAAAAATCTACACGAAGGAAGAAAAAAAACAATTATTGCATGAATATCACGATGCGCCCACAGGAGGACATCCAGGTGTCCATCAAGGTGTCGAGCGAACAATAAAAAGGATCCGCCTGAATTATAATTGGCCAGGAATAACCAAGGACGTCGAAAAATACGTAGCAAAATGCGAATCCTGACAAAAAAATAAATTATCACGAAAAATTAAAATGCCGCTAGTAATTACCGATACGCCCTCTCAACCCATCGAAAAATGCGCGTTGGATATAGTCGGACCGCTAACAGTAACAACGAAAGGAAACAAATATCTATTAACGTTCCAGGACAGCTTAACGAAATTCAGCAAAGCGATACCGATCCCAAATCAAGAAACGAATACGATTAGTAAAGAATTCGTAACAAAAATTGTCCTTGAACACGGGATCCCAGAAAAGATTTTAACAGATCAGGGTACAAATTTTCTTAGCGAGATCTTTAAAAATACGTGCAGATTGTTAAAAATCAATAAAATACAGACAACCGCGTACCACCCTGAAAGTAACGGCGCGTTAGAACGATCGCACCGCACGCTGGCTGAATATTTACGACATTATATCAATGAAGATCAAACTGACTGGGACGAATGGATACCGTTTGCGATGTTTTCATATAACACGACACCGCATACAGCAATCGGATACACACCTTTCGAATTAATTTATGGGCATCAAGCGGAAATACCGACAGCACTAACAAAACCTCCTAAACCTACGTATAACTACGACGATTATGCGCAGGAATTAAGAGAGAGATTACGGGCAACGAACCAACTCGCGAAAGGACATCTCAAGGAAGAGAAAATCAAGGCCAAAATATACTACGACAAAGAAACTAAAATAACGCAATTTAAAATAGGCGACAAGGTACTGGTCTATGACGAGACATTACGACGAGGACGATCGAAAAAACTCGAATCACTATGGACCGGACCATATACAATACTTGAAAAGAATTCCGATGTCAACTACAATTAAAAAGGGGCGAAAAACAATACGTATACACGTAAATAAGCTTAAGCTGTTTATAGAAGCATAAGCAGAATTAACGAAAGATAAAATTATCAATACTCATCTCAACAATCCAGAGAGAAGTAAAAAGATAATATTAAATTACAGGATGCTTACCTGCTGGAACAGCAAGGTACTCACAAAGCCATATGACACGGAGCCATATGACTTACAAGAATTCAACCATAACCCAGGCATATATTTCGAGAAGATCGGAAGATTACACTACGCCAAAGAAACGTGGAAGCTAGTAATAAAATTGGACCTGGAGGCATTACTTCAAAGGTACAAACAAATAGAAGAGTACATACAGGAACAACAATTGAAATGTGACACGCTGAAGTTCCACGTACAGTACCAACAAGACGCATGCACCAGTTTCGAAAGCATTGCAACAAGAGAGGCCAGATACTTAAAAAGTATCATGACGCAGATCCAAACCGTATACAGATCACCGACTGACAGACGCCGGGGACTAATCAACGGGATAGGATCAATCGCAAAAACATTGTTTGGAACAATGGATGCAGAAGACGAAAAACAAATTAAGGAGCAATTGGAGTTAATACAAAACAACCAACAAACAGTACAGTACGCAGTGAAAAACCAAATAAAGGTAATAAATATAACGCGCACATAGAAACGCTAGAAAATATAGTCCAACGGAACGAAAAGCTTCTACAGAAGCAAATAAACGCCTTTTACGAACGCGAAGATATCACCGAGCATTTCCAAATAGTTACCGCGGTCATTACGGATTTAATACGCGACGCGGAAAACGTATTAGATTACCTTGCACACGTACGACATGGAACAATACATTTAAAATTAATGCCGGTAGAAACAATAATCGCGCAACTAAAGAAGGCAACGCAACAAATTCCAAGGGGATTATATTTTCCGTTCGCAGCCCATGCCGAGGACTGGCTACAAATAGAAAAATATGTAAAAATAAGTGCGTACTACGAAAAAACAAAAATTTTCACCATTCTCCGATTCCCACTAATAGCGAAACCGACGTACGACGTTATTAAAGTAACTGCGCTCCCTGTTCCCGATCACAACGCGATAATGTCATTAACAGAAATAAAAAACGAAATAATCGCGTTAGATAGAGAAACGCAAACATATTTAATAATAACAAAAAGCGAATTAGAAAATTGTATCAAAACCAATGCCAAGTATTTATGTCAAAAAACAAGACCAGTGTACCGAATAAATGCGAACGCACCCTGCGAAATACAAATGTACGTGCAAAAGCAACATTATCACCATAATTGCGATATAAAGCGTACAATCGCGAAACATGCAATATGGATCGCATTACATCAACCGGACACTTGGCTGTATTCCACCGCCGCTGACTTACAAATAACGATACAATGCGACGGACAACACGAATACAGAAAAATAATAAAAAATACGGGACAACTCAAAATTAAAAGGAAAATGTAAACTAACAACGGAGGACATGACTATTCAGTCAAAAAACACAGTTTACGAAACAGATATAGAAACATATCTACCAGAAATAAACATGACACTACTACGCGATCTCGACATACCGACACATCATAACGAAACCTTATTAGATGTCACAGGACATGAAACTGAACTAACAAAATTGAAAGCTAAATTAGAGACAATAAATAGCGACTTACAAAACAACGAGCAACAATTTTTTTAGAAAAAACAAGTTTTATATCCGATGGCAACAAACGGAATAACTATAATTATAATAATAGCCATCATAGTTTATATAATTTATAAAAATAAAAAGACAAAACAGTCATCAATATACTCCTATAACGAAGGATCGGAAATGAAATTACCGAGACCAATATTAAAACGTAGCCTAAGCACGCGATACTAGAAATAAGGCATACAAATATAATTACCATTGTAAAAAATATAATAATCTAAAAATTCTAAGAAAACTGCGTACCTCCGTTTTCTTTTTTAACGGGGGAGGGGTGTTATAGCCCTAAGCTATAATACACAATTAAATTATTATATTTTATATATATTCCATATTATAACCCAAGTAGGGCAAATACTTGCGCAAAACGCCGACACAGCAGGTCACGCGCGAAACGAGAACGAAAATTACGAAAAGAGCGAATTTGCAAAAGATTGCGACCTACAAAATATTGCCAAAATGCAAGCGAAGGATTTCTTTTAACCTCCTTTGCTTGCATCTGGACTTTGACCGCGTTTTGACCCAATTATTTAATATAAAAGGACCCACTGCCAAAAGGCGGCGGGCAGTCATTAAATCACAGTATTACGTGTCGTCGCGGTCAGTTATCGAAACGATTTAACGTAGTACAAGTAACGAACGGGTCGTCGTTACTCTTTGTAGTAAGTGCGCGCCGGGCAGTGTCGAAATATCTAACTCACACATTGTGGTAACTTACAGATATGTATGTATGTACATATATATATATATATATCTAGTGTTAGGTGAAATGAATAAAGTTTTTAAGTGAAAATGTGTTTCTTCTCTGGGCGGAGCCCGAACTTCCCAGTTCTTATCCGGCAACGATCCCGATATACCCCGTGCCTCACGACAGGCACAACACATGCAAAGACCTCTCTCTTGCGAACGCGCTACCTTTCTCGCGGTTCCCCTTCCGTCACAGACTTCTCACCTACAATATACATCATGCACCTACAATATGCGTCATACACCTTCCCCTCCCCGCGGATCCCTCGTCGACCGACCGCGGTCTTACACTTTCCCCTCCCCGCGAACCCCTCGTCAACCAAGCGCAGTTGTACACTTTCCCCCTCCCCGCAGACCCCTCGGATGCATCGCGGTCTAACACTTTCCCCTCTCCCCGCTTGATGTCATTCCCCGCGTCCATTAATCCCCCCAACCCCCGACGTCAGTCACCGCGCTCGCTAATCCCCTCCCCGGATGACGTCATTTCCCCGCGCCCGCGGACACCCCCTGCCCCTCACCCCCCTCAGAGAACCTGCGTTAGAACCAGCCTCATACACCTGCTCCAAAGCCCCACTTTTGCTCAATAAAAAAAAGAAGAACAGACAACCACGGAGGCTTCACGGAATTGGCGCGCGACGACTCTTGGAGAGACGCACGGTGATTGGCCCGGACGAACGCGGAGGGGATGCGCGAGAAACGTTGGGCATAAGAGATGCGGGAAAGAGAGCTCGAGAGCTCTTTCGGCTTGAGAAACAGGGACATTCAAGTGACTCGCATCTTATATATCGAAACGTAATATGTTACGCGCTCGCGGCAAATCGCAATATAAAATAGTGCGTCAACGCGTCTAGATGTAAGTTGACAGGTGTATTAAACGAAAGTATAAAAACTCATATTGTGAAAGCTTAAATGGTGCAAAATAAATAAACGTAATTATTTTGCTAATCAATCTAAATTCATTTCGTGGCGGTATCGAACGGTCCTTACCTGTGATCCTTGAACTGTGAGCGGTGCGGTCCAGCGGCGAGAGAGATCCTGCGTCCAGCGACGAGTTCCTGAAGGCATCCTGTATTTGGCAGCGAGGTCCAGGCGGTGTCCAACGGCGAGGTCCGCGATCCAAACGGCAGCATCTGAAACATAAAGGAAAGGGGAGGATTAGCCACACGATCTATTCCTTGTCGCTTAAAGGGTGAAAGCGACTGGCGACCATAATAGATATTGGCGAAAGCATCGGTGACTGCGAATGGTGAGTCTGAGGAAATAAATAAATTTCGACGGTAAATCCGGTCACAACCCAACCTTACCCGTTGCTAACTGCGCATTCCCCACGTTTATTGGAAATTGTATTTTGATCTTTTTTCCAGGAAGGGACTCTGTCCAGGACTGCGGACGATCTTACTAATTAAGAATATCATAATTTTAATATGATTTTCTCATTATTTTGGTAATAATATGGGAGAAGCGAATCCATAATTTACGGCCGACCGATAGAGGTCTCCACCGTGTCTCCTGTCGACCCTTAAGTATAGCTAGCATAACGTTAACATAGAGTGCGTTTTGGTAAGACACCGCTACCGTAGCGCTACAGATTTTTCGCTACAATTGTATCGGTAAAGTTAGTAAAACTCAGTATAACGCTACAAATGTAGCGCTATACTCAATTAGCGTTACTAATTTTGGCTGGGCAGTGTTACTTTTTGTACATAGCCTCAAAATTGTATGTATTTAATTGCTAAGAGTCGCGTTCGCCAATTGATTTTAATAATGGAAAATATTGAAGATTGGCTTATAAATGAAATATTGTTCGATGAAGATTCATCAGATGAAGATAATGAAGAGGAAGAAGTTTTAGGATTCATTTTACATGACCTGCGAGGTAAGGAAAAATAGATAATTTTGTAACAATAATTGTGGCAATCTCTAAAGAATACAAAATTTTATGATCTTATCCATTTTTTAGAACAAGAAAATGACCCCAATATTCTGAATGCCCTGGAAAATGTAGATGAAATATTTCGCGAAATGTTTTGTCCTGAAAGGCAGAATAATGAAGTTGTTAATTTAAATTATTTTGAAGAAGTTATACCACGTTATAACGATAACCAATTTCATTCGCATTTTAGAATGCATCGAGAAACATACATGGTAAATATAATAGATACAATAAAAAAGGCAAATGGGAGCCAAAGCGCAGTAATTAAGGCGCGGTCAAATAATTAACATAGTCTTATTTATTAAAATTAATTTCGTACGTTTCGGTCCATAATTCGGACCATCTTCAGCAAAATTACACAGTTACATAAAATGAAATAAGCGCTATGACGCTGTCAGTATTATCGGAATACTTATAATAAATGTAGAATATACAAAATGTGGAATGCTCATCACGTGCGAAAACGTGTAAGTCTCCTCTCGGTTCTAGTCGTAAGGACACACACGTTCCATGTAATGGATGTTAGTGAAAAGCACATAATGCACAAGGATACGCTCGCGAGGACGAAAGCCTAACCGTCTTGTCACACATCCGTAAAAACAATGATCATTGATAAATACTTCAATATTTTTAAAATTCAATTGTCGATTTCAGGTTTTTCGAATTCGATCAAGAGGATTTCCGGGTGTTGTAGGAGCCATTGACGGCTGTCATATCCCAATTAAACAGCCGCCCAGGAATGCAAATGATTATTACAATCGCAAAGAATTTCACTCTATTATTTTGCAAGGTAGATTTAAATGCTTCTTTTTTGTAGACAATTTTTGCAATGATTATATTTTATTACAGGTGTTTGTGGTCATGCGGGGAAATTCATCGACTGCCTCATCGGTCGGCCTGGACGTGCACATAATGCAGCAGTTTTTCGGAGTAGTATTATTTACGCCAGACTGACAGACCAAGCAAATCCACTTTTACCTTCTCAACGACGCATTATAGGTGATTCTGCATATCCATTGCTTCAAAATGTGATGACTCCATTTCGAGACAATGGAAATTTAACCCCAGAAAAGTCTACGTATAATACTAGACTTTCCTCGATACGATCGATAATAGAGGGTGCATATGGATTGCTAAAAGGAAAGTGGCAAAGATTGAAGTATCTTGATGTTTAAAGTACTGAAATGGCAAATCATATTATTGCAGCTGCATGCACTCTTCACAATTTCCTTATATTACACAATGAAATCGAAATGAGGGAAAATTTAAATATTAACGAAAATATTGAGCATGAGGATCATGGCAGCGATGAAAGTGATAATAATGATGAATTTCAAGATGACAAAGGGCGAATGAAAAGACAAGAAATCGCGAACAGGTTTCAAGTACTGTAATGCACTGTTCGCGGGGTAGGGGGGGGGGGAGATCGGAGAATCGAGGAGATCGGCCCCCGCGTTAATAATTTAAAAGAGAAACGAGAGGGTGCCGGAATCCGTTCAGATTTGAACGCGAAGACGGTAGGTTGCGCGAATCCGAAGATCCGCTGAAGGATCAGTGAAGGAAGAGAAAATGTGAACTGTCGTGTCGTCTATAGTGAACATTTATTTTATAATAATTCACAAGCTGGCGCGAGCGACGATCCGTATCAATCTAGCGAACGGAGATCTTCTGATCCGTCCCTTAGAAAGCGGCCTTTAAGCGAGTCAGATATCTTGAAGATCGGAGATCTTGATCGCGGCCGACGGAGATCTTGATCGCGGCCGACGGAAATCTTGAGCGCGAGGCCGAGGACGGTCGCGAAGGAAATACATCAGCTCGCGAATATAACAAAATTACTGAATAATTAGATTAATTATTTGATTAATCGCTGCTTATGCTGCGCGAATACTTTGTACGGTCACAATTATAACGAAATAACTGACGTGCTACGAGGCGAGACGGCAAGTCCGTAAACCGAGATTAACTTGTGTCGCAGCGATCACGACGCGATCGCTCGAGAGAAAAAATACATCGGTTCACGCAGGAACTCGATGATTCATTAAACACACGACACAAGCTTCACACGACGAGAGAAAAGACGACACGAGCAAAGAACGACACGAAAAATGGTCGAACAGATTGAAAGAATTACCGGCCACACGCCGATCGAGCAGGTGAATCTCACGATTCGAGCGTTACGTTGAGACTGATTGCTTCGGTTGCCGCGCCTTGGAATCCGGACGACTATCTTATTCATATATATGTATATATATCGCGGAATGTGGCGCGATCCTCGTGTTTTCGTCTTTTCGGACAATAGAGCTGGTAATCGATCGCGTGTCGAACACGTGCCGTTCGGCGCTCTGACGAAAAGAAAAAGCGCGTGACGCGGTTCTCGGCGCGTGATCGCGACCCGACACCGAGCTTATGTGTTTGCCCGGAATGCGAGAAGTTCGATTAAGTCGATAATATCTAAAATCGCGTTTGACTTTCAAACATGCACAATATTTAAAAAATAGAAAAACAAGTTTTTATTGTTCTATTGATTTTTATTTTTAGACGAAGTATCATTCTTAGATTGTAATAACATGTACAATGATTCATTCCTTTTTTCTAATATGTCGTTTTTCTGTTTAGCTAATTCGTTTTTTTTCTAATGTAATCGCAAATCTTTCTAACTGGTTTGCTATCATATTTTTAGACTCCTGCTTCTTCTCTATACTTTCTAAAATGTTGATTTTTCTTAATTTTAGTTCTATGGCTTTATTTCTTTGGCTATACAGTTTTTTCCTATTTAATGATATTCCTTCATTCGAATCTCTGATGGAAGCGTCAAAAGAACTTGTTTCATCATTTGAAGTAGAGAATGTTCATGAAGCACGTTATCCGATGATGTCGATGGTTCCTCCAGCATGCTACTTTCTAAGTCACTGTCCGAAAACGCGTCATAAGGTGATGAAACAGAATGAATATAATTCGAAAAAAATTGGCAATTATTAATATTATTTAAGTGTTGAAATATAATGTTGATGTTGGTGATGATAACCTGCGCTTTGAAAAATTTATAGCTTCATAAGTAGAATCTTGCCCACTATCCATTGATGAAATTCCTTCTTCGAAATTCACAGACTTGTCCGTACTGAAAATTTCGTCCATATCGGTGTAAAACTCCCAGTCCTCGCGGCCTCTTCCAGTTTTTTTAAATTATTTTTCATCCGTTTATATGTTGACATTATGTTTCAAATTTTCCGATCAATGCTATGGGCATTTATCTTGGAATATCCCAATGCCTTCATTTCGGTTTCCATTTCCTTCCACAAGCGATTTTTTTTTATTTTAGGATTCCGAAATTTTGGAAGCCGTTCCAGATATTTTGCTAATATAATTTTGGTTGATTTACATTTCCATAGTACTTTTAAATCTGAATATATTGTAATAATAATAAACAAAGTGAACGATTAATTTAGCAACTTTAATGCTTACCATTATCATTATTGTCATCGATGCAGTTGGTGTCATCAACATGCGATTCTGCTGCATCATAAGCAGATAAATTTGCAAAATATTGCGCACAGTAAGTTTCATCTGGAATAAAATAAATATTTTATCAAAATTTTATAGATTTGCTTATATAACCTCTACTTGCATAGTTATAACTTTTAATTCGCATGTATTTCTCATCACCAATTTTGTTTACCTGTTTGCAGTTTCAAGTGAATTTCATACTCGCTCACTTCGTACTCTTTATTATCGTGATCATAAGTTATTGTTATGATATCTTCACTAACGTCACCCATTTTTTCGTATAGCGTCTGCCTGACCTGAGCAATTATGAAAAATGACCGCTACAGTTGTAGCGGAAAATCTTGTCGAAACGCACTCACTAATCTTACCGCTACAATTGTAGCGAAAAAGCAGTAGCGCTACGGTAGCGGTGTCTTACCAAAACGCACTCATATTGTCGTAGACGTATCAAATCTCCAGCTAAAGAAGGGACATATCGAATGAGCATACTGTTAACAAAGAGTTAGCATACAATGTTTTCAATTTGCTAACAGATGTAAACACGTTGCTATAATTAATGTAATGTTTATTTTATGCAGTTATGCTGAGATACAGTACAATTTAGATTAAAAAATTAATATTTATATCATTTTTTATTCTACAAACTGTTCTTTAACTTTGAACTATCATTCTTCTTGTGTTAATACTTAACTATCATACTTTTTGTGTGATGAAATTCCACATTTTGTTTGTATATTTTTTTATCATTTTTAGAACATGTATATATAACAAAATGAGGATATATATTTTTTATATATATTATTGTTATTATATTATTTCTATGTAAGACATATTATTGAAACTTTTTACTCATAAATATTAATTGTTCCTATATGTATAATCGTATTTTGCAAAAAATGGTAGATTCCAAAAAATTTGTTTAAAAAATGTTTATATATATTGTTTATGTATATTATATATATACATATACAGGGTGTTCAAAAATAACCATTCAATATTTATATGGTAGATAGGACACACCGCTTGCGACACGTAGAAGCCAGTAAATCAATCATGATGCTAACATACAAAAATGTTTATATCTCAGAAACGGTTGAGCTTTCGACCTATGTTTACTAAGGTTTTTTTACTCAGTATAATGTGTCTTATCTACCAAATAAATATTGAATGGTTATTTTTGAACACCCTGTATATAAGGGTGTACAAAGTGTCGAAACCCTTTAATATTTTGGAAAATACAAATTTTCGAAAAAAATGTTTCATACAAAAGTTGTAGGGTTTTATGTGGCGCATTACATAGCAATATTATTATGACCTTGAATTGCGTTGTCAGGGTCACGTGAAGATCACTTCAATTTCTTAAATGGAAATCTCTATTTTTTATTGCATATTCTTATAGCTTACCTCGAAGGCTTTTCAAAACACTATAATGAATTATTTTTTCATTTAGTACTTTTCGAGTTATAGGACTTGAAATTTACAGTATTTTTTGACATAAAATATAAAATATCTTGTAAAACATTCAGTTTTCGGTAATCTTACCTTAATAATTTTATGCACAGAATAGTGAGACCAATCAATTGGTGTATAGAAAACACATAGTTGCTTTTAAGAAAAAGTATGCAGCAGCATGTTGCAAATTACATACTTTTTCTTAAAAGCAACTGTGTTTTCCATACACCAATTGATTGGTCTCACTATTCTGTGCATAAAAGTATTAAGGTAAGATTACCGAAAACTGAATGTTTTACAAGATATTTTGTATTTTATGTCAAAATACTGTAAATTTCAAGCCTTATAACTCGAAAAGTATTAAATGAAAAAATAATTCATTATAGTGTTTTGAAAAGCTCTCGAGGTAAGCTACAAGAATATGCAGTAAAAAATAGAGGTTTCTATTTAAAAAATTGAAGGTGACCTTCACGTGACAACGCTATTCAAGGTCATAATAATATTGCTATGTAATGCGCCACAAAACCCTACAATTTTTGAACTGTATAAAACATTTTTTTCGAAATATTAAGGAGTTTCGAGACTTTTTGTACACCATGGATATATATATGATGTGACGTTGCCGTCCCGATGCGTGTCCATCCTACCATAATCGCGGGGCAAGGGCTGAGCGGCCGCGCCACGCGAGAGAGCACGAGAGCCAAACCGAACTTCCGGAGAGACGAATGCGATAGAGCAACAATTACTATAAATTAATTCGCGTTTATTTTATATTTTTTTTATGTATCGCGGGAGCCTTGTTGCGAGGATATCGCTGTCAATATTACGGAGAGATAGCGAGGAGGAAACAATCTCGACAAAAACAGGGAACCAAGCCATACACAGCAAAAACGGACAAACAAAAGAGATAATATTTGCCGAGGCCGTCCGGGCAAGGTCACCGTTAACCGACGGAAAGCGTGGATCCTCGCGAACACCCAGGACCGCAGCGGAGCGAGAAAGTCGCCCAGATGAGCGGAGGAAGAACTCTCCACGCTGCCGCGTAGCGAAGCCGGACCGGAGCTAATCGAGCCACTTCAAAGTCACGCTGCCTCAAGTGCAAATCGTCATTAAGAATTAAGGCTGCAAGCCCCTAATAATTATGTTGTCGTGAATTAGCGATCAGGGCGCCGTAGCCCTACCTACGGCCTTGAATAAGCCGAGGGGCGGCGATAAATCACGCGACGCCGTAATTGGGTCAACGCGCGCACCCCCGTTCGCGCAGGATTGAGTCGCGATATCGACCCGAAGGGATAGATCCTTCACTCTCGTGCGGACTGTGTTATCGTGTTGGCGTGCCCGCTATCGTGCCCAGCCGAACCAGAAAAGAGACGTTCTCGCGGTTACCGAGGGGCCTTGACGAGATATCGAGGAGGCCGTATAACCAGGAGAGAGATTTCCTACCGGTGAGGCTACCCGTGTACTATTTAGCGAAAAATTACGTTTGGTAATGTCCGAGTCTCGACCGCTCTGACACTGTCGCGAGCTTTTGGTGAAATTTCGGCGTTTTTGCGTGGGCCCGGCCCGCAGTCTTTTTCGCGATTTAGTGTTTGTGAGCGACCGACGTCAAGCGGCGAGAGCTTCGAGGCTGTAGTCCTGTAATTGATTCGCGAAGATTAATCGTCTCTCCGGGATTCGGTCGGGTATTGCGTCGCGCATTATTCGTTGTCGTGTAATTGTAGTTGCGTATGTCGTGTAAGAATCGGTTCGTCGTTGCCTCGTGTGTCCCGTTATAGTGTAAATTAAGAATCCGAATTGTGTCGGGTAAACGTAGTGCGTGCGGATAGAATATCGCGAGCGAGAGAGCGTGCGTCGCTCGCGGACACTGTGAGCGCGAGAGCGAGAGAGAGAGCAAGTGCGCGAGCGCGCGAGAGAGAGAGAGAGAGCAAGCCGTCATTCGGCCGCCCGACGGATATCGATCGCCGTCATAGATTGCGCGTTATTTTCCATATGAGCCTTGTCGCGGGATTCTCGATCTTCTCTCTAGTATGTCTCGCCCGTGTAAATCTCTCTCGCTATGGTATGAAAGTATCGCTTACTGAAAACATTGTTAATTAGACAAAAGGCGTTGATCGTACGAAATCGCGGCCCTCGCGTATGAATTACGACCGCGCTATTGTTATCGAGTTCAATCCGCTACTGCTAGATTGGTATGCCGTGATTATTAATGTTGTCGCCGTATTGTTGCTTACGTATGATATGGCCGAAAAATTATGTTAATGTTGGTCGCGGTCACTTAATTCTCGGTGTAAGATTTTTGTACCGACTTCTCGTTTGATTATGTTATCCGGCTTCATTTATATTCCTTTTTCTGTTATTATTATCGAAGGCATTATTCACCGAACGTACTTTATTATACTGTACTACTCTTTCCATGTAAATTCTATTGGCTGGATAATTATCCCTAATCGCCAACCTATTATCTTTTTCTCATTTCTTGTAATACTATCAACCAATTTTAATACTCACTCTAATTTCTTCAATCTAATTGAGACCTAATAAAACATTATATTATTTTTGCCCGTATCATTTCGCGTCTATTCTTTTGTGTCTGTGTCTCGATCCGCCGAGTATTGTGATACGGAAAATTAATCCTGCCCGGTTCGCGTATTTAATTCTGATTTAATAATTTCGCGGCAACACCTCCCTGCCCCTCTCCCGTTAGGAGAGCTAACCAGCCCGTAGCGAGCTCGTCAGCCCGGATTTCGCGCTAAATATCGTTTGTCGCGAATTGACGCGTGCAAGATCGCGTCTGGCGCCCAACTTTTAGTCTATTTCGTGTTTCGCGTAAAACAAGGCCTTTTGCCCGCTGCGGTACGCGCCTTAAAACCGAGTTCCCCCGCGTAATCAAAATAACCGTTCAATTGACTTGGATTATTCCTTAATTTTTTTTGTCGACAACCGCTTATTCCCCGTTTGAGCTCCGAACGGGCGAGAAAGTACGTCGCAATACATATATACACACACCGTTTTTTGTTTTTTAAATATTTAAAAAAGTAAATAAATTTTACTAGTAAATAAACCTTTATTAAATAAAAAATCATGTAGCAACGTATACAGAGTAGAATAAATAAATATATAAATATCATATGTATACAGGGTGTCCCAGAATAATGGGGATTAATCTCGTGTGCAGATAGAGCGGACTAAACTGAGTCGAAAAGTCCTCTACCATTTTGCCAAATTCGCAATAGTTATTGTGTTATTAATTAAAATATTTGAGCTAATGAGCGCGTGGGAAGCGGTAGGCCGGAATCGGTAGGCATGTAAGATGGCTTATTTGTTTACATCTCTTAGCAACAAATATCACGCGTCGCTCACCGTTCGCTGCGTGACTCCACCTCTCGCTCAGATGATGCTTTTATTGCTAAGAGACATAAACAAATAAGCCATCTTACATGCCTACCGATTCCTGCCTACCACTTTCCAAGCGCTCATTAGCTCAGATATTTTAATTAATAACGCAATAACTATTGCGAATTTAGCAAAATGGTAGAGGACTTTTCAACTCAGTTTAGTCCGCTCTATCTGCACACGAGATTAGTCCCCATTATTCTGGGACACCCTGTATATTCATGGCAAGTGTATGTAGGAAAAAATTTTATTAAAACATTTCTTTATTAATGACAAGTTCTTGTGATTTCTTTGTTAATTATGACAAAGATTATTATTCATTCATATATTCTTTCCGACAGATTAGCCACAAAAAGTCTTTTATTTATTCTGTTTATGTAGTAAATTTTACCTTATTGTATATGTTGCCATGCTTTTTTATTTAACGAAGGTTTATTTATTCGTTCAAATATTTTTTCATAAACGATATACATATAAACATCTTTTTTTAATATTTTGGAATTTTTCATTTTTTACATTTTACGAGTATATGAAAACAATTTTAATATTTATGAATGAAAAATATCAATAATTTGTCACATACGAAAATTATTATTAATAATGTCAAAGTAAATTTTAAATAATAATTATATGCCCCAATTTTGCATAACATCTTCCTAATTGTGAATGTAACGAAAAATTGATATATATGCAACGAAAGCCTCCATCGATGTTTTTGAAACGCGCGCTTCTTCTATACTTATCGATATATCGAATATGAGAAAGAAATCGATGATCGAGCCTTAAATGTCATAAACGAAGAGTCTGTTGTGCGTGTATAGCATCGTTCCGTGGGTTCCAAATTTGATTGTGTTTCTGCAAATTTATTGTGTGTTCTGTGCAGCAAAAACAAGAAAAACAATTGACAGTCCTCTACTTGAGAAGCATCGAGAATAAATATATACATATACTAGGTACATTTCTATTTTCCGCCTATTCGAGGTTAGGTTGTGACCAGACAAGCTACATAGATTATTCTAACTAGGCTTACCGATCGCTGGAGATTTTCAACGGTTTCGCCATACAACGATCGCCAGTTGCTTTGACCTGAGCAAGCAACAAGGTTGTGGTCGATTCTTCGCGCTGCCCTGGGATGTCCCGGTTCCTTAATACCCTTGTTAAGCTGGCACCTCCACCACAACAAATTAAAATAAAACATATGGCAAAATTAAGTGCTATTTAGGTGCTAATTTGGTGCTCTATTCCTGATTTTAGTGCTCGAACCATTTAGCAGGAATTGGCGATTTAAAGTGGGGGTGCTAGCTTCACGAAAGCTAGCACCCCCACTATTAAATACTTGTACAAAATCGAAAAGTAAATATATCAGAATTAAGTGCTTTTTAAGTGCTTTCAAGAGTAATTAACAAAATTTAGTTATTTATTATAATTTAGAAGATATGAACTAACAAGGACAGAATACGTATAAGAGTAAAGTGCCCTAAAAAATGAGAATATAAAATCCGTTTTGATCTTGATATATTCCCTGATTTTGGTGCTCACAGAATACATAAAATTAGATTTTGGTGCTCAGTCCTTGTGGCGAGAAATTAATTTTTACTTTACCGAATGATTAAACTAACAAGAGTAAAGTACCCTAAAAAATGAGAATATGAAATCCGTTTTGATCTTGATATATTTCCTGATTTTGGTGCTCACAAAATATAAAAATGGAATTTTTATACTTACTCTTTATCGCGTTAAATGCACCTTTAACCTACTGAATGGTGAAATCAATAAGAGTAAAGTACTATAAAAAATCAAGATAAAAAATTGATTCTGGCCATAAAATATTCTCTGATTTTAGTGCTCACAAAATATATAAAATTAGATTTTGGTGCTTAGTCTTTGAAGTATTCTTTGGTGTTTTTTGAAATATCGTTTTCTTCATCTCTTAGGGTGTCATCTGCATTTCGATCGGCAGAAGGAAAAGAACTCATTAATTCGGATGAAATGCGAATCACTGCACGAGAGATGCGAATCACTGCACGAGTCGATAGTGATCTGTTTTCTTCGATTGTTACTTGTTCAGTTGTTTCGTCAATTGTTTTGTCGTGTGCAAAGAGATCACTGGTCTTTAGTTGATGTAGGAACGTGAGTAAGGAACAATAGCATTTCGATATTGAGATTGTGATAGCGTTTGCATCATAGTGCGGTATATTTATATTGTGTTGATTTAACATCTTAATTATAACATCTTAATTCTAAACGCGGAAGACCGCTCACAATAGATAAGAGCAAAGTAATCGAATTACTAATAAAACAAAAATGATATCGTATTAGATAATGACAAAATTATATCAAAATGTGATAAAATATGGTGTACATTGTCAAAAGAAATGAACGACGTTATAACATCGAATGCTTTGTATACATTCGTTGTATGTAATAAGCATAATGTTCGTGACGAATTAATGAGTTCTTTTCCTTCTGCCGATCGAAATGCAGATGACACCCTGAGAGATAAAGAAAACGATATTTCAAAGAACACTTCAAAGAACACTTTAAAGAATACTTCAAAGAATACTTCAAGAAATGAATCCGTAGCAACCTGTGACGAATCGTATGAACGCATATTAGAATCACGTGAAGAAATTATTTTCACTATAAATATATCAAAAAGTGATTTCGAAGCTTTTATAATTCATAAGAAATATCAAAGAACTGATAAACAAAAAAGACGAATAATACGGCATCACACAGTTTTGCAACCAGGAATGTGGCAGCACGTATTATGCCAGAAAATATGGGAAGCCACTAAACTTTCGGGAGCGTCCCGTTTGACCACGTTGCTTTTGACCACAGCCAATTATATTGACCGGTGTATAAGGTCTTTTACTAGGTCTACCTATCAGAGGGTTCTGTGGTCAAAAGCAACGTGGTCAATCGAACCCCACTCAAACTTTCTTGTGGCTTTAATTTTAGAAATCACAAATTGACCAGTGATGGACAATCAGGTTATGCAAATGAAAACTTGAAAAATTAAGCACAATAGTAAAATGTATATTTACTGAAGGAAAAGGACGCTGCGGTAAATGTTATCTTCGTAGACCAATACGAGATGCTGTCGTGGAAAATATGCGCGGAAAATCTGCAATGGCGTAAAGAGTAGAATTGGCAGAACAATATATGGATCATAATAATGCTATAGAGCCCCCGCACTTATATAGTTCTGAAGTATTACGTACCGCAAAACATGAAATGATACAGAAACATTATATTGATAAGGATCCTGTAAGAGCTTTGCATATAATGCAATTTGATAAATTAAGAGGCATTATACATAATATCGGATTACACCCATTTTTGTGCATTATTGGGGAAATTATCAATTAGATGTTTACCGAACATACGCAGCTTCAGAACCAGTTTGTGTATTTATCGACGCAACGGAAAACATAATTTAAAAAATTAGAAAATCGGATAATTCAAATTCCAAGTATATATTCTTATATAATTGCGTTATAAATTTTGATTAAAATGGACTTCTCCCTGTGATACAAATGCTGACAGAAAGCCATACGACAAATTCCATTCAATTTTGGTTGATTGAATGGATACGAATAGGTGCACCTCGTCCTCGAGAAGTTGTGTGTGATTTTTCTGTAGCTCTTTTAACAGCGTCTGTTCGCAGTTTTACTGAATATTTAACGCTTGAACAATATGCCGATGCCTGCAAGAATGTAAATGTGCCGGACTGTTATATCCGTATCGACGTAGCACATTTCATAAAAATTTACGCAAATTTTTTAAAAAAATGTACGACCTCGTATCAAACATTTTTACTTGTCTTTAATGGGGCAGTTAATTTTATGCCAAAGTGAGGAAAAAGCAAAAATTATTTTGACATCGATCTTAGTGATTGCGTATAGCGAAACGGAAGGAGTAACACAAGATGGTACATTAACAATCTGTGAACAATATAAGATAAAAGTAAAGTCCCTCATGTCCTCAATGACAATGGAAGAAAATTTTTTGGAAAAAACCAAAGATAGCGTTTATGATGAAGAACATAAAAATAATAATCATGTAAACAAATGGACAGAATGGGCTACAGCAATTAAAAAAGATGTTGAAGAGAAGATAAATATTATAGAAGGAGATCGCGAAAATGCGCATTATTTACCACAATTCGCGAATAAAATAATGACACATATCAAGTTTTTGCCTTTGTGGTCATGTATCTGTCGCGATAAATTCGGATATGGGCGAATTCCAGCAAGCAGCGCATCAGTAGAAGGAGATTTTAATATAATAAAAAATATAATACTTCTCAAAAATGAAGAAACACCTATGCGAGTCGACGAATTTGTGTTGAACATATCAACTTTTTAAGTGGTCGTATCAAACCTGCTAATACACAGTCAAGAAATCTAACGGATACAACGGAAGAATCACACACGGAAATAAGCGAAGATGATACCGAACCTATTAATAAAAGTATAACTACATCGAGCACCACAAATTCATGTCCAGTGTGTGCAAACGGAGAAAAACCTACTGGTGCACATAAATGTTATATTTGTAATAAAGCTGTGCATGCAATAGATGGATGTTCCGCGTCTGTAAGTGAAGAAGGATATGGACAGAAACTGCAATGATAATAATATCGCAAATGATATACTACCAACAAGAATAATAGAAAATTGGCGTGGATTGGCTACAAAAAAGGAAAGGATAAATAAATATATGCAGGCAAACAATGTCGAGATTCAATTTTTATATAATAATAAAACTATGAAAATGCCAACAATAAAAAATAGAGGCAACATTTCCATTAAAGCTGCAAAATTAGGACATAGCAAAATTTCTTTGACCAATACTTGCGCCTTCGATAGTCTATTGCAATTATTTATTGCAGCATACTTTGACAATGAGGAAATTAAAAATTTTATATCGTCGCAAGAGTCAAATCTATTTTTCAAATTAGTGTTAGACGCAACAACGCATGGAATTAGACAATAATCATACAAATTGAGAGTACAAATTTTAAAGGAAATTTTTACAAATAAGATACTATCAAATACTTGTATTTTGATAGATTGTGCAGTAAATGTTGGGACTGTATGCAATAAATTATTTGCAAAATGTCCCTTCTTTAAAGAAGTATCAAAATGTTCCAATGGCTGTTTAGAAAGAGAAAAAGTTTTTCCACTTTTATATGCAGATATTAATTTCTTAATACAGCAAAACTGTGAAGCAGTAGAAAATAGTATAATAATACAAGGATCACAACATTGCTGCCAAAAAATTGCACTGGTTTAGAAACAACAACGTTCTCACATTTAAGTAAGTATCATTTAAAGCAACATTATATACTTGATATAGCTAATGATGAAATGTTGATTTATCTATGTTTTAGAAATTAAAATATTAGAAATTTTATTGTTATTGCAATTATATATACATATATATATATAAAATTAATATATTAATATATTTATATATATACATATACAGGGTGACCCATTTTAACTTAGGCAGCCAAATAACTCGAAAAATAAGCACACTACGAAAAAATGTTTAGAATTAAAATTTCGTCATTTCGAGGGGGACGTACAATGACGTTAAAATGAGCCCCCCCCACCCCTCCCCCTGAGCGGTGAGGGGGGGCAAGTTTGAAATCTTAAGTAGGAACCCCTATTTTTTATTGCATATTCGGACTCTTTGGCTAAAGACACATACAATTTGTCTGAAACATTTTTCTCGATTCATGATAGATAGCGCTGGAATCGACGAAATTCAATTTCTTCGATTTCTCTTACTGAGAACCCATGCTTACGATTCTGCAATAAATTAATAATAAAAATACCACTTTTTCATTGTTAATACTCGAAATTAGTCTTAAAACAAACTTCTCATTATTTTTTATTACTTATTAATTACTTCTCAAGAAACTGCTTTTAGCGTAACCTGCCCTTTAGGCAACTTGAATGGTCCAAAGTACCGAGACATTTTGGACTTTCCATCTGATGGAGTTCCTCTAAGTATCCCTCCAAAATTTTGTCCATTTAGTGCCAAAGTCACAAGTGTTTATGTATTTTTTTAACATTTGTACTCTGATAAAATTTTGGTAAAATGGCAAATTATACGCCTACAGAAGTAGTC
This sequence comes from Lasius fuliginosus, assembly GCA_949152495.1. NCBI lineage: Eukaryota > Metazoa > Arthropoda > Insecta > Hymenoptera > Formicidae > Lasius > Lasius fuliginosus. The sequence goes on from OX424445.1 coordinate 10,326,252, forward strand.
GATATTCTTATAACCTTTGGCGAATGTGGTAGAAATTACAGACTTACTGCCCGTACTTATGCGGAGCGATTCCCAAATCGCCGCCATTCTACTGATCAACAAATTATAAACATTGAAAGGAGATTTCGTAATAATCCACTTCATCGCGAAAGGCGAAGGAATAGACTTCATAATAATAATGACCCTAGATTGCTCGCAGTTTTGGCTATGGTTCATCAAAATCCCCATATTAGTACCCGTCAAATAGAACGAGAACTGGGAATCCCTCAAACTACGGCACATAGATTGTTACGATCAGTCAATTACCATCCGTATCGTATTACTCTGGTACAGGAATTAAGTGAGGCCGACTACGTACTCAGAGTACAATTTTGTAGATGGGCTCTTGAGATGCTAGATCAGAATCCAGATTTTTTTAGTAATGTTTGTTTCAGTGATGAAGCAACATTCATCAGCAATGGTAGTCTCAATAGGCATAATTGCCACTATTGGTCACCAGAAAATCCACATTGGTATCGTGAGGTGCTTAATCAACATCGTTGGAGTTTATATGTATGGGTAGGCATTTGCAATGGCCAAGTCATTGGACCTCATTTTTTTGAACGTCCAATTAATAGTCCAATGTATTTAGAATTCCTCGAAAATGATTTGCCAGCATACCTAGAGAATGTTCCCCTTGCAGTTAGACTAAATTTATGGTATCAACAAGATGGTGCTCCTGCTCATTATGCTCGTATTGTACGGATGTTTTTGAATCAAAGGTTCCCAAATCGGTGGATAGGGCGGGGTGGACCAGTTCTGTGGCCTCCGAGATCACCGGATTTGAACCCCCTTCATTTCTTTTTATGGGGATACGTTAAAGATGCAGTGTATAGTAAAGCTCCAACGACAAGATTGAATATGATGGAAAGAATAAGAAGAGCTTGTGAAGCTATAACTCCTTTAATGCTAGAAAATGTACAACGTAACTTTCGCTGTCGATTACTGTTATCCTTAGAAAATAATGGTGCACACTTTGAGCATCTCCTCCATGCGGAGAGAGCTTATAACAATGCAATCTTGCCTTAACTGGTTGGGTCACCACACGACCTTGCCTTCACTGGCTGGGTCACTACTTGATCTTGCCTTAACTTGTTGGGTCACCACACGACCTTGCCTTCACTGGCTGGGTCACTACTTGACCTTGCCTTAACTGGTTGGGTCACCACACGACCTTGCCTTCACTGGCTGGGTCACTACTTGATCTTGCCTTAACTGGTTGGGTCACCACACGACCTTGCCTTCACTGGCTGGGTCACTACTTGACCTTGCCTTAACTGGTTGGGTCACCACACGACCTTGCCTTCACTGGCTGGATCACCACACGACCTTGCCTTCACTGGCTGGATCACCACACGACCTTGCCTTCACTGGCTGGGTTACCACACGTTCAAGCACCCCGAATTGTGAGAGGCGAGGGGACTCACGTTAATCAAGCACCCCGAAGGGAACAGAAAACTGCTACGTCCACGACGTTGTTCCTGGGTTACGCTAAAAGCAGTTTCTTGAGAAGTAATTAATGAGTAATAAAAAATAATGAGAAGTTTGTTTTAAGACTAATTTCGAGTATTAACAATGAAAACGTGGTATTTTTATTGTTAATTTATTGCAGAATCGTAAGCATGGGTTCTCAGTAAGAGAAATCGAAGAAATTGAATTTCGTCGATTACAGCGCCATCTATCATGAATCGAGAAAAATGTTTCAGACAAATTGTATGTGTTTTTAGCCAAAGATTCCGAATATGCAATAAAAAATAGGGGTTCCTATTTAAGATTTCAAACTTGCCCCCCCTCACCGCCCAGGGGGAGGGGTGGGGGGGCTCATTTTAACGTCATTGTACGTCCCCCTCGAAATGACGAAATTTTGGTTCTAAACATTTTTTCGTAGTGTGCTTATTTTTCGAGTTATTTGGCTGCCTAAGTTAAAATGGGTCACCCTGTATATGTATATATATATATATATATATATAATAATTTGTGTGAACATATTTCTTGTGTTTTATTTTTAGGTCCGTATATTATGCTGGAAGTTTATATAGATGAAGGAATATCAAATATCAAATTACTGAGCATACCAAAGAAAAGAAAATTCACATTTTTGGAAAAAGATTATTCTCTTGTTGGCTTCGTAAATTATACAGCAACTGAAAAGCAAACAAGACAATCAACAGATAATGATATTGGGCATTATACAGCTATTTGTTACAGAAATAACAAATGGATTAATTACAATGACTGCAAAGATAAAAAACAAATTCTAAATGAAAACTATATTGCTTATCCACAAATTTTTCTCTATGCCATATAACAATTTCTTTATCTGAAAAATAAAAAAATTATATGTGTGTGTAAAGTTGTAAATGTAATAAATATATATATTTATAAAAATATATATACATACATACTATATAAACCCATCTCTATAGCTACCTATATTCTGCATATAAGATTTATTATTATTATAATTTACTTATTTAAGTAATAAACCTTTATGTGTGCTTATGTTGTATTTAAAAATCAGTTTTGTCGTTTGGTCGACTAGTAATGATTTTTCGCGACAAAGACTCTGTGTGTGTGTGTGTGTGTGTGTGTGTGAGCACCAAAATGTAACCTTATGTATTTTGTGAGCACCAAAATCAGGGAATATATCAAGATCAAAACGGATTCTCATTCTTTAGGATACTTTACTCTTGTTAGTTTAATCATTCAGTAGAGTAAAAATGAATTACTCGCCACAAGAACTGAGCACCAAAATCGCAGCATATTTCAAGGCCAGAACCGATTCTTTATCTCAATTTTTTAAAGTACTTTACTCTTGTTAGTTTAGTCATTCGATAGAGTAAAAATAAATTTCTCGCCACAAGGACTGAACACCAAAATCTAATTTTATGTATTCTGTGAGCACCAAAATCAGGGAATATATCAAGATCAAAACGGATTTTATATTTTCATTTTTTAGGACATTACTTTTATACGTATTCTGTCCTTGTTAGTTCATATCTTCTAAATTATAATAAATAACTAAATTTTGTTAATTGCTCTTGAAAGCACTTAAAAAGCTCTTAATTCTGATATATTTACTTTTCGATTTTGTACAAGTATTTAATAGTAGGGGTGCTAGCTTTCGTGAAGCTAGCACCCCCACTTTAAATCGCCAATTCCTGCTAAATGGTTCGAGCACTAAAATCAGGAATAGAGCACCAAATTAGCACCTAAATAGCACTTAATTTTGCCATATGTTTTATTTTAATTTGTTGTGGTGGGGGTGCCAGCTTAACGAGGGTGAAATAAAGTGCACGTGAACGAGATAAAGGATGCCATTTTTGTTTGCGCTATCGTTGATAATTTGAGAATTTCATTCAATTGCCGAGACCCGGTTGCAATACTGTAGAATTTCATGATTTAAATGATCTCTTAATTATGGACGATGTAAAATATATGCATGCAGAAAAAATAAGAGAGAAAAAGAGATGCAAAGGAGCTATCTGTATCTAATAAAACATTTATCCATTTGTAATTGTCATAAAGAGGTAATTTTCTGAAATCCTAAAATCTCTTGACATGATCCTACATGTATATTAATTATTCTTTATTTTATATGTAAATTATATTATATTAGTATAAAAACTTATATTAGCAGTGTAAAAAATGTTTAAAAAGTATGCAAAGTATATTTTTGAAACATAAACTCTTATCGAAAGGCTTTAACAAAGTTGGATCCATTGTCAGTTGTGGTACAACATATTTTATTCTGGATGTGATATTCAAGAAAGACTGAGTTTATTGCTTGAGCTAAAACGTCGTATGTATGTTTGTCTTTCATCCTGCGACAGGCCAGTGCAGCCGATTCCCTTTCTAATGTTTCGGAATTCACCCAATGAATAGTTATTCCTAAGTAACTCCTACAAATTTAGATTTTAATTTCTAAAACATGAAAATAATATAATTCAAAGAAAAAATAAAAATATAAAATAATATCACTAACCTTTTTGCTTTACTCCACAAATCTGCCGTCGTCGCTACTAGTTCTATTTCTGTCAATTTTTTTTCAAGGGCAGTCTTCATTTTAAGATAAGTTTCACAAATTTTTTCTCTTAACGTTTTTCTATACATTATGCGGATATGTGAAGGAATTCCAAATCTGAGCAAATTAACGAATGCTGGACTATCTACAGTAGAAAGGGGTTGAATGTCTTCAATAATAAAGCGCAGTATAGCTTTATCTAATCCTTTTTGAGTAATTCCTAAGCTCCCAGAGCCCCATCTTTTCAATATTTGGCATTTGTTTGGAACAATATTATTCAGAGGAGCTTCATTTAGACGTTTATTTGATAACTGAACTTTTGCCTTATCTATTTTCTCCAATAGATGTGAATGTTTTGCCTATTAATTTCATACACACATGTACATATACACACACACACACACACACACAGAGAGAGAGAGAGAGAGAGAGAGAGAGAGAGAGAAAGAGAGAGAGAGAGAGAGAGAGAGAGAGAGAGAGAGAGAGAGAGAGAGAGTGAGAGAGAGGAGGGGAAAGGAGATAAAATTAACATATCAATATAATACAAAGTCATGATATTTGAAATATGTACATAGATAATTTCATACTGAATAGAGAAATAATAACATAGTAAAAAATTTTGAAAAGTAAAAATAATTTTTACAAAAAAATCTCACGAGAAAAATTGAAATTTGCAAAACTAGTACTGTATTAACATTTATTTATATTAAAAGAAGAAAATTTTCATGCACATTTTTTTCTCAATTTATAGATAATTAGAAATTGTCTACATTAAAAAAATCATAATTTAGACAATTTCTAATTGTGTAAATTGAAAAAAGCCGTTATATAATGCATTCAAGCCATTTCATACTTTTGATACTTACTGTTTTATGCATTTGATGATTTGATTCAAGGTGGACTGTCTCATATAATTATATACGTTTATAAATCTAAAAGTTTAATTTAAAAAATTAAAAATATAGTTTTTTTATATTATTAAATTTTATTATATGTTGTTTTTAATTAATGTCTATTATTATAGTTAATATTATTATACATATTTCGATATTATAGTTTATTATATTAGTTTTTATGCACAAAAGAAAATAAACTATATTCTTTCAATTTTATATAAAATATAAAATAAGAAGTTTATCATAGAGGGTTATCATATTCCTTATATTGTATATAATTTGTACAAATTATAGATTAGATTATTCATTAATTTATATAAGCGAAATGCTTGAGCAGTGTACAAAGTCTTACTAACATTTTACAGTGAACAGATTATTATTCGCTTATTATTTATTATCACAATTTTCAATCCATATTTATTCTTTAAGATTACTAAAATAATTATGTAAAAAAGTGAGTTAATTTGATGGGGATACAATAACCCATAAGTATCAAAAATAAATAATCTTAACTTCACGCCAAAATAAGAATTATTTAATAAAAAGTTAATATCAATTAATTAAATGTATAAATAAAGACTTACACTCATATGTTTTCTTAAATTTGCAGTTGAAGTTTTACTTGCATGAATAGTTTTTCTGCCAACGCTAATTTTGCATAGAAATGCCCAGTTTTTCTCGGTTCCAAGTTTTTACTGTAACTCGGATATTTCTGCATAGGCTGGCCATGGAATTTCACATTCTTTCTCTGAAGATTGAGATCCTGCCTTATCCATTGCTTGAATTTTTTTGTTTAAAACTGTACACACTTCACTATTTGAAACATACGTTTCAATAACATTACGTAATATCGTCCTATGTGCGCAACACGTGTCACCGCTAACCTCGAATATTCAATATAGCATCATACTAAGACGCATTCACATTTAGGCCCGTTCTACAATACGTCGTATGTCGCAGTTGGATATCGGAACGCAGCCGTTGGTCCAATCAGAAATCGTTTTCGAAACAAAAAATTATTTCATCGGCTACGTTCTGACATTTCGACTGCGACATACGACCACAGACATCTATATGTATACTAGACCGCTAACTCCCTTATATACTGTACGAAAAAATGAACCCCAAAAAGTATGTACTACAGAGGCGAGTGAGCATCTGCGCATGTGCAGTGTAAGTAGTAAAGAAGAGGAGTGTGCTGTATATGTGATGTGTGTTGTGACGTGAAATTTTACGTCCGTCACAAGGGCGGACGCGCCCGGCCGGGAAGAGTCGAAAGGCGTTTCGATTTTGTATCGATTTTTCGGGCGAGCGACGAATTCTTCGTCGCCTCGCATTTTTTGTGAAGAATATTGAGAGAGAGTCGTAGTGTGTGGTCCCGAGGGATAATGTTTTAGGAAGAAGAGATCCCGAGGGAAGCGGAGCCGAGACCGAAGGACCGCGTGGTCGAGAGCGGTACGCGCGGAGCGAGATTGCGCGCCAGTAAATGTAAGTGAATCCTGCCAGCATTTAAATTATTACCGAGTTGCGTAAGAAGCCGTACTGCCGAGCCGATTGTTACAGCCTCGGAGAGCAGCCAGTCCAGAAGGAGCAGAAGGAGAGAAAAAGGCCTGTATCCTAAAGACAAGGATCTAGACTACTCCCGCAGGAGCCCGCTACCGCGTCCCGAGAGAGAGAGAGCCGGATCGCCCGAGATTGATCACCTCGCGGCGATCCCTACAGTAAACCCGACCAAACCCGGAACGGGATCGACGGTTGGAGGGAGCGTAGCCGGAGCGGCCAATAGTTAAATCTGCGAGGACTGGAGGCCCGAGAGTTCATCGGAAAAATTCGGCGTAAAGGGGGCCCGCGACGAGCGGAGAATCGAGGCGAGATCCAGGATCGAGTGTCCGCAGGTCTGCGCGCGCAGCGCCACCGCGCGAGGCTACCGGCGTGCCGCCGGCCCATCGCCGGGGACTGTTCGACAAGCCGGCGACCTGTGCGCATCGACGAGGAGCAGCGCATTTTGTAAGGCCACCTGTGGGAAGCGAGAAAGGGTTATGATTATCGAGCATCTACATGTGCCTAATTATTAACGTTACCGAGATCTATGCCGCGTAAGAACACAGGGCCCGTACCGAAGTCCGCCGTGATATTATATTTCCGCTACCGATTCGCCTTTCCGAGGGGCGCCGTGTTACGTCGACAGTCTCTACGCATTTGTAACGTCGAATCTATAATATTGTATTGAGTCCTTGTGTCGTTACCGGTTATTGTTATCGATCTCATTTTCTCGAATCGAGTAATTAAATAAAGTCTGACAAGACACGCCATGGTCGTATTTTACCGAGCCTAAAGAATAAGAACGTATTGTGAGAAAATAATGCACGGGGAATGACAGTTTCCCTTCGGCTCTACGACACTACCAACGATAATTGTACTCGCATTCTCGAAATATACATCCATTCTTCTTATATTTCTTATATCACGTGTTGTCTCTACCGCCGTCCTCTCTCTCTCCGGGACTCCGAGAACGCTTCCTCCCTCCGCGGAAAGAACCCCGCCACTCTACCAAATGAGAGACTGAGCTACCGAGATAGAGCCGTCGTTGTTTGTTCGCCGAGTATAGTACGTTTGTGTGGTACGGTTAATCCGTACCTGGCGCCCAAAAAGTCAGTATACCGAATCTCGTCTCTGAGACAGATACCAAGAACGACGAAGTTGCGCGTTCTTTCCGATATGCCGAGGAAAGATACGTTGCAAATTTGGCGCCCAACGTGAGGCCACGCATTTAAAGAATAAGTATACGTATCTCGTTGGCGGAGAGAGTGGTATCTTGAGTAACGGTGAGAGAGTAGAGTAAGAGGAAAAATTTTTTTTTCCTCCCCCCCTAGGGTTCACAAGAATTTGCCCTTGTTATATCACAGCTCTTGACAAATTCGTAGAGATTTTTTCTTTTTTTTTGTGAGTATTTCGTCAGAATATCTATAGAACTATTTTGTCGATGTAATACTTTTGTTAAACGTATTTGATTTATTGTTGTTTTGTCCTTATAATATCTATATGTGTGTCATCGTGGGAGATCCCTTGGTTCTCTCCTCTCGGTAACAAAGTTTTAATGCCGAAACGGAGGGATCCCGAATTTTGAGTGCCATCGTGAATATAATATATTATGTTTTGCGTATAGTTATTGCGCGGCGGTGAGCGATCGCCGGCGTACATTCTAATACAAAGCGCGCGGCGACGTAAACAAAGTCGCGTATCAGGTTACATTCCACCGCGATCACGTGTTTTCTCGTCCTTTGTAAGTCTCTCGATATAGCTAAGGGTTCGTTCACACGTTTTGGACCGAGTGACCGTAATAATAAATGTTTTTGTCCTGACTAAGGAATTTATCGATATGGAATGAGTTATTGTGAATGATTCTTTCGGACTTGAGATATTGGAAGCCTCGTGAATAGCGCGTCAACGCACGAGCAAATACGTATTGTATGCCAGTGGATCTCGATTAGTTAAATGTTTTCGTCCCCGACCTTCGTGAACAGATGTGAATATTATTGAATTTAGATATTTTCGTGACTTTCCGAGTTCCGATGCCGAAGTATTGAGTTCGATTTGAGCTTTCCGTGTTTATATTTTTCTTTCTTCGCGCTTCATCCTACGATCCCGCTAAATAATCCTTATATATTTTATTGGAAATCGGTATTCCTTTATTTAAATATAAAAATTTTTTTTTCTTCTCCTTTCTTCCTCCCTCCCGTTCTTTTCTTTTTCGCATTACTTTACCAAAAAAAATTTTTTTTTATTTTTTTTTCAATTCACGTGCGTGGGAAGTGGTGACTGGGCATCGGCGCTTCGGCACAGATTAAGGAGGAGGATTGGCTGAGGACCGTGCGGTGGCGATATTATTGCGCCGGAAAACATTAGGTACCATTAGGTACCATTTATGGGTGGGTACCGGGAACGATTCCGTTTATTGAATCGGGCTGAGAAACGCGTCCTTCCGCCCCTTTAGAACCTTCTTTTGTTTGCGTAGTTGGTGGTACCGAGTGATTATGTCAGCTAAGAAACATTTTAAGTGGATTCGCGACCTATCGTTAGAGGAGGTGAGAGGAGCTCTCGTGAATCGCGGGATATCAGAAAAGGGAATCCTTCCCACCCTTCGTACCAGATTACTTCGGTATGAGGCCGCTCAACTAGCAGGTAAAGAGCATATTCCTACTCCCGAGATGTCCGACGCGTCAGACGAGGAGGAATCGATGGAGTTGGAGGGAGCGATAGGTGGAGAAGCGCTCCCAGGGCCATCGAAGCCCATGATTAGAATACACCCCCGACCCCACCGGAAGTACCCCCCGAAGCACTTAGAGCCCAAGAACCGTATACCGAGACGCGTGGAGTGCACGAGCTGTGTACCGAGACGCGTAATGTTCTCGATCCGCGTCCTCCTCGCACGCGAACACCGTACACCATGGACGCATACATCATGCGTAAATGGAGTTTGAATTTTTCCGGAGCGCGGGACGGGGAGGCAGAAGCCTTTCTCATTCGCATCGAACAAGGGCGGCAACTCATACCCTTGGAAGATGAAGAAATTTTTAAATGCTTGCCATTTTTTCTATCGGGTACCGCGGCACATTGGTTTCGTTTAAATAAACACCTCTGGCGTATGTGGGGACAGTTCGAGGCCGCATGGCGCTCGCGATTCGGATGTCCGAACTTTCAATTCACTTTGCGGGACGAGATAATGCGACGAAAGCAGGGGGAAGACGAACCCGTGGTAGATCATATAACGTGTATGCAAGCCTTATTAGAGCGATTAGATCCATCCTGGCGGTTAAGCGAACAGTTAAATTACGCCCACCGGAACATGTTACCGAGGTTACGAGTCGCCGTACGCCGGAAGGAGGTTTACGATTTCAGATCCTTAGAGACTTTAGCTTCGCAAGTTGAGGAGTGTTACGACCTCGATCGACAATCGAGTCAGACGCGTTCTATCTTCCCGGAACTCGCGTATCGGGCTACTCCGCTGCAACCAAAGCTCTCGAAGCCGATCGCGGCCGGAATATCCGCGGCCAAGCCGAAGGGTAAAAAGAACGCAGCTACCGAGTCAAAAAAGCCTTCCGTGAACACGATAGATAGAGCGAATTCGGACCCGAAGCCCTCCACCTCCACCGCAAATAACACCCGGATGGCGGAGATGAGATGTTGGAATTGCGATGGGAAGGGCCACAGGTCACGAGATTGTAGACAGGCACGTAACCTACATTGCTATCGGTGTGGTAAGAAACAGCACACCACGCGTACGTGTCCCAATTGTACGGGAAACGGGGACGAGAGTCGGTAGATCGGGTCCTAACGGCTCCAGAGGGAAAGACCCGCGAAAATACGGATACCAAGGGCATTCAGTCGTATGTAACCCTAGACGATACCGAGTTCCCGCCGTTGCAGGATTTCGTGATTTATATAAGGGGGAAGCCACTGACGGCCTTAGTAGATTCAGGCTCAAACAGAACTCTCGTAGGACGCGAAGGAATTGCACTGATAAATTCGCTGAAATTACCTATATCGCGATACCGAGGCGGCAAGATCAAAACGGCCAACGGCCAAATCGCGCGAATAGATAAGGTGAGTGAGGTACCCCTCAGATTGGGAGACGTTGAACAGTCACTTTTCGTAGGTTTGCTACCAGACCTAGCGGTTTCGTGTATCGTGGGGATGGATTTTTTGTGCAAATTCGGGGTATAGGATTAGAACTGGCGAAGTCGGAATGGTTTTTCTCGCGACAGCCACTGATTAGATACCGCTTCGACACTACCGAGCCAACCGAACGAGCGTGTAGCGGGTTACCCGAACTCACCTCCTCTCAACGCGCGGAGCTAGAGACACTATTGAAAAACGCTGTCGAGATACCAAGCGAAAATCTGGGAATAACGTCCTTAACGGAACATCGGATCGACGTCGGATCACAAAGACCGATTAAACAGCGTTGCTACGTCGTCTCCCCGAAAATCCAAGACGCCGTGCGCGAAGTAGATAAAATGTTAAAGGGAGGTATTATCAAACCCTCGTTCAGTGAATGGTCGAATCCCGTAGTAATGGTGAAAAAACCAAACGGGAAGTACCGATTCTGCTTGGATTTTCGGAAAGTAAACGAGGTATCAAAGAAAGACGCTTACCCTCTCCCGAACATGAGCGCGATCTTGGATAAATTGCGAGCCGCAAAGTATATCTCTACTCTAGACCTCAGTCAAGCCTACTTCCAGATTCCACTGGCAAAGGATAGCCGAGAAATTACCGCTTTTAGCGTGCCTAGCAAGGGACTCTATCATTTTACGCGAATGCCGTATGGGCTCACAGGAGCCCCGGACACTTTTCAACGGCTTCTAGATAAATTAATAGGGCCGGAAATGGAGCCTTTTGCTTTCGCCTATCTAGACGATATAATTATCGCGACGCCCACATTTGAGGAACATTTAGTGTGGCTTAAGAAAGTTTTAGCCAAGATATCGTCCGCCGGTTTAACCATAAATCCGGAAAAGTGCGAATTTTGTAAGTCTTACGTGAAGTTTCTCGGATTTATAGTCCAAAAGGAAGGACTCACCGTAGATCCAGACAAAACCCTACCGGTACTAGAGTTCCCGTTACCGAGAAACATTAAACAGCTTAGACGTTTCTTAGGCATGGCCTCATGGTATAGGCGGTTTATACCACAACTAGCCACAATTAGCGAACCTCTCACGCGACTTCTTAAGAAAAATAAGCGATGGGAATGGGGAGAGGAACAATCTCGCGCAATAGGGAGCATAAAAGAATACCTCACCACAGCTCCGGTCTTAGCTTGCCCCGATTTCAGAGAAATCATTCGTGCTTCAAACAGATGCCAGCTCGGTAGGCATAGGTGCCGTCTTAACACAAAATTTTGAGGAGAGAGAGAGAGTGATCGCGTTTGCAAGTCGCGCTCTGGCAGACCCCGAACGAAAATATTCGGTTACCGAGCAGGAGTGCCTGGCCGTAGTGTGGGCCATCAAGAAGTTCAGGCCGTACTTAGAAAGCTATAAGTTCACGGTGATTACGGATTACAGTAGTCTGAGGTGGCTCCATAACTTGAGAAACCCCACAGGCAGACTCGCCAGATGGGCCCTCGAGTTATTGGAGTACGACTACGAGATAGTACACAGAAAAGGAGCCCAGCACCACGTGCTTGACGCTCTGTCGAGAAGTTACGAGGGGGAAGTCGAAAACATCGCGACCTTGAGCGTAGCGGCAGAAATAGTAGATATTCCGGATGCAGAGAGTACCGACGAGTGGTATAAACGCCGATTCAAACAAGTCGCGAGCGAGCCCGATCGCTACAATCAATGGCAGGTGATAGACGAGCGGTTGTATTTTTTGAGGCCTAAGCCAGTTATTTCGATTATCGTGAAAGATCTCGATAGGTGGAAGTTGGTATTACCGAGCGAATTACGAAAAAAAGCGCTACGCGAAGCACACGATGTTCCTCAAGCGGGGCACCTCGGTATCGATAAGACATCAGCATTTAGCAGTATCATATTATTGGCCGAGAATGTTTCGAGACGTAGTTAATCACGTGAAGAAATGCGGTACGTGTCAGCTGACCAAAGTAGAACAGGCTAACCCCGCCGGACTCATGGGTAGGCGGATAGCGGAGGCTCCCTGGACGATAGTCGCGGCAGATATCATGGGTCCCTTGCTGCGCAGTAAGTTAGGCTTTCAATATCTCTTAGTAATTCAGGATCTGTTTACTAAATGGATTAAGTGCAAAACGCTAAGAACAGCGACAGGTCCAAAAATTCGGGAGGCCCTCGAAGACCTAATTATTTCGCGTTGGGGTACTCCCAAGTTTCTACTTACAGATAACGGTACCGAGTTCGTGAATCGCGTGATCATAGAATTTGCAGAGGAGACCGGAATAGCTCACACGACAATACCCCTGTACCACCCTCAAGCGAATCCAGTCGAGAGGGTGAACAGGGTTCTTACAACAATAATTGTCGCGTTTATTAATAGAGACCACCGGGAATGGGACAAGAATATTACCGACTTTAGATTCGCGTACAATACCGTTATGCATTCCTCGATAGGAACCTCTCCCGCGTTCCTGAATTTGGGCCGCGAGTTAGTACCGAGGGATAGACTGCCAGACCGAGGTAACGGTATGGCTCAGATCGAAGCAGCAGATCCCGCGGCTTGGTCGGATAGGATGGAGCGGCTAAAGACAGTTCAGGAATGGGTCACCGAGAATCTCGAGGGTGCGCAGGAGAAACAGGCGACGTACTATAATCTTCGACGTCGACCTCGCGTTTTCTGTACGGGCGAGCTGGTTTTAAGAAGGCGACATGTTCTATCATCCGCCGCGCAAAACATCGCGGCGAAACTGGCGCCCAAATTCGAGAGTCCCTTCCGGATCGGTGAAAAATTATCTTCTGTTGTCTACGAGTTGATCCGCTTAGACGGATCGACCGTAGGCAAAACACATCTCAAAGATCTAAAGCCCTACCACACCCCTGATCCTTCTTAGCTTACTACCGAGATTCGTCCTGCGAGCCGAGATGGATCACGCGCGGCAGCTTTGGGAGGAATTCCTCCGACGATACGGCCACGTCGTTACAGGCCTGAATGAGGACTGCCCCGAATTCTGGGGCGACCTCCAAGACATCCAGGAGGCGATACGGGGTATGCTGGTGACGACGCGCGGGGCCGTTGTAAGGGAATTCCCGAACACCCGGTACATAGAGACGCAAACTCTCCTGTCCGGGGCAGAAGGAGAGGTCAGCGTACGCCCACCCATGCGTTCGTTTGAGCAGCACGTCCGCATCGTGGAGGCGGGCACTAACCGGGCCGTACAGACGGAGCTCTCGATGCTCCGGACGCCCTGGTGGGAGCGAGCCGCTCCCCGATCCGAGTCCCGAGGGCGAGAGGCCCCCCGCACTACCGAGAGAGCCACATCACCGCATCAGCCGTGGACCGGAGGACCACTCATACGGAGAGCCAGGGCCCCATCGCCACATCGGTCGCGAGCCGCAGGACCGCTCCCACCGAGAGAGAGGGCCTCATCGGAGTCGCGGCCACCGGTCGTCCAGCCCATTGACGAGCGCCTCCCATTGGGATGTTGGAATTGCGGGGGCCGCCAGCGATACGCGGCATGCCCACTACCACGAGACCGTGACTTTTGTTACGGGTGTGGACGGCGAGGAGTCACGGTCCGCACGTGTTCGCGATGCGGGCCATCCTACGACGCCGAAGCACCCTCTCAGGAGGAGAGAGGCCCTCGCAGGACACTATATCCGGAGAGGAATGGTAGCCGCCGGGATCCGCGTCCTTCCCCTTACCCCTCCTTGCCATAGACCCGTGCGGAGGGTATCTCTGGATACCGCTTCTTTTATTTTGTTCAGTTTGTTTTTTTGTTTTGTTTATTTTGTTTATTATTTTATTTTTTTTTGGTTTGATACGATCGGGACGGTATTAGCCGACTCCCTAAACCCCTTTAATTAATCCCCACTTAACTATTTCCGTTCGGTATCATTCTCATAGCCCCTTTATTTTGTTTTTCCTTCATCTTTTTTTTGTTCTGGTTTCGTTGGTCTAGGCTACCCCCTATAAAATATGTATAATTTTGTTACCATAAGGACCCGATACCCAATATCCAGACTGTTGTTTTCCTTTGGGAAGAGCTTTACCGAGAAGGAGAAAATTAGGCTGTGATAGCAGGGGCCGATCTGTGATACCCTGGTCATTTAATTTTGAGAACTATGTAAGACTGAAATAAACGTTAGAGTAACTTTTATATTAACCGCATGAGTTCAATTTGTAACCCCGAGAATCTCCTTCCCCGTACCGATAGAAATTGTCATTCGGAATCAAGAGTAGGTATAATTGACGGGTTCTAATCCAGGTCCACCGAGGGGAGAGCGGGGTGCGGGGGTATCTCTGTGGCGCGGGGGCTGACGTCATGCGGGCGGGGGACGCTCGGTTTCAACGAAAGGTAGGGGGGGGGTCCTGAACGTGATATTCGACCGTTCGTAAACAAATAGATGGAATTATATTTTTTTTGATATTTTTTATGAAAATTTATGAGGGAT
The DNA here is from genome assembly GCA_949152495.1 of Lasius fuliginosus. NCBI lineage: Eukaryota > Metazoa > Arthropoda > Insecta > Hymenoptera > Formicidae > Lasius > Lasius fuliginosus. Next base: position 10,341,290 of record OX424445.1, read on the forward strand.
CTTGGACCCGACGCTGCGGTTATCGACGAACGTGTCAGGGCATAGGTTTTCGTAGGTTTAAACAAAAGTCTTCGCAAGGAGAAGGATAGGAGAGTGGAACAAGAGAATGAACCAATTTTATATTATAATAATTGTTTTATTTAAAAAAATGTTGGTGTGTTTATTACAATGTGTGTGTGTGTGTGTGTGTGTCTTAATAATAAAGTATAAAAAAATATATATAATAAAGTATAAAAAATATATAATATAAAATATAAAAATATTCCGGGGGTGGGACCTCTGTAACAAAAATTCTCATTAATATTGAATAAAATTTAAATTAATTAATTTCATATAAATTTAAAAGAATACTTACAGTTCCAATTTTCCTCCTCATCATACGGCTCGAGGCCGAACAGTTTTTTAAGACTAAAGACGTCAATATAAGTCCATGGATATTTATTACAATATTCTCGATCCTCTGTGCTGTCACCCCATAGGGTGTCGATATTATTCCGCTCACAGCGGCGACACCATCTCACATACCACCGATGGAGATATATGTGATGTTCAACATCCTCCACCAACTGAAATAACATAATTATTATATAAATATAATTATTATATAAATATAAAATATATATGTCAAAACACACGATAATACTTACGCGATTATTCAGCAAACTGAAGACGAAATTGATATATCTTGGTGAGAACATTTTAAGCACTTTTATTCTCTAACTGCACTGTGCAACGGTTTGAGACTTTGTGAGAGCACAATGAGTGGACATCCTCTCGGAAAAAAGATTTTAAAGTAGGGATGTATATCAGAAAGAGATGAAAACTAGAAAAGAAAAAACAAACCATGTTTTGCAGGTAGCGCAGGATCTTCGCGCAGTACCCTAACTTTATGATTATTTTTCCGTCCGATTTATCTCTCAGCGGGCCGCACTCGTCGCGCGAGAGAGAGAACGCGAGAGAGATAGCGCGAAGGAGAGGAGGAGAGAGATGAGAGGAGGAGGAGAGAGAGATGAGAGGAATTATTTTCTAAAATGAAATAAGCATTTTTAATATTAATATAAATGTTTAGTTTAATTTTTATGTAGACGTATCAGCGCCGATGTTCGGCAGCTTTGTGCCCTTGCTCCTCTGCCCCCCCCCCTCAGCGGCAAAAAATCCAGCGATAAGGGATGGAGATTATTTTTCTGAGATGCAATAAAACGCTCGATACACATCATATAAATACAGAGAGAAGTAAAGATTAGACGAAATATAAGATGGAAGCGCGTCAAATCTTAGTACATGTTTTGAAAGCGCGTCAAACCATAGTACATGATTTGAAAGCGCATGCATCGGTGAAAAAGTATAGCGGTTACTTTGTAGTGTCTGAAAGTGTTGCTTGGGTGAAGAATGGAAATTAATAATTTCGAAGCAATATCGGATGAGTCGTCTGACGAAGATCACGCGTTGTCGGATGACAGTGATTATATTAGTGATCGCAGTGAGGACCTTACAGATTATGACGATAAGATAGTGCCTAATTCGCAAATCCTTGCGCTAAATGGACGTACAAAAGTTTGCGCCATATACTTTTACTATTCGACGGGTGGTGCTTTAGCTTTATGTGCTTCGTGTATGATCTCTATTCAAGACTTCGAGCACATGTATGCTGTTCGGAAGCATGTGATTAAATTATACGATGCAGTGGATGGTCGATACTGTGCAAATTGTAGGGATTCATTGTATATAATAATGTCGTGTAATATGTGCCCAGTTTGTACGCAATAAAAGTAGGAAAAAAAAACATGGAAAACATCGAACAGAACGAACGCGACCTGTTGTCCCACCAAGTCACTACCTTGAGTGAATATTTTGCATGGCTGCAGCGTTGCGAAGAGTTTATCGAACAGCTCGAAGAACGCAGCCGTGTCAAGCGTCCGCGATTCTCGATCGGAAATAGACAATCTTTGGTTGCTAGAATCGCGCGACTCGAGAGTGCAAAGATTCGATTGCAGACAAGGTTTATACCTAGTGGTGGTAATTACAGTGGTGACAATAACGCGGGAAGACTCGTTTGGCGGGAGATCGATACCGCGTTCGAAAACCGTATACTAACCGGCGCGGTAATAAACAATAATTACATCGAACCTCGACAATTTCTCGAGAATGCCAAAGACATTGTGCTCGAACACGTGCAGAAAGTGATGCAAGAACACATTAATGTCAAAGTGAACACTGTGTTTAATGGTGAGTTTGTGTCGGGTGATAAGAGCGCCAACAAAAGTATCAATACGAGAAACTATGAACTCTTCCGCACATCCGATTTACGCGAGTGGTACGAGCGCCGCGTCATCGAGCCCATTCTAACATCGCTCGAAGAATTCCAGGAACGCGATAGCGGGTGGACTTTTTCGCGAATAATCGATTTAATTATTAATATAAACAAATATAATCCAATGCACGCGGGATGCTATATTAAATTACCGCGAGAAATAATGATGAAAAGAGCGGTGATAAACGTGCAATCTAAAGACAATGCATGTTTCGCGTGGGCGGTGGTCGCTGCTCTCTACCCCGCTGAAAGTCACGCGGAACGGGAATCATCATACCCACATTATACAACAGTGTTGAATTTCCAGAACATTGAGTTTCCAGTGACTGTTAATCAAATTAAAAAATTTGAACGTGTAAATAACATTTCGATAAATGTATATAGTATTGAAAAAGAGAATAACATTGTCCCGATACATCTCGGTGAAGAGAAGAAAGAAAAGCATGTCAACCTGCTGTACGTGCAAGATCCGCGAGACAACAGCGTTGGACATTTCGTGTGGATCAAGAATCTATCACGGCTTGTCAGCTCACAATTGAGCAAAAATAAATGCATGAAATATATCTGTGATCGGTATGTATATTTTAATAAGAATGTAATATATAAATTCTAAAAATCTTTGAATAAAAGATAAAATTGTGATTTTTTTTTGCAGATGTTTGCACTATTTCGGATACAAAGAAAAGTTGCAGTCACACATGGTTGACTGTGGGCAGATGAACGACTGCGCTATCCGGTTACCGAGCGATGAGAACAAGTGGCTCGCGTTCAACAACTTTAATCGGAAAGAGCGGCTTCCATTCATCGTATATGCCGACTTGGAATGCATTTTGGCGAAGACGGATAAGGAGGAAGAAGAAAAAAATTTATACCAACATCACGAGGTATTTAGCGTCGGGTATTATGTACATTGTTCGTACGACGACTCGTTATCCGCGTATCATTCTTGTCGTAGCGCCGATTGCGTTTCGTGGTTCGCTGAAGAATTAAAAAATTTAGCACTGCGTGTAAAAAATATTTTAACGACAAGTGTCCCAATGGCAAATTTGACATCGGATGAGTGGGAAAAATTTCACAGCGCGAAGCATTGTCACATTTGTGAAAAACCGTTCGAGCAAGACGATACACGCGTACGCGATCATTGCCATCTGACTGGACGATACAGAGGTCCCGCACACTCAAATTGTAATCTAAATTATAAAGAATCATTTTTTTTCCAATAGTATTTCACAATTTATCCGGTTATGACGCGCATTTTATTATCAAGGAAATAGCTACGGCGTTCGAAGGGCATATCGAATTACTACTGATAACGAAAGAAAAATATATTTCATTCACAAAATATGTTAAACTTGTAGACGATAAGAATCAAATTAAATTACGTTTCATCGATTCGTATAAATTTCTTACAGCCAGTCTTGACAAATTAGCGTCGTTTTTGAATAAAGATAAACTCCAAATTTTAAAATCGCAATTTCAAAATTTATCGACAGAAGATTTCAATTTATTAACACGGAAGGGCGTCTTTCCGTACGAATATATTGACTGTGTCGATAGGTTGCAGGATACGAGTTTACCACCGCGCGAATCATTTTACAGTTCCTTGACCGATGACACAGTATCCGAGAGCGATTACGCGCACGCCGAGAATGTTTGGCAACGATTCTCCATTCAAACGATAGGCAAGTATAGCGATCTGTATTTAAAAATTGATGTCTTGTTATTAGCAGATATTGTTGAGAATTTCCGCGATAGTTGTATTAAAAGTTATGGTCTCGACCCCGCGTATTACTATACTCTTCCCGGATACACGTGGGATGCTATGCTAAAACATAAGAAAATTACGTTCGAATTACTTACAGACATCGATATGGTTATGTTTATCGAACGCGGTATACGCGGTGGACTGAGTCAATGTTCAAACAGATACGCGCACGCTAATAACAAGTACATGCAATCATAAGACCCATCGAAACCATCATCGTATCTTATGTATTATGATGTAAATAATTTGTACGGATGGGCAATGTGTCAGCCATTGCCTTATGCCGATTTTCGATGGGTCGACAACATATTTAATTTTGACATATCATTTATCGCTCCCGATTCGCATATAGGCTATATCCTCGAAGTAGATTTAGAATATCCGCAGCATCTTCACGACACGCACACTGACCTACCGTTTTGCTTAACACGTGACAAGCCGCCTGGTAAGCGGCTAAGCTCCTCGCGACTCTGTACGATAAGAAGTGTTACGTCATACATTATCGCAACCTGCAGCAATGTACGCGTTACGGTCTTCGCGTTACAAAAATACATCGCGTATTACAATTCGCTCAATCCTCATGGCTCCGCGGTTACATTGAACATAACACATAATTTAGAACACTAGCTAAAAATGATTTTGAAAAAAATTTATATAAATTGATGAATAATGCGGTATTTGGAAAAACAATGGAAAATGTGCGTAATCGTGTCGATGTAAAATTATTGACAAAGTGGGACGGACGATACGGAGCAGAGGCAATGATAGCGAAACCAAATTTTCACAGTAGAAGCGTCTTTTCAGAAAATTTAATTGCCGTAGAATTACGGAGACTTGAAGTGAAATTCTATAAACCAGTCTATGTAGGCATGTGCATACTCGATATTTCCAAAACATGTTTGTACGAATTTCATCACGAGTATATGTTACCGCTGTATCGTGACAAATGTCGGATAATGTACACCGACACAGATAGTCTAATATACCATATTAAATGCGAAGACGTATATGAAAATTTGAAACAAGATATTGTCAAATTTGATACGAGCGATTACGCTGCGGATAATGCGTACGGTATACCGCTTGTGAATAAAAAAGTACCGGGTCTAATGAAGGATGAAAATAACGGTGCGGTAATGACCGAATTTGTAGGGCTCAGAGCAAAAATGTACGCTTTGCGAGTAAATGGCAAAACTGATACAAAAAAATTAAAAGGTGTTAAGAGTAACATTGTCACGAGAACGATAACATTTGACGATTATACACAGTGCCTGAATGACGTAATTGAAATGACGCGACAGCAGTCTTGTATAAGATCAAAACTGCATAAAGTATACACCATTCGCGAAACGAAAATTGCTCTGAGTCCGTACGACGACAAGCGGTATATCGTACCTGATTCGACCGACACATTACCATGGGGACACTATAAGATATAAATGTAATTACATAACATTATTAGTAACATTACAGTAAATACATTACATTATATTACAACATATTATATTTACGTTGTAAATGTAATATGATGTAATATAATGTAATGTGTTTGTGTGTGTGTTTAATATATTATAATGTAATGTGTGTGTAATATAATATTAATAAAGATTATTTTTGTATTTCATATTTCATATATTGTAACGATTATTGGACAGGATGTATTAATAAAGATTATTTTTGTATTTCATATTTCATATATTGTAACGATTATTGGACAGGATGTATTAATAAAGATTTTGTATGTCTTCATATTTCAAATACTTTATATATATGTTGTACACATTGTATATTTTTCCATAAATTAAAAAATAAATACAATCTGTATGAATTAAATCACATTGTCCTTATGTATCCAAGAATTGTGCGAATTGTCAAATCCCAGCCATTTCACGTAAACTTCGTCACCTCTTCTGCGCAATACTTTCTCCACGAGATACACGTCCAGATAATTCGCGCGATGCAACTCGTGCTCGTAGAACGCTCCAGCGACAGATTTTTTGCGATAATCCTCGAGTAGATAGCTTGCGGGATTAGTATGCTGTACTTTAACAATCTTAAACACCTCGGTTGTCCAATTTGGCGTGTAACCTTTCTCGAAAAGTGTCTTGTACTTGCTAACGCGTACCGGGTCACCTACTTTGAACTTTGCCAGACCCGCAATATTTACGCGATTGCACACGGTAGCCAAGAGTCGTTCAGCGATCGCGGGGGTAACGTCGACGGGTCGCATGCCGATCGTTCGATGCTTGCGCGCGTTGTAATCCGATACGAGTCACGACAACGCGTCGATCCACTTGTAAGTTCCGTTTAGCGTAAACATCTTCCACATATCGTTCTTCAGTGTGCGATTGAATCGCTCGACGACCGATGCCTTCAACACCGAATATGTGGAATAGTGATTGATGTCATGTTTCCGCATAAGCCGTTGCACGTCAGCGTTGTAAAATTCTTTCCCCATATCGGTTTGTATGTTTCTCGGGCATCTCTTGCTATCTGGAATTATCTCGGTGATAGCGTCAGCTGTCTTGCTTGCACCTTTACTCTTGAGTGGTACAGTCCACGCGTGCTTGCTCAACACATCGATGACGGTGAGTATGTAGTGGTAACCTCTGTTGAAACGGGAATACGGACGCATCTCGACGATGTCAGCTTGCCACAGGTCATCGTATCCTGGCACTATGACATGTCTTCGGGGAAAATTTTTTCTCGCCGGTGCATGCAGTTCGTTCACCAACTGCCGTTTCTCTAAACTATGTTGTTTTTTCGCTTCACCGGTTTTTCTCGATCACCGTTTGTTGTCATTGTTCATTTTATCACTCATTTCCGTTCGTAGCCGTTCTTTACCCGTTTCTGATCCGTTCTTGATCATCCGCTACCGTTCGATAGCCGTTCTTGAGCCGTTCTTGTGTTGTTTACTTCCGTTCTTGACCTATTCGAAAATCGTTCTTGACCCGTTCGCAGCCTTGTTCACAGTCGTTTCTGACCCGTTCGTAACCGTTCCTGACCCGTTCGTAGCCGTTTCTAACCCTTTCGCAGCCGTTCCTGAGTTGTTTGTAGCCTCGCATGTAGCCGTCGATGACTTGTTCGTAGCCTCGTTCGCAGCCCTGCTTGAGATGTTGGTAGCCTCGTTCGCAGATATTGCTAGGCCGTTCACAGCTGTTGCTAGGTCGTTCACTACCACTCATTGTAGTTGGATAGCAGTTCGATAACCTTTCGTAGCCGTTCGATAGCCCTTCGTAGATGATCGATAACCGTTCGGTAGCCGCTCCTAACCCGTTCAATGCTACTCATTCAGGTTGATAATCGTTTCTGAGTTAGCCGCACGTCGAAGCTCGTTTATCGCAGTCTGTAACGCTCGCACGTCCTTCTCAAGCGCAGTCAGCCTCTCATCTAATTCTTTCTGTTGATGCCTCAACGTTTTAATGCATTCCTCCAGGTACAGTTTGTTGACGGCATCAGTATCAGCTTCAGGTTGCGCTACACGGCGAATCTTGCGCGATCTCGCATCATAGTCCGTAGCGACGCGACACAGAGCGTTTTCGCGCACGTAACTTCTTACCAATCTATGATCGCTTGTGTCGGTTGCATCATTTCTCTGTTCGAATAATCCAAACTTGTTGATAGGCATTTTTTCGATGCGAGTGACGCAGATCGACTGATTAGTTTTGTCGAGACACCGTTTAATTTATAATAATGCCGACTTCGCGGAGTTCCTCGATGATCGACAGGATCTCGTTGTCGTGAGCGTTGTGACCAACATGGCGCGAAGCGTCGAGCAATCATAGGCGATCCACTAACTCGTTGGGGTTGTCCCAGTGCACGTAATCGATCTTATTGTCGGTTAGCGTCATTGCGCGAGGCATGGATACTTCCTTTCCAGATATTTTCTTTTTCGGTTCGATCTACATCAACGGTGCGATTATTTGTTTGTACTTGTATCCCCTGTTGCTTCTTAATTGACCTTGCGCATCATAATTGCGTTTATGCGCGTTCGTCACCAATAATATGCTTTTGTATTTTTGCATATCATCCTCCGTGTAAATAATGTCATCGGGAATTCTCTTGAAAATCAACTCGTATAATCCAGGTGTGCCAATGTACCTCACTTTGTCTATAATTATAGTCATCTTTGTCGATGTCGAATCGTTTGTTACCGAGCAGCATTTCATCCTTGTCGAAATAGACACCGTACACATGATCGATCTCTTTTTTTTTATCGCCACCGAGGAGAGTGCTCATGTACTCTTGTCCCAGTGGTCCCAAGTGCTTTCGCAACATTTCTTGACCTTCCGACGTTTGTAACCTGTTTCGAACAAACAATGTTTCGAGCGAGTTGCCCGTTGTTTCAAAAACATCGTTTACATGTGTTTCGGGTATCATAGGTTGTACGATTCTCGTTGTCGCGAACGGTGTAGAGGTTATCGGCGGTTCATCCAATAAAGCGTCCGATTGTTTCGATCGATCAGATGTACGCGACATCGATGAGCGATTCGCGTTCAATCGTTTCCTCTTTTTCGGTGTCACATCCTCCTCCTCCTCATCCTCTTCCTCCTCCTCCTCATACCGCTTGATGGGTAACGTTTTAATCTTCGCGTCAGCGTTACTTTCCGGCTCGTTTTTCACCGCAATCAGGCTCGAGTCGATGATCTTTTGTAGCGGTTCGATAATAGGCTTAAAGTGGGTCTTGACCGCGATATCGTCATCGATCTTACCGGTCTTCAAAGCGCGATGTTTCTTGCGGATGGATTCGCTCGTTTTCGCAATCTTCCTCGCAATCTTTTCACGCTCGCGAATATTATCGCTCTCAGCCATGTCGGTAGAGTGTCGAGCGCTCGCGTTTCACCCCTCTCGACAGAATACCGGGCAACGACTAATCGTTTTGTGGAATCGCGAACACGTTAAATCCTGTTCTGTATCGCCCGTTCGTAAGCGAGCTGTCCTTGTCTATCACTAGAAATCCATACTTTTGCTGCCAACAAGTACGACATAATTCACTGAAATCCTCGTACGACATATCGGTATTCACATGATCGTTGTACACATGTTTCAAGTTGGTGCCGTCCTGCTTAAACATGATCAGCAGGTTCGCGTTGTCGCGTATAAGATGTTTTGGTATTCTCGCGTACGTCTGACAGAGATAGAAGCAGTCAACGTTCGAATGGCGTCCCATTGAGAAGTACTCTCTTATCGTATCTTGCTTGTCACACGCCACATCATCGAAGACGAAAATCGAGTTTGGACGTGCCTCGCTCGGTGGAATAACGTCACTGTTATTGGAGAACGTAAAGTAGCCGATTTCGTCGATCGACGTCAACAAATTCTCCAGATACTGATATTTCGGCTGTTGCAGCGACTTCGAGTACACGTACACGTTCTCGAAACGTACACCGTGCAGACTTTCCAGTAGGCTTATCAGAACGTTGGTTTTACCGCAATTCGAAGGGCCGCAAACGATCGCGCGTATAGTAGTCGATAGCATCGTACCGTGTCTGCGCATCTCCGCGTTGTCCCCCATCGATCTGTCGTCACAATTCGTCACGCGTATCGTCAAAGGTTGTCGCACGAATCTCATTTTTATACTCCCGATTGGATCGAACGCCTGCCTATATATATAGAGGTGCATCGAAGTGAAATCACACAGTCTTGAAAATGTTTCTTCTTTTGACGGACAAGAGAGATATTCTCACGCTTACCGCCGAGCAGTTGCAGTTTGTGCACTTTTGTTGCAAAACTTTGGTCACTACGTGCAGCTACTGTGGGACAAGCTTCCGGAACACATGAAGGTTGATTCGGAGGTTCAGCAATATCGTCGATGCATGCAGCATTATAATCAACCGTGGCAGCAAACGCACATTGACGGTCCAGCGCCGTTGATAAAGGATTGCAGCGAATGTCAACGAAAATAGGTAGAGGTCTATTAAATCACGCGATAAACACACTTCCGATCGAATTTCATATCCCTGGCTATCAGTTTTGCGGTCCGGGCACGCGGCTAGAAAAGCGATTAGCTAGAGGCGATCGAGGTATCAACCCACTGGACGCGGCGTGCCGTGAACACGATATAGCGTACTCTCGGAGTAACAATCTAGCCGAAAGACACGCGGCGGATAGGATACTCGCCAAGAGAGCGCAAACTCGCATCATTGCAAGAGATTCTCTCGGTGAGAGAGCCGCAGCCACAGCTGTCTAGACAGCGATGAAAGCCAAGACAAAGTTCGGTATGGGTCTGAAGACGAAGAAGACGAAGAAAAAGACGGTGAAAAAACGAATACTTCCGGCAGCGAAACGCGGCGGTCTATTGCCGATTCTACCAATGTTGGGTGCGCTCGGATCCCTGATCGGTGGAGCGGCTGGCGTAGCAAAGATGGTGAACGATGGAAAAGCCGCGCAACATCAGATGCAAGAGATGCTACGTCACAATCACGCCATGGAAGGTCACGGATTGTATCTTGCGCCATACAAATACGGACGAGGAGTCTTAACGGGAAAAAAAAACGTCAAAGAGACGTTAAAATTGCCGCAGGGCGTAACTACCAACATACAATTGCTGCAACTGGCAAAACGTATGTACATTCCATATTTTAGAGGTGTTTTCATGCGTGACTCATTACCGATCGATGGTATATATCGAAATGAGAGCGGCATCGTAAATTTGGATAACATCAAAGGACCTGGTACTCATTGGGTGGCATACGCAAAGAGAGGGAATCGTGCTATATATTTCAACAGTTTCGGCAATCTTCGACCACCGAATGAATTGGTGCGATATTTAAATGTGATGAAAATAGAATACAATCACACACCTGTTCAAACTTACGATCAGAGCATCTGCGGACAATTGTGTTTGCAGTTTCTCCGAACGGTCGATGCACGCGAATTTAAAGACAGACATTGCGCTATTTAACTTAGTATTCGTTAAACAGTTTGGTCAACATGTCTATGACATTCACGCTGACTGGGAGGAGTAGCGTTCTCGCGGTAAACTACTTTCCCACCGTAGATTTGAGCGACGGTGAATACGAGCTTGGTCTAGCGGATTTTGAGAGTTATCACACGATATCGAACGTGAATTCCACGAATAATAAATTTTACTTTGGCAAAGATGACGCGGAAATTATGATTCCCGAGGGATCGTACGAGCTGCAAGCGATACATGAATTTTTGAAACATACAATTTCACGAAAACGTCCGCGACATGCAGTTCGTGACGACGATAAAAAACACGCTGACGACGGTGACTTTGAAGATGGAGAATGGCCGATAGTGCTCCGGGCTAATTACAATACGATGAGGAGCGAGATTAAATGCGCCTACAGAATAAATTTTAGCAAGCCTAACAACATTGGATCGCTACTAGGATTCTCGAGCCGTATACTGCAGCCGCGAAAATGGTACGAGTCGAACACGCCGATTAACATTATCAACGTGAACATTATCCGCGTAGAGTGTAACGTGACCGCGGGTGCGTACAGCAACGGCAAACTCGTTCATACGATACATGAATTTTCACCGAGGGTACCACCAGGATATAAGATATCGGAAACACCGGCGCACATCATTTACCTACCGATCATCGTACGGAGCATTACGGATTTAACGTTACGTGTTGTCGATCAAAACGGACGATTACTCCTCGATTTTCGAGGAGAAGAGATCACCATTAGATTGCACATACGACGGCGACAGTGATAACATACGTATGCAGCGTATGAGATGCTCGTGTTGAACAAAGACGTAAGAGATAACACAATCTTTACGAGGCCAGCGACAACAACGTCGGTATTCGCTAATATCCAATCATCCTGTTGCACTAAGAAAAATAAATTAAACGCATCAAACGTTGCGTTTTTACAATCTTTGGGATTTGCGGTGCGAAACATTTGAACGATGACTGATATTCTCAACATCGAAGACGAGCCAATCTTTGACGATCGCATTGTCAAGATTGAGACTCACGCGTACAACCCGTTTGCCAACATTTGGACACAGTGACGAGATAAGAATACCCATACAACAACAGGATCTGTATACGTTGCCGTATGAGAGTTTCCTATACATCGAGGGAGAACTGAAGATAAACAACCCAGTTGAAGGATCTGCTGTGACGCTGGGAAATAATTGTGCCGCATTCATGTTTGATGAGATTTGATACGAACTTGATGGCGTGGAGATTGATCGCAACAGAAACGTGGGAATAACAAGTGCGCTCAAAAACTATGTAACAATGACATTCGATAGAAGCATGACTATGAGTAACGCCAGCTGGACTGATCCGATTACTGTGAATGGATACTTTAATTTTTGCGTACCGCTCTACATGTTATTGGGATTTTGCGAGGATTACAGACGCGTGGTGATTAACGCTCGTCACGAGTTGATCTTAATACGATCGCGCAACGACAACAATTGTCTGGTTGGAGATTCTGCGCTGCGACCTGAGATCAACATATTCAAGATACAATGGCGAATGCCACACGTGTTGTTGAGGGAAATTAAGAAGTTGTCTATGCTGCGCGCTCTGGAAAGCGGACGTTACATCAGCATGGGTTTTCGCTCGTGGGATCTGTATGAGTTTCCGCTATTGCAGCGTACAACCAAGCATTCATGGGCCATTAAGACCGCGACTCAGCTGGAGAAGCCGCGATACGTTATCTTTGCTCTGCAAACAGGCAAGAAGAACGTCATGGCTGAGGATACGAGTAAATTCGACCACTGCAAATTAACCAATGTGAAACTCTATCTGAACTCGGAATATTATCCGTACGACGACATGAATCTGGATTTCGATAAAAACAGATGGTCGATTCTGTACGACGCGTACACGCGTTTCTCCAAAGACTATTACGGATACGCGTATCTCGAGCCGAGTCTCACCCTCACAATGTTTCTACTTAACGGTCCATTCGTGATCATCGATTGTTCTCGACAAAACGAATCGGTCAAGAGTGCAACAGTGGATGTGCGATTGGAATTTGAGTGTAAGGAGAATGTGCCTGATAATACCACTGCGTACTGTCTCATCATACACGATCGCATGATCCAGTACAACCCGCTGACCAACGTTGTGCGCAAAATCACCTAAGTGTTCGCGATAACACCGAGTTTAGACAATAATTTAGAGAAGGGGAAGAGGAGCAGGATATAAATCAAAGTCTTGTGAGATGGTTGTCATTCCTCTCGACTGACGCATCAAAGAGGGAGATCTCATCATGTCTGTACCAACGTTTGTGGATCTGCAAGGATTCATCATCAATAACCGATTGATCGTGAAGAAGGTGGCGGTGCTGAGGAGGGGAACTGTTCTCGCACACTACATTTTTCGGAGTCCTGTACCATGGCATCTCCTTACAAAATCTGAAAAGTCTCAAGTTTTATGGTTGATGGCGAATCATCATGGACTGCAATGGGAGGATGGAATCGTTGCGTACAGCATGGCAAAACAATTGATTACAACAGCTGTGGTTGAAGATAATGATGAAATGTCGTGTACCGTATATGTTAAGGGACGCCAGAAACGAGAATGGCTGGCTAATATGCTTGATGATAATGCGAAGGAAAACTTAATCATCGAGACCTTGGATGCTGATTACGACGATATCGAGTCTCTAAATAATCTAGATGTTAAAAGTACTATGCGATGTGGAAAACATGTTAAGAATTGCGCATTACAAAATGTATTCAAAATATTTAACTGGTGGTCACAACGCCAAAAAGAATTGCAATATTTGGAAAAATAAAATATTTAAACATTAATATGTTTTATCTCTTACTACCCCTCCCCATTCTTTCCCCCGCGAGTCGTTTCTAAGAATTCTTATTTATCCAAGCGCCGTCTCTCCCTTCTTCTAAATTTCAGAGCGCTAGAAGCACTCCCAGATACTCTCCCACCACATTTATTACTAATCTCCCCCACTACTTTTAGAAAAAGAGCATCACGTATACTCGGTTAGTTTTTATACGATCAGTCTTTCGTCAACTGTTCACATTGGTGGTTCACTTTTCACAATCTAGAGAAATGTTCTCGACTGGAAGAAGCAGTATGAATTACGTTCCGATTCAGGATGGTAAAACTCCCACAAATAAATGGAACAAGTAAGTTTCGATAAAGCATTGTATATTTTATACTTTATATTTTCCTTATAATTTATTAAAATATTTTTTATAGCATTTCATCCGGGCCTCGTCATGCGGTTCGTATACTTGGAAGAAAATACGCCTTAACCCCGACTTCGTATAAATATTTAGAGATTGTAATCAGCGTTGGAGCTGCATCATATGTGGAACTGGCTCTGCGATAATCGAGGCAATCGAATAATATTATCTATTGAAACATGGAAATTGCTAATGCAGAAACGAGCGGACATCGAGCGATTACAATCAGCTGAAACTCCATTATGGATTCGAGATATGATACTTGAAGTGGTTCAAATGTCTAATTCAAAAATTATAAAAATGACATTATTTAATAATTCTTTGTATATGCAACCATCGACTTTTCTACATTTATTCGACTTTGAAAATTGTATACGTCATATGTATTCATGGCTATCCGAAAATACGTATAGTGTTAATGAAAATTTGAAAAATTTGTAGCTGTTTTACAACGTAATGACATCATAGATGTATGCAATGCTGCAAAAGTGATACGCGAAAGTGATGCGTTTGACGGCGAATCACTAATAGATTGCGAATTATTAACATGCGCTATAAATGATATTCTTCACGATGCTTGTAATAAAATACACACTTATTAATAAACATTTATATTAATATTTAAAAAAAATGCTTATTTCATTTTAGAAAATAATTTCTTCACACGCATTTCCATCCGCGCGCTCTCCCACCCGTAAACAGTCCCAGCTCTCATACATAGCTCCCACTCGTTGCAGTCCTTGCGGGGATGACGTCATACAGGGTCTCGAGGCGAAGCGCGTTTCGTGATGCTGGGAAGCGTCCTCGGGTAGAGAGGGAGGGAGGCTAGGGAGAGAGCTAGCACTTAAAAGAAAGAGATAGCGTGAGGCGTTTACAAGAGAGATATAGCGTGAGATGCATGCGAGAAAGAGATAGCGCGGCAAATGATAAAGAGAGAGGAGAGGAGAGAGATAAGGAATTTTAAAATACACTTTTTTTTTACAATAATAATTTTATTTAATGTGTATATTTACATTTGTGTGTGTGTGTATGTGTGAATTTAAAATTTAAAATAAGGATAATATATTAATAAAACTTAAATAAATATAAATGAATATAAAAGTATATAATATAAAAATTAAAAAAAAGGTTGTGGAGGGGGCGCGACAGTGGTGGTGATGGTCCCGAGGCCATGAGGCTGGAGCAGATACACCCGCCTTGAATCTGATTGGCATGGATGACGGGCAGCAAATGTAAGACTCCTTTATAACATAGAAAAAAATATTAGCATTTTCTTAACTTTTAATTTAAAAAGGGATACTTACCAATTCCTGCACATCGGAAACTACTTAAATATTTCACTTAAATGTGTCTCAATTTTTAAAAGTTTATTGTTTACAAATAGGGCACAGACTGCATGATGTTATTTGAGACACTGAGCCTCCATATTCACAGCATCTATCTTCCACAAGTAGAACGTATCGCTCAGTCTCGTGTGTGCGTACAGCACGAGCACGTGAAAACGTGTCATTCACTCGCAGGAAACACGATGTGCAAAATTTGTCACCATTGTCAATTTCATAATAAAATGAAATGGAACACATTTTTTGAAGTTCGTCAATGTCGCGAACATCAGCACGTTTTAAAATTTTCACATGTTTTTCACTGAATTCCTTCTCATTGCACTCACTATCGTAATCGGAGTCTTCTAAAATTCTTATTTCATCATCGGATGATTCTTCTTCATTGTCCACTTCGACATCTATTTCCATGTCTTCGTTATTTTCAATGGCCTCTTCTTCTCTATTGTCGATGACATCCGCTTCATTTTCTCCAATATTCATTTCTCCTTCTTCAATATTCATTTACGCACTTTTATTTTGCTCTTCATTGCATGAATGCTAAAGACTTTTTGACACGGAGACAGACCCTCTCTCCATAAGCTTTAACCCCATCCCTCTCAAAATTTCCACAATGGAATATTGTAGAAATAAAATCGGGCGTTATCCGTTTATAAATTCGAGCAGTCGAACATCGATGCTATTTTGTTTGCACCTACGAAAATCTATGCCCTGACACGTTCGTCGATAACTGCAGCGTCGGACCCAAGATCCCTCATAAATTTTCATAAAAAATATCAAAAAAAAAAGATAATTCCATCTATTTGTTTACAAACGGTCGAATATCACGTCCAGGACACCCCCCCTACCTTTCGTCGAAACCGAGCGTCCCCCGCCCGCATGACGTCAACCCCCGCGCCACAGAGATACCCCCGCACCCCGCTCTCCCCTCGGAGGACCTGGATTAGAACCCGTCAATTATACCTACTATCAAGTAACCTTGAAAGCGAATAAAGAGACTTAGACAAAAATTTCGGGGCCTCAGGAGGGGCGAGCGGAGTAGTGGTTCGATTGGTGACATTGAGCAGTTTGCAGTTTGTGGAGAGTAAATATCGGAGTCGGATTACTCTACGACACTACCAACGATAATTGTACTCGCATTCTCGAAATATACATCCATTCTTCTTATATTTCTTATATCACGTGTTGTCTCTACCGCCGTCCTCTCTCTCTCCGGGACTCCGAGAACGCTTCCTCCCTCCGCGGAAAGTACCCCGCCACTCTACCAAATGAGAGACTGAGCTACCGAGATAGAGCCGTCGTTGTTTGTTCGCCGAGTATAGTACGTTTGTGTGGTACGGTTAATCCGTACCTGGCGCCCAAAAAGTCAGTATACCGAATCTCGTCTCTGAGACAGATACCAAGAACGACGAAGTTGCGCGTCCTTTCCGATATGCCGAGGAAAGATACGTTGCAGTGTGTAGCACACATGTAGCACGAGAGTGGCACGTGACATATATTGCTTGAAATTTAACCAATCAGATGTGATTGCCATATCACTTACGCAACGCATGATTATGTACATACTTTTTGGAGTCATGTATTTTGGCGAAGTTAGCAGTCTAGTATACATATAGATGACTGTGCATATGACGTATTGTAGAACGGGCCACAGTGATGCCAGTTTCGAGACACTGGCGCCGTCCGCTGCCAGCGTGTATGGAGGGGGTAGCGCATTCAAATAAGGAGTCATACGTGTGCGCTCAATGCGTATAAAGTAACTATTAAAGTAACTATTAAATTAGTTACTAGTTACAAAAAAAAGTGTAACTAAGTTAAGTTAGGGTGTATCCTGATGGAGAAAGAAATAGCGGAACGGAACAGTAACGGAAAAGAGATATGGTGGGGGGTTAGCCAATCAGAATAATTCCGTTTCAATTTCGTTCCGTTTTTTGATAGGTGGATTCCCCATGGCACGGAACTATTACGGAACGGAAAATAAACGGAAAAATGTCTAACCTATCGACATCGAAATTCGTGAAGTGCCGAAGTGTTCTGAGTTATTGATTAGGAGAAATTCAAATGTGGATATTGTGGCTGGATTATTTGGCGTTATAAAAAAGGAAAAATTTCACATAGTTGCTTGGAAGACTGTAGAGAATTAATAATGGACAATAGAAATCTCTTTAGAAGTGGTATGTATATTTGTGTGTACAAGAGAGACAATATATTCAACAAACTATCATTATCATTCATTTTTTTATAATATTGTCATTCAATTTAACTAATGCTTAGAATACATAAGTATTATATACGATATATCTGTTACGAACATTCAAAATTAAACTTGAATTAATCAGATTCTTTAGCAACACATTTGCTTGTCGAGAATGAGACTGATAGAAACAGTACTTCCTATATTGTTAAAGAAAATACTGCCTACGAGAAAGAAAATATTGCAATTAAAAATAGTATTCCTTCCACATCGACAAGGGCTAACTTCAACATGGATGATGTTCTTACTCCTGTTACTAATAACAATAATTCATTGTCTCCAGCCTCTCTAACATCACCGAAATCAAGAAGTATGAATTTCAGCGTTTATTGTGTGCAACATACATTAACGAATGAATAATTAAATTATAATTTCTTTGTTGCAGAGAGGAAGAGGATTGATCTAGACGAATACGAAGAAGTTCATGAAGATGAATATGACAGTATATCAGAGTCTTCCATCTCTAAAAATGTTTTACGAGTAGAAAACGAATACTGCAATGGAAGAATAAAATATATAAAAAAAAATGTTATTAATAAATAAAGTAAATGAGTGGAAAAGAACACAATTAAGTTGGCAGAAAGAAGTGCGAAGAAGACAATTAGTTAAAACTTTCTTACTGCATCAGTTTTTAAGAAAAAAAGAGAAGAAAAAAGAAATCCAACCAAAACTTTGGGTTCGATCAATATTTACTGAAGAAAGGAGATATTGTCAAGGAGATAGTGACAATCTAATTAGAGAAATGGCAAATGATGATTCTGCAAAATATTTTGAATATTTGAGGATGACCAAAGAATCTTTTAATGAATTACTGGAATTACTTGAATCAAGAATTACAAAAAAACATGTTGTAAGATCTCCAATATCGGCGTCTACGAGGTTACAAATATGTTTACGCTATTTAGCATCAGGTGATACAATGCATTCGATTTCTTTCGCCTTTCGAGTTGGATTAAATACAGTTTCAAAAATAGTAGCAGAAACTTGCGAAGCTATTTGGGATGTTTTGAAAGAAAAAGTTTTTCCTGAAATAACAGAGGATTTGTGGATCCAAAAAGCAAAAGAATTCGAACTCTTATGGGATTTTCCAAACTGTATTGGAGCAATTGACGGAAAACATGTGCAAATCCAGGTATATATAATTTGTATATTACAGTATATTTCTTAATTTTTTAATCTATTTTATATTTCAGGTTCCACCTAAAATTGGCTCAACATTTTACAATTACAAAAGTACGCACAGTATTGTACTTATGGTACTTGCGGATGCCAATTGCTGTTTTACAGTAGTTGATATTGGAGCTGAAGGAAGACGAAGTGATGGAGGTGTATTACAAAATAGTATACTTAGACGTCTACTAGAAGATAAATGTTTAAATGTACCAAAAGCGAGATTAATTTCAGACAAAGGTCCTGAGTTACCTTATGTTATAATAGGTGATGAAGCTTTTGCGTTAACTAGTTTATGTTACGTCCATATCCACGAAGAAATAATTTAAACCTAGAAAAGAAAATATTTAACTATCGACTAAGTCGTGCTCGAAGAACAGTAGAACGCATTTGGCATTCTAACTTCGAGATGGAGAATTTATCGAAGACCTATAGCAACATCTGTTTATAATGCGCTATTGTTAAAGCTACAGTTTGTTTGCATAATTTTTTAATGATAAACGATCTTGCACTTCCTATAAAAAATAGAATATATTCTGTAAATATTTGTCTGAATGATAAAAATGGATATTTTCAAAACTTACAAATTCCTACGATTGAAAATGATACCTTTAGACGTGGAAGTACTGTTCGAGATCGGTTTATGGAATATTTTTGTACTTTTGGAGCTATTAAACAACAATGGGAAAAAGCGAACAAGAATAATTTCTAAAAGTTTAATAAATTATAACAAATTACAATTTCTTTCTTAAAACAAATACAGAATATGCTCTCCATCTGACTATTTAGTATATGTACTCTTATTCTCTTAATTATATATTTTTACTAACAAAACAGCTTGCAAACATTGCACCATACAAACAGTATCTGTACCAGTAACAGTGTAACTGTACCAGATAGATAAACATATTACAAAAGGATATTGTAAAAAGAATAAAAACTATTAAGTAGTAATAATTATAAAGTAAATTCTATTATTTAAACTCTCATTATATATCTTTATTATATAAATTTATAATTATATGTTTCATTTTGTTATATAACTATCTAATAAACAAAACATCTCTCTAACAATACTGTACATAAACAAAACAGAATAATGCTATACAAATAAAACATAAGAACTAATCAAATACTGCATCATACAAAACAGTATTGTAACAAATAGATATTTTATAAGAATACTGTGAACAAAACAAAAACTGAAAAATAAATGCTGCAGAAAATGCAGAATATGTAACATATTGCATCAGCCTTCTTATTATATTATAAAGATCAATCTTCTTATATTTCCTTATCACATTTTCTTATTATGTCTCTTTGTATCTCTCATCTTCCTCTTCAACTTCATATAATCTTGATAAGAATTCTATTTCTAACTTTGATCGTGATTTGTAAGATAGTCTGTGTAAATCTTCTGCCAAACGTGAGACGAATCCATCTATAGGATTTGATTCTGCAGTTTGTGTTAAAGAATTAATAAGAGCTTCTTCGTATTCGTCTAGATCAATCCTCTTCCTCTCTGCAACAAAAAAAAATTATAATTTAATTATTCATTCGTTAATGTAAGTTGCACACAATAAACGCTGAAATTCATACTTCTTGATTTCGGTGATGTTGGAGAGGCTGGAGACAATGAATTATTGTTATTAGTAACAGGAGTAAGAACATCATCCATGTTGTTGTTGGCGCTTGTCGATGTGGAAGGAATGCTATTTGAACTGGATGCTTGCTCTTCATATATTGATCTTTGTAAGAATGTTACGGTTCTAAAATAAATTAGGACGTTAATATAACATATAATAATTATCAGGTAAAGTATCACTATTCTTAAACTTACTGTCGATATTCCAATGTATCATTTAAGAAAGTCATTACATTGTAGTAACGAAAGGATGGTTTTATTTCATAGTTCTTTGGTAAACCAGCTGCACCACTTTTTTGTAGAATACTTTGTTTCTTTTTTAATATGTTTCTTGCTTTTCTGTAGCAGTCTTTCAAATAGGTCCATCGTTTTCCTGCTTCAGTAGCGGTATATAAACCTACGACACACATAATGTAATTAAAAAATATATATGTATGTAATATTTGTTTTGTGTATTTATATATAGAAAATTTTGCAAATAAATAAATATATAAATAAATAAATATAAATGCTACCTTTTAAACATTCGCTGACTTCTTGCTATAAGCAGTCTTTTTGTTTCCTCCCTCGCTCTTTCACTGGTATGCGAAAATCATATAAGGCTGGTCTCTCTTTTACTGCACTTATTAAATCTTCATCTAGCTTCTCTGTATCATAGCCAGTGTGTTCTTCAAGATCCTCAGCAATATTTTCTTTCTCATAAGCAGTACTTTCTTTAATAGAGGCAGTGCTGTTTCCATCAGTCTCATTCTCGACATGCGAATATGTTTCTAAAGAATCTAAATAATTCAGGTTTAATTTCAAATGTTTGTAACAGATATCGTATATAATACTTATGTATTCTAAGCATTAGTTAAATTGAATGACAATATTATAAAAAAATGAATGATAATGATAGTTTGTTGAATATATTGTCTCTCTTGTATACACAAATATACATACCACTTCTAAAGAGTTTTCTATCGTTGTCCATTATTAATTCTCTACAGTCTCCCAAGCAACTATGTGAAATTTTTCCTTTTTTATAACGCCAAATAATCCAGCCACAATATCCACATTTGAATTTCTCCTAATCAATAAAATATGTATATTATGTAGAGTCAATTTCAATTTGTTTCATTAAATTTGTAATAAGAATTAAACCTAATCTATTTTATAAGTGTTATGTGTTTAATATTAAGTAATCTCACATATACAAGTGAAAATACATATTCATGTGAGATAGCATTTTAACATATATATTTTATTTTCACATATAATGTACCAATGACGACATTGCTCTTTATTTGCTATTCGTAGTGGCCAAAATGCAAAAAATATCAAAATGCCAAAGCGCAAAATGATTGACTCAGAACACTTCGGCACTTCACGAATTTCGATGTCCATGTCGAGGTTAGACATTTTTTCGTTTATTTTCCGTTCCGTAACAGTTCCGTGCCATGGGGAATCCACCTACCAAAAAGCGGAACGGAATTGAAACGGAATTACTCTGATTGGCTAACCTCCCACCATATCTCTTTTCCGTTTCTGTTCCGTTCTGCTATTTCTTTCTCCATCGGGATGCACCCTTACAGTTATAGATGCAGAAAAAGGAACGAAGTTAAGTTATAGTTACCGAAAAAATATAACTGTAACTGTAACTTCGTTACAAGTAACGAGTTACTTCCCAACCCTGCCTGTATGATTAGGCAATGTGACCCTTCCTAAATAAGAATGTGTTGCTGAGTCATATATTTTTCCTGATGTAATACGCATTTCGTCCATAACAAGAGAACATTCTTTATCTCTTTCGTCTTGAAACTGCGATACTTTAATCTTCAAAAATTCAAAAATTTCATCCGATATTCCACTTGAAAACTCTAATCCTTGTAATCTCTTTTGAAGCGTTCGAACACTTGGTAAAGGCATATTTTCTCTTATTAATTCTTCATAACCACGTTCACCACAAGCAAATTTCAGTCGTAATGCTTTTATAATTGTATCGTTAGACCAGTGTCGTGGTCTCTTACAGTTTGTTAGTAAAGTACAAATTTGATCATGTGTGAACAATCGTTTCAATTGAATCTTATATAAATTGTTGTCATTTCTTTTCTTTACTTGTGTAAGAGCATTTCTTGTCGCTTTCAATTTTTTTTTAACATCATGATTTTTGCTGCTTGTTTGTTCAATAAACTTTTGTTGTTTTGTAATAATACTGTAGCTTCGTCCTCTTTTATTGATTCTTGTTGGCTATAACTTGTTGATGGTGAATTTTGTATTTCCTGCTGAAAGTAAGCATATGATACATATAAAAGATTTCACTTTTAGGAAGGAACCATATGATAATGTCACACTTACTGTAATTGATCGCATTTCGAATGATTAATCAGAGTTCCCTTCTATAGCAGCTATACCAATATCGTCACTGCTACTAGGATTAATTTCTGATTTCTCAAATACCTCAGATTCAGATAAATGATTGATTTGTACATTGTCAGTCTTACAATTAGACTGTTCCTGATTTAAGTCACTTGCACTGCTTTGGAAAAGATAAACTCAATTGTCATAAATTAATTTATTATCATATTGAACTGTTTTCCATATCTGTCATTTTTTTCGTTATCCTGTTTTTTTAAGTAAAATCCAAAAATTGTTGGCACTGCATTAGGTTTCAGTTTTTAAGATCATCAATTCTTTTTTCCCACATTGTTGGATCAAAATGAACATATACAAGTTGATACATGAAAAAAATTTATTTTATTTAAAAGATAAAATAATACTAAATTCGACAAAAAACCTCACAAAGATACGAAGCATCGGTTAGGTTCCAATTTTGTCGTCCTACATTTGCAGCTTATTTTGCTCTTTGTTCGGGATTACGAGGAAAGATTTTCATTATATAACCCTTTTTCGAAGAATTATTAGAGTCTGGCGCAGCACAACCAGTCATTTTAGAAATTTTGAAGTACGTTAATAATATAATCTTCCTGTACAGACAACTTTTTAGATGCACATGTGTTTCTAGGTTAATGTGTCATGTCGAACATGGGTTTTTACAACTGTGTTGGTGTTCACAGTTATATTATATTAGCCATGGTTTCCGGTTTTTACTGAAAAATGGCGTTGCCGACCTAACTTTACCGTGTCATTTCGCGACTTTTATTAGAGGATCTCTAGTTAATAACTGACCGCGACACGTATCCTCTTTAGTTTTAGGTTTAGTGACTGCCCGCTGCGTTTTGGCGGTGGGTCTTCTAGATAATTAGATCGGAACGCGGTCAAAGTCCATATGTAAGCGAAGGAGGTTAAAAGAAATTCTTCGCTTGCACTTTGGCAATTTTTTGGTCGCAATGTTTTTTGCAATTTCGCAACTTTTGCAACTCTTGTTCTCGTTTCGCGCGTGACCCGCTGTGTCGGCGTTTCGCGCGGGTATTTGTCCTACTCTGATTATAATATAATATATATAAAATAATTTAATATATTTGTGTGTAGCCTTTAGGGCTATAACAGAAATTTGACGAAAGCAAGTGGTTTGTTCTTTTTAGCTGACCTGGGGCTGCATTAGAACTAAACTAGTTCAAGCCAGTTCAAGATAGTGTAGGCAAGTGCAAGAATATACATGGGTCTAAAAAGAACGGCATAGTGCAGTAGCCAACATGGCGGACGACATGGCACGATGTTTTAATAATAATGCTGAATTATTAAATTATGTAGAAGAAGAAAATATAATCGTTATACCACCACTGTGGATGAAGATGATGGTAATGTATATTTTAATATATGAAACAAATTGATTATTAACAAGATGAAAATGTTAAGAAAATCTAACCTAGCAAGTGCTTTTAGATTATAATGACACGTATGTTGCATCCAATTTTTGGAATGATCCAAAGAATAAAACATATAAAGATAATGAATTATATAGAAAATATATCGTTAGCCGTTACAATATACATGGGTCGACTTCATAATGCATTTCCGTTTATCGAGAGAAATTGCATATGAACTCATAGCTAAATTCAGCATGTCTGAAGTATTTACTGTCTGAAGTATTTACTTCTTTAGATACGTTTGTATTATTACAAAGGAGGTATACTATTCTTATTTATTAGAATAAACACAGAACTATTGAAATAACCCTGGCAGAAAAATTCTACAAAAAAAATAAAAATAACTACGCAAAACAAAAAACCCATTATAATCTATGAAATTCTACACGAATTTAAGAAATGCTACAAAAATCTACGTGAAAATGCTAGAATTGGGGAACACTTTTGTAATTTTTTATAAATACTTGTAGTATTCTACAATTAAATAAATGTTTTAAATACTTAAAATTTTATCACCAAAATTTTAAAATTTGTAGATTTTTGTAATATTTTGTATAAAATTGTAAATTTTCATAAAATACTATTTGCAACAATTTTTTGATTCTAGAATATTGTGGGAACGAGAGTTCAAATCCCGCGCTACGGAATTCCGACCGCGGTACTGACAAACCGAGCGTGAGGCTGGCAAGCCGCGAAACAAGAGACGCGAGACGCGAGATTGAGAGACACGTTATCACATCACAGTATTCAATTAATCCCTTTGTACGAAATAAACAGACGTTTCGGTTCTTAATCGTGTTCCTTTTACTTTCGATCCCACAATTGGGGGCTCGTCCGGGATCGCGAGCAGGAATTGCGATAGAAGAATCATCGTCATTTAAAAGGCGTGAGGGTGATAAGGCGACAAGGCGTTAAACGTAGCGACGTGGTAACACAACGACGTTTCAGTAGTAATTACAAGCGTACTAGACGAGGCGGTTTAGTGACACGTTCCGGCGGTAATTACATTGCGCGAACGGTGTTAAGCACACAGACGGCGGAAGAAACTGAATCGACGAACGCGTGTGGAAATAGTGGTGAATGAAGAAGGTAACAAAAATGGCGCCTACAATGCCGGATATATTAGACGAGCTATCGATAGATGAGCTTATGAAGAGGCTCGATCAGCTCGGACTGCAAACGACGGGTATCAAAGCTATACTACGCGAGAGGTTACGGAAAGCTATAGAAGGAGAGACCTCACAACCAGTGAATGGCCAAGACGATCACGGCAAAAGGAGACGAATGGCGGATACGGAGGCGGAAGTACAACTCGAGAAATTATCAAAGGAGCAGTTAAAGCAGAGACTACGTGATCTTAAATTGCCTGTGACAGATTTAAAGTCGGTCCTTCGCGAAAGATTACGAGCGGCCCTGCAAAAAGACTCGAGTGACGAAAATGACGAAAATGACGAAGATGATGTGAAGCGATGAGTGACGGTCATATCGGCGACAATGAAGATGACGTTGGAGGAGCAGTAGCGACACCGATCCGCGATCGAGGCGCTCGCGCAGCAATATTACCCCGCGATATATACAATGGAGGGCGCGACGGACGAAGAACGGGACAAGTGACGTTGATGTATAAAGATGTGGAAGATGCTCTCTTGACCTTTAGTGGTGACGGCACACAAAATGTAAGGACGTGGTTTATATCATTTGAAGAAACGGCTGACCTGTGTGGTTGGACGGATATACAGAAAATTATTTACGCTAAAAGGTTATTGCGAGGGTCGGCGAAACTCTTTGCAAATTTTGAATGTCATGTGCAATCGTATTGTGCATTCAAAAAGGCGCAATATTGAAGAATTTGGCAAGACACTGAATACTCGTCAAATACACAAGGAATTGAGCAAGATAACGAAGAAGCCCGAGGAAACGTATCAAAAGTACATTTATCGTGTCTTGGAGCTGGCGAGTCATGCGGAAATTGAACTAGAAGCCAAGATACAATATATTATCGACGGTGTAAAAGATAAAGAGTCGAACAAAGCCATTTTGTATAGTGCAACGTTGATAAAGGAGCTACGACAAAAATTTACGCAATATGAAACGCAGCGTGCTAATAGAAACAAGGCGAAGCAACAACAACAACATCAAACATCTGGTAAAAAGAAACCGATAAGTAACACAAATCAGACGTCAACGATGGCCACTACCAAACGGTGCTTTAACTGCGGCGATTCAAAGCATCTAGGAAAAGATTGTCCAAATAAGGTAAAAGGTTCAAAATGTTATTCATGTAATGAGTTCGGTCATATTGCAGCAAAGTGCCCGAAGGGGTCGGAGGCAACAAATAAAGGGGCAACTCCAGCCAGAGTTGACGCGCTCCAATCTCACAACAATAAGAAGACGTATAAAAATATACGAATCTTAGAGAAGGATCTCACGACTGTAATTGATCCAGGTAGTGATCTGCACCTCGCACGATCTAGTCTTTATGTACAACTTGGTGCGCCTCCGATAAGACCAAAAAAAATGAAGTTCAACGGCGTAGGAGCAATAAACCAATGTACACTCGGAAGATTCACAGCGGACATATCGATTGACGGTTTAACGTTTACGCTGGATGTCGACGTGATCCCTGATCACTTCACTGGGCACGATCTCATTTTAGGTGGTGAGTTGTCTGAGCTTGCTGAGGTACGTATCCGAAGACGGCAAACGACGTTGAGCAAGTTAGAGAACGACGAGTCGAAGATGATCAGCCACAAAGAGGATGGAAATGCCAATTGGACTGAGGTATTATGCATCAACGTTGACAACGATGAAGATGAAGAAGCGAAGAACGAAGTTTCTCTACACCATGTAGTAGATCCGGAGGTGAAGCGACGTGTTGAGGAAATAATAGAAGATTATCATCCTAAGAAGACGAGAGGTAGCGGTGTAAAAATGCGACTAGTGCTCAAAGACAAAATACCCATTCATCAAAACCCGCGCAGATTATCGGCAGATCAACGAAACACGGTGCGTAAAATTGTCGACCAATGGATCGAAAAGGGTATTGCTCGTCCTAGCATCTCGGATTATGCTAGTCCCATAGTGATGGTAAAAAAAGAAAAACGGCGAGCCAAGATTATGGGTCGACTATCGTCAATTAAATCGAAAGATTATCAGAGACAGGTATCCGTTGCCCTTGATAGAGGATCAACTGGAAAAACTATCTGAAGCGACGATTTATTGTACATTGGACTTAAAAGACGGGTTCTTCCACGTACCACTAGAAGAAGAAAGTATATACGATACACTTCCTTCGTAACACCGGATGGACAATTTGAGTTCCTGATGGTACCGTTTGGACTGTGCAATTCCCCGGCAGTTTTTCAACGACACATAAGAGCTGTATTCCGTGAGTTGACCATTCAAGATGTAGTATTAATTTATCTGGACGATCTTATTATTCCAGCTAAAAAAGAAAAGGAGTGCCTTCAAAAATTAGAGCAAGTACTCCAAGTGGCTCGCGATTATGGTCTGAGGATCAACTGGAAAAAGTGCAATCTGTTGGTACGTCGTGTGGAATACCTCCGACATATCGTAGAGGCAGGTACGATCAGACCGTCCGAAAGAAAGATAACCGCTGTGACAGAATTCCCTAAGCCCACATCAATCAAGATGATGCAAAGTTTTCTCGGCATAACGGGCTATTTTCGCCAATTTATACCTCAGTATGCCCTTATAGCACGTCCATTATCACAATTGTTAAAGAATGGAGTGCGATTCATTTTCGGAGCTGACCAGGAACAGGCATTTGAACAGTTAAAGACAATACTAACGAGGGATCCGATATTGAAGTTGTATAAAGTAAACACAGGGACAGAGCTTCATACTGACGCATCCAGGTACGGTCTTGGAGCTATACTATTGCAGAAGGACGCAGAAGATAATCAATTACATCCTGTCTACTACGCAAGCTCAAAAACTTCTGAAGCTGAAGGAAGATATAGCAGCTATGAGCTGGCAATCATCAAGGCATTACGAAAATTTCGGGTGTATTTATTAGGTGTTCCTTTCCGAATTGTGACTGATTGCAGGGCGTTCGTGCAGACAATGTCTAAGAAGGATGCATGTCTGAGAGTGGCGCACTGGGCGTTACGGCTGGAAGAATTTGAATACACAGTAGAACACCGCTCTGGTACATCGATGCGTCACGTAGATGCATTGAGCCGCAACCCCGCCGAATGTTTGATGGTGTGCAGAAGATGGCGCAAGATGCGCTAGTAACTCAAATTAAGCAGATGAAAACGAAGGACCCCGAGTTACGGACGATTATGGACTCAGCAGGACAAGACAATAACAAAGAATTTACAATATTGAACAGTATACTCTATAAACAGCAGCAAGGAGATCTTTTACTGGTGGTACCGAAGGCAATGCAGCAAGAAGTTATTTTACAAGCTCACGAACGAGGTCACTTTGGTTGGCGAAATACAGAGTACTTGTTGCAACAAGAATATTGGTTTCCACGCATGCGCTCCAAAATTCAACAAATCATCAACAACTGTGTACGCTGTTTACTAGCTGAAAAGGAATACGGCAAAGGCGAAGGTCTATTACAGCCAATAGATAAGGAGGACGGACCACTTGAGATTTACCATTTAGATCATTTAGGCCCTATCTCATCGACAAAGAAGAATTACGCACATATTTTGACAGTAGTCGACGCCTTCAGTAAATTCGTGTGGCTTTATCCAACTAGATCGACGACGTCAGATGAAGTAATTACTCGACTGAAGAAACAGGCCGTAACGTTTGGTAATCCTAGACGTATTGTGACGGACCGTGGAACAGCGTTCACGTCAAATGCTTTCCGCAAGTACTGTGAAAAGGAGAATATTGAGCATAGACTCATCACCACCGGTGTTCCACGTGGCAATGGTCAGGTAGAGAGGATGAATCGATCAATCATCGCTATACTTACCAAGTCGTCTCTAGAAAAACCAGCAGAATGGTATAAACATGTGGATCGAGTACAACAATTCATCAATGCATCATTTAGCCGAAGCATCGGAACAATGCCATTTGAAATAATGGTAGGATGAAACATGCGATTGAGAGATGACCTGCAGCTACGTGATGTTCTTCAGAAACTAGCCCTCGATATGTTTCAAGAAGAAAGAATAGAACTCCGAAACGAAGCAAAGAAGAATATATTGAGGATGCAGAAAAAGAATCGAGAAGTCTATAATAGAGGACGCAAGTCAGCTACAAAATACAAGATTGGTGACGTTGTTGCAATCCAACGCACTCAGATGGGACCTGGTTTTAAGGTACATCCAAAATTCTTAGGTCCTTACCGGATAATCAAGGAACTGAGGCACGAGAGATACAATAGGCGAACACGATGGACTCAAGCGCACGAGTACTTCGGCCGATCATCTAAAACCCTGGCCGCAGCATCGAGGTTGGGACTACGATGTTGACCTTCCTATCGAAGATGATGACGACCACAACATCGGAGACGTCGAGGACGACGCTCATATCAGAATGGCCGAGTGTGGGAACGAGAGTTCAAATCCCGCGCTACGGAATTCTGACGGCGGTACTGACAAACGAGCGTGCTGGCGAGACGCGAGACGCGAGATTGAGAGACACGTTATCACATTGCAGTATTCAATTAATCCCTTTGTACGAAATAAACAGACGTTTCGGTTCTTAATCGTGTTCCTTTTACTTTCGATCCCACAATATTGTAATTTGTTGTACTATTGCGTAGATATTTCTACAAAAAAAATAAATATTTCCACGAAAAAATAAAAATTTCTACAAATTTTTATTTCTAGTAGAATTTTGTAGTTATTAATAAAAATTTTTTTCGCCAAGGAATAGCTATAAAAAAAGTACAAATAAGAAAAGAGAACTAATACATTCTGTCTTAAAAAAAGAAATAAACTGATAATACAATATTAATATTAATAATTAAATACATATTCTTTCACAGATGGTGCAGGACGTTTGAAAATAATTGCCGAAAAACATTTTATGTTATTTATAGTTTGTAGGCCATGAAACTGCATCACATCGTAACGTAGCTGATAGTTACGGGATTACATTAAGTGCTTTGCACAATATTATCACTAGAGTCACTACATTTATTTTGTCCATGACACATGATATTATTAAATAT
This sequence comes from Lasius fuliginosus, assembly GCA_949152495.1. Classification (NCBI taxonomy): domain Eukaryota; kingdom Metazoa; phylum Arthropoda; class Insecta; order Hymenoptera; family Formicidae; genus Lasius; species Lasius fuliginosus. The sequence goes on from OX424445.1 coordinate 10,371,899, forward strand.
CCCACATTAGCTGAAAAAAAAGAAACAGCAGCCTTGGTTAAACACAGCATGAAAGGAGGATGTTAAAAAAGGGCCGATTTTGGCCCCAAAAGGTGTAAGTGAAAGGAATAGTGTTTTGTAGATTTTGTCCTCCTGAATACGATAAAATTATTCAGAAGTTCGTAATCATTGGGGAACACCTTGAAAATTGAGCACATGGTATATTTATAGAAATTCAGATAATGTATGGAGCCACCACAAAACGCGTCCGTGTGAGTTTTTAGGGGGTTAGAGGGGGAGGGGTGAAAAAGAGGTGTGTTTGTAATAACCAGTGATGTCAACTCTAGGCCACTAGCACCCCGGTGATGGGGGCACGCACACAAGCGAGTCGTGTCCATACGCGCTCCGCTCGGCTCCATGCGTCTTCCGATACGGTGCTCGCTTGTGTTCGCTGTATATTTATTGAAATTCGGATGATGTATGGAGCCACCACAAAACACGTCCGTGTGAGTTTTTTGGGGAGAAGGGGGAAGAGAAAAAGAAGGTATGTTTTGTGTGTGTTTGTAAGGGAAAGTGTAAGCAACTGAGTGCGGGGAAAGAAGGAACTTGCGTTTCTGCAAATAAATTGAAGAATAAGAACTTCTGATTGTATATAATTGTAAATAGTTTTTTCTGATTTATTAAATGAAACTTGTGGTACTTCGTAAACTTGCTATGATTTTGTGAACTGTGAGTGTATGTAATGCTTCGTCCGCTCTTCACCTCCTCAAAACTATCTTCTTGAACATTAATCTTTTGCTTCTTTTAATCTCGTTCTCTGTCGAACCCGGAACTGCAACGAGGATGTGACAAAATATTGGTTACATTTTTCTGTATTTTTTTTGTATTTTGTATTTAATTTTTTTGTTTTTTATATTTTTAATTTTTCGAATTGTATATTTAAACATATTTTTTGTATTTTTGTATTTTTTAATTTCTACCTTTTTTTACTTCTTTTCACATTTTAATTAATTAAAAAATAAATTAACTTCTTATGTTGTACGCTCTAAGTAAAACAAAAAATTTAAAAATACGAAAACAAAAAATTAAAAAATACAAAATACGAAAAAAATGAAACCAATATCAGAAAAATGAAACCAATATCTCGTCGCATCCTCGGTTTCGGGTTCGGCAGAGAATGGGATTAAAGGAAGCAAAAGATTAATGTTCAAGAAAATAGTTTTGGGAAGGTGAAGAGCGGACGAAACACACCACATACTAACACACACAATTCACAAAATCATAGCAAGTTTAAAAAGTAACACAAGTTTCTTTAAATAAATCAGAAAGAACTATTTACAATTATATACAATCAAAAGTTCTTATTCTTCAATTTATTTGCAGAAACGCAAGTCCCTTCTTTCCCCGCACTCAGTTGCTTACACTTTCCCTTACAAATACAAACAAAACATACCTTTTTTCCTCCCCCCCTACCCCCCAAAAACTCACACAGCCGCGTTTTGTGGTGGCTCCATACATCATCCGAATTTCTATAAATATACCATGTGCTTGCTCAATTTTCAAGGTGTTCCCCAACCATTACGAACTTCTGAATAATTTTATCGTATTTAGGAGGTCAAAATCTTCAGAAAACACTATTTCTTTTATTTACAATTTTTGGGGCCAAAATCAACTCTTTTTTAATATCCTCCTTTGCCCAAACGATTCCCAAACAATTGCAATTGACAGAGGGAAAGTTGTACATATACGCACGTGATTGGCTGGTTGGGCACTACACTGTCTCAGCTGTATGCACACACATGCACACATCACACACAGATACCTACATTCCTCTTTATAGTTTTCATTATTCGATGACGTAGTCAGGTATGGCCGAGCTGTAAGGGCCAGCGCACGTACATTGCCGTAGCGTCTTACGTCACCTTACGTGAGAACCTTACGTTACGCGACACGTAAGCCAACCTTACGGCAACGCAGAAAAAAAAACGTAACGTAACGAAACGTAAGAATGGAGCGTTTGTGTGACCAAAGTAATTAACTCAAATTATTGAACAATAAGTAAATCAAAGAAAAAATAATATATCTTTAAAGCCATAATAAAAAAATGTCTATTGCATGTTAATTGTCTATTGCATTTATGAAACTGTTAAATGTATATGTACAAAAGATTATATACAAATTGTATTATAACCTCCTTTTCCTGACATTCTTTGTATAGAATATATTTGTTTGAAATGTTGTGTTGTGCCTGTCGTGAGGCACGGGGTATATCGGGATCGTTGCCGGATAAGAACTGGGAAGTTCGGGCTCCGCCCAGAGAAGAGACACCTTTTCACTTAAAAACTTTATTTATTTCACCTAACACTAGATATATATGTATATACATATATATCTGTAAGTTACCACAATGTGTGAGTTAAATATTTCGACACTGCCCGGCGCGTACTTACTACAAAGAGTAACGACGACCCGTTCGTTATTTGTACGTTAAATCGTTTCGATAACTGACCGCGACGACACGTAATACTGTGATTTAACGACTGCCCGCCGCCTTTTGGCAGTGGGTCCTTTTATATTAAATAATTGGGTCGAAACGCGGTCAAAGTCCAGATGCAAGCGAAGGAGGTTAAAAGAAATCCTTCGCTTGCATTTTGGCAATATTTTGTAGGTCGCAATCTTTTGCAAATTCGCTCTTTTCGTAATTTTCGTTCTCGTTTCGCGCGTGACCTGCTGTGTCGGCGTTTCGCGCGAGTATTTGCCCTACTTGGGTTATAATATGGAATATATATAAAATATAATAATTTAATTGTGTATTATAGCTTAGGGCTATAACAGTTGTTATTGATATTTTTAATACATTGTAGAATAATGTTTAGTTTCTCATTAACAATTTTCTTTTCTAGTCTCTCAAGTCTTCAAATATGAATATAACAAAATCTTTGAAGTTGGAAATTTTACTTTTATTTATACTTATAATTTATTATATAAGACTAAAACGGAGAAATACACACAAAAGATGGCAAAATAGAAGATGGCTTGTGAGACCAATTAATCAACAGAGAAAACAGCAAGGGGAATACGATCATCTTTTTCAAGAATTTAAGAAAGATTAAGAAATGTTTTTTAAATATACGAGGATGAATATTCAACATTTTAACAAATTATTGAATGATATGTTAAAACCTTATTTGTAAAAAAAAGTAAAAGAGCTCTTCCTCCAGAACAAAGGTTAATAATAACATTAAGGTAAAACTTAATTTATTGATAAAGAAGAATTGTTTAATGTAGCTACTTTCTACTTTTATTCATGTTTAAAAAACATTATAAAAAAATATCAGAAATTATAAGATAGCAAAGTTTATTGTGATACATTTTTCAGATATCTTGCAACAGGAAATTCAACATCGAATATGGCATTTTCTTTTCGAGTTGGACAGTCAACTGTCCGACAGTTTATTAAAGAGGTGCCCAATCATCATAAATAAATTAAGACCTATATATTTAACATGTCCTACTGAAGAACAGTGGAAGAATATCGCAGATGGATATTGGAATCGATGGAATATGCCCAACTGTTTAGGAGCTATTGATGGAAAACACATACTTTTGCGATGTCCTCCTAATTCTGGGAGTTTATATTATAACTACAAGAAACAATTCAGCATCGTTCTTATGGCCATATCAGATCACTTATATCGATTTAGTTTAATTGATATAGGAGCCTATGGAGGAAATAGTGACGGAGGCATTTTTGAATCCTCACACATTGGAAAAAATTTAAATAATAATGGACTTAATTTGCCCACGTCATTCGCTTATCTTCCCGGAAGTAGTATCTCTATGCTTGGATTTTTCATTGCAGATGCTGCGTTTCCATTATGTACCCAAATAATGAAACCATATTCTGGAAAAAATTTAACAGAAAAACAAAAAATTTATAATTATAGACATTCAAGAGCTAGAAAAACCGTTGAGAGTGCGTTTGGCATTTACGCAAATCGTTGGAGAGTGTTCCATACAGCTATAAGTATGCTTCCAGAAACAGCGGATTTTATAGCAACTGCATCAGTTTGCTTGCATAATTATGTAATGTATGAAGAACAAAGAGATGGTTTAAAAAAATACAGTGAAGAAGTGGAATTAGAAATTTATAAATGGTTAGACATACAAAATGTATCAAGTACAAATACAAGATCAGCAATAACTCAAAGAGATATTCTGAGTGATTATTTTGTCTCGAGTGGACAAGTTGATTTCCAATATGAATATATTTGTAGAGGACAATACTCAGATTGTGCATGAGAACAAATAAGATAATGTTCTGTTACTAAGTATTATTATTATTATTATAAGTATAGTATCAAAAGTTACTACGTTATTATTAATAAAATTAATTGTTACTACGTATTATTATTAATATCATTACTATTATGTTTTGTTACTAAGTATTATTGTTATTAAAAGTATAGTATTAAAAGTCAATTGTGAAAATCCATGAGAAAAATTCATGTTGAAAAATCCATGAGAAGCCGGAATTGATTGCACAAATATTTCACGTTGACATTGTTTACAGATTATAAGTTTGTATAGAATATTGTTATAAAATAAATTTTTATTTTAAGAAATAATAAATACATAGCTTTCAGTTTACATGAGAAATAAAAGCTTTTTATGTTTAACTTAAACTTATTTATTACTTATATTTAACATAACTTTTTATTTTTAGTCACAAGTACTATTAACATAAGTACTTTTATCACAAGTATTCTTTGGCAATTAATACTTTTTAATTATATTCAAACAAATAAAACAAATAAAATTATTATCAAACAAATAAAATATATATATATAAATGATCCATTATTCTACAATGTATTAAAAATATCAATAACAACATTTCAAACAAATATATTCTATACAAATAATGTCAGGAAAAGGAGGTTATAATGCAATTTGTATATAATCTTTTGTACATATACATTTAACAGTTTCATAAATGCAATAGACAATTAACATGCAATAGACATTTTTTTATTATGGCTTTAAAGATATATTATTTTTTCTTTGATTTACTTATTGTTCAATAATTTGAGTTAATTACCTTGGTCACACAAACGCTCTATTCTTACGTTTCGTTACGTTACGTTTTTTTTCTGCGTTGCCGTAAGGTTGGCTTACGTGTCGCGTAACGTAAGGTTCTCACGTAAGGTGGCGTAAGACGCTACGGCAATGTACGTGCGCTGGCCCTATAAGGCATAAGCGGGGAGCACACAACTTGCATAGGCGCATAAGCGTAAGTTAAACCAATGTGATTGGTCCATAAACGTATACATAAGAAATTCAACCAATCGAATTTCTTATGCATATGCTTATGCGCCTATGCAAATTTGTGTGTTCCCAGCCTTACTACCACAGCCACCTTGCGCATAGCTCGCGATGCGTGCGCATCGCTCACGTAGGAGAAGCATCACGTCACTGTGGCGTGACGACCGCCTATTGATTGAACGTTGTTACGTGACCGTGGCTGGCCGGGGTTCGTGCTTCCGGCAACGTGCACGAGCTGCGACTCGTGTTCCGGCAACCGTAGAGTTACCATGTGCGTCGTGGTTAAGTATCGAGGGACCATTCCCGCGGTCGCGCCGTTCATGTACACGTTCATGTACATTGCCAGTATAAATACACAACTGTTAATGGCAAGCGAGTCCAGTTATTACCACCAGACCAAGCATTTCCCCTTTAGCCTTCTATTTCCTGATCCTGACTATCCGCGGCCATTGTTATCCGCTTAACCCGCCGACCTTTTCTTACAGCTATATGGCGGACTTCAATTGGGTACAGCACCACAGGGCCCATTAGCTATCCATATAGATCAGTGGCTTACACCGATTATACCTCAGGGACGCCGAGAGCAAGAACTGATGTGATCTAGGGAGTGGAGTAAGTCTCGGATGATAGTGGGTGTTTACGTTTAGTAATCGGATTAATCGCAGTCATATCAACCGACTAGGAAAAAAGTTCCCTAGACTAATCGGATTTGTAAACGTGTCTATGGAGCGATCGGATTAGCTCATTAATAAGGGACTGTAAAAGCGCGAAAATTTCACTCGTATCGCAGAATTTTAAGAAGAAATAGAAAAGAAGGTATATATGTACTTTTTGTTATGTCTCATAATAATTAACTTTCATTCTCCTTCAAATGTATATTGAGCGATAGATGTATTAATGTTTTACTGATATATTTTAAAGAAACAAATAGACTATAACCTCACTTTGTTTTAATATCTTTAACATATTAGTTTATTAAAATAATATTTTTTTCAGAGGTAATTGGAATGGACACAAACGAGGAAGAAGTGTTTGAGCAGGATCAGTTTGGTATGTATATCGTAAAACAAAGTTTTTATTTTAGTTGTTCTAGCTAAACTAATTATATTAATAAAATTTGCTTTAAAATATATTCCATGTCTTTGAAATAAGAAAATGTTTACTTTGCAAAAATATCTTTCACATTATACGGAAGACATTAATGTAATTATTAAATTGTTTCACTAAGTTTCTTATTTTTTCACAGAAAACTGTAGATACCAGTGGACCAATAAAATGACAAAACTGCTGATAGAAGAAATAAGACAATATACATCAGTATTAAACAAAAAAAAAAATAGTATGCAGAAAAAAATATGGAAGGAAATAGCGAGTAACTTGAAGAAAAGAGGTTACAACGTAACTGACGAACAATGTTCTGTTAAATGGAAAAACTTGAAACAGAAATATAAGTCGGTACGTGATGCTAATATTGAGACTGGCAATGCTAAAGTATCTTGGGAATACTTTGATTTAATAGACGAGTTTATGAATACTACACCCGAAGTAACACCTATATCACTTGCTTCGAACACACATGGATTTAGACTGCACAAAGAAAATGTATATGAAAATACAATACCCGACACTATTTCTACTACTTCTACTTCTACTACTTTTACTTCTTCTACTTCTTCTACTTCTTCTTCTACTACTTCTCAAGGTACAACGCGCAATATTAGAAAACGTACAAGAAAAGAAAATGAATTAGCATATTACGAACATCTTTATAAACAAAGAGAAAAGCATCATAAGGATAATATAGAAATGCAAAATAGATTTTTAACGTTACTTAAAGATATTTACAAAAATGAGTAAAATTAGACAGTAAAATAAGAGACAGTATTACTAATAATGAAGCCTGTTAAATTATTAACCTTTACATATATATATGTCGTACAACGATATACGATTTGAAGAAGACAATGTTATTTATTTTATAAATTTTTATTTTTCGGTTTACATATGTGACAAAAGTTTGTATATGTACAATATTTATTATAATATTTTTATTATATATGTAAAGGTTTATACTTTTCAATATATAAAACAGTAATATAAAGTAAATACAAGAATATATACTATGTTTTCGAGTATGTTTCATATTATTATGGAATCTAAATGTTAGTATTCTCCTAACCTTCGAAAATTGTGTTATTCTTTTAATATTAAACAAATAATTTTTTTCTTAACTTGACAAACAACGAAAATAAAGCTATATATATATGTGCGTGTATGTACATATATATATATATTGTGACGTGACGTTTCGCACGTCAGTCACAAGGGCTGATAAGCCCGGCCGGGATTGGTCGCGCGGGCCTCCGCTCTCTCGATTTAGGGAGAGAGAGCGCGGTCTGAGCGCGGGATCGGACGCGATCCCGCGGTTGTCGTATATTTTTTTCTTGGCGTTTTGTATTTGGCAAAAATTAGCGTAAGGACGGTGGCAATCAGGCGGTCGACGGGATCTCATTCGGCGAGCGACTAGAAGAACAACGTTAACGTCGAGGACGAAGGGAGGCCGGCACCGAAGAGGGGAGCACGCCCGGTAAGAATAACTGGATAATAATCTGAATTACTGCAATTAACAAACGAATCGAAGCTGCCGCCCGTTGTGTTTAATAATTACGCTTCACAGGCACGAAGGAAGCAATCGAAGGGAAGGCCACTCAAGCGCAAGGAGCGCGAGAGCCCTGAGGAGGAGCTACGGCACTGTATCCGAAGCGCGGGCCCGAATTTCTTTGCAAGATGAAGCGCGATCGAAGAGGAAATCGATCGCAAGTATATCCGATTAATAAAGAAACAGGAGGGCCGGATACAACCATACGCTGCCGCAATTAGTGCTTACCGAGGCCTGAGACTAATAAGAAGCGAGCGAAGGAAGACGGGGGCCCGGGATTAGAAGTGCGAAGGCCGCAAGGACCCGCAAGGCCGCGCCACAGCCCTGCGTAATTCGGGAGCGCCGCACGTGGCCTTATTACATATTAATGTGCCGGCGTGTCTCCTGCGGGCCTTCCGTTCGTCACTGTTCGGCGGACCAGCGACTTGAGCGGAGGCCCTCTTATCGAGAAGCGATTATAAGGAAGTTTCGAGAGTCCATACCGGTGAGACGGACGTCGACTACTTGTAAAGCTGCCAAATTGCGAGTAAGGTTCGGATGAGTCGCGCCCCTGAGTCATCGCTGTCGCAAGTAAGGTTTTCGTATCGTTATTTTATAAGATTATAATTATTTCGAGTAATTGCGCAGTAGATCGGCGAGACGACTCATCCGAGCCGACGGATCCGCGTGAGTACTCTCTCTCCCGAGATCATTTGCCGCCGACAGTCAATATTTTGCGTCTTGTTAACTATTTAATTGTTCTTTTTCGCTATCGTGTGTGATCTTTAATATTAGCGAGCTCGTACACGTAACCGCCTTGTATATTACGCGTCTGTAAAATCGTGCGTTCGTCTCGTATTGTGCCGTAACGGAAGTATATGTGTCGCGTAACAGTTAGTATCTTACTTCGTCGCTTCCGAACTATTGTGTAAATTCGGGATATTGACCTTTTTCGCGTTATTAGCTTGAAACGTTCGTCGCTGTCTTTCAGGCAGTTCATTCGGCGTATAATTCCGATCAGTAATACGAGTCGTACCGCGATATTGATTGAATATATCGACAAATATTATTGTCGCGGCGTATACGGCTGCTCTAAGCGCCTATTATCTCTTGTTTGACTTTGTGAGAATTCGGCAATTCCACGCGGGCGAGCGCAAGTTAATTGTCGGCTTACGAAGGAATTTTCCTCGCTGTCGAGGCCCGGATAAGCCTCGTGCCGCGGTAAAACTCTTCGCCGAAGAATTGACTTTCGGCTCGCGCGTGAAACCCGATACTCTTGCGCTCGGTCGCGAGAAGCCTTTCGGCCGACAAACAGCTGGCCATAATATCACGAACGGTATCTACTATTATTATTTCTTTTATATTATACTTTTTCTTTATATTTTCTTTTATTTTTTTCCATTCAAGTATTCTTTTTGTCAATATTTCTTTTCCATAGTAATATTTTCTCTGTCATTATCAGTTCTCTTATAATTATTCTCTCACCTACGATTGGCTACATTATATTCTATTACAGTAATCTCTCTGTGCAATTTATTGGTGCCTATCTCGATTCTCTCCCGTCCCGTCCGCAAGAATCACCCCCTCTACCAATTCCGTTGACTGAATAGCCGCGTTTTGTCCGTCGCGATGTACGACTGATTTAAGAATATTGATTTTCGTAAAGTTCGTTTTCGACGGTGCGAATTTTCGCGCCTGGCGCCCAACTTATTATATAATTGTTTCGTCTCAATTACCGTTCGGTTTACATACATCGCGCCGAAGGTGTGCCGGTAGTCATTACCAACGACCCTTTAACTAATTATATCTAGAATTATCTCCGAAAATAATCACGGTCACAAATTGGTGCCCAACGTGGGGCCCACGATAAACGGAAATTTTGAGAAATCGAGATTGGCAAGTACGATATTATATTCGAACAAATTCTGAATATTTAGGCCTGATACTAAACATTTTGATTATTGCTGAATATTATCGCTTATGTATAATTATTTTGTGTGACATATATATTATTCTTGTGCCATATATTATTCTTGTATTATCTATTGTTCTGATGGTCTGAATATTGCTATTATTGATGGTTATGCTTGATTGCTTATAATTACGGCCTGCGTCCTCTGAATTGAGATGCGAATTAATGTGAATCTTATGAATTGCTTGAGTTTGGCAAGATAATGAAGACAGCTTTAATGATAAAATACATTCGTAGTATTATCCTATGTATTCTTTGCAATGAAATTATGAAAATGTCGTTGACTCATTATATTTCAGCGGATTAACTCGTAAAAGATTTTGAATTAAATTGAACTAAGAAGTAACATCGAGGCACATTAAAGTAAACTATTTAACTAACCGTTAATAAAATTAAAGTTGAAGATTATTCGAGTAACGGTCGTGTGGATTTTTCTCTTGAAAATGAAATTGTTTTCTTTCTTTTGAGATTGAAAGAAATAAAATCGAAGGACGTATAATTATTAAAGGCCGCTTAGTAATATTTTCTGCCTGTTTATTGTATGCGCTAACCATTTCTTGCAGGAAATGCTATTGCTGTAGAATTGATATTGTTTTTTTTTATTGCTATATTTTATTATATTTATCTGATGTGCTATATGATATTGTATTGTATTTATATTGTGTGTGCTGAATTTTGCGGTGAGCTATTGAGCTATTAATCTTGGTAAGAGAGTCTATGGAATTTCGTGTGCGTTTTCGGTGATTTCGGTTAGTATCGAAAATAAGAATTTGTCCGACTTATCCTGCTTCGGAATTTGACTGCTCGAGGATCGTATTGACCGCTACCGTATTTACACGTGTTTTTGCGTATCGTGGTTCGACGCGCGTGTTTGCTTGTATATAATAGGCCTATTGTTCGTCGATCTCAGAGACTTCTCTCGCATACCGCTCAATGATAGTTCGATTAAATATTTGCGTTTTCGAGAGTTCACAGCAATCCGAGGAATAAATCTCGCTTTCGATATTTATATTCGGTATTTATATCACTGTCTTTAGATAACGGTTATCCCGCGCGTTTAAAGTAATAATAATAAACAAAATGAGTTCGGAAGAAGACACCAAAATTGAATGGATCTATACGTTGCCGTTAGAACGATTACGCGAGGAATTAGGGAATCGCGGACAGAGTACCGACGGGACCGTGTCCGCGTTGCGATCGCGATTAATTAAATTCGAGCGCTGCGCGCAATTGGGGTGGGAACCGCCGCGTACACCCACGAATATGGGCCCCCCCGAGATGGACGATCACACGGGAGAAGCTCCGACGCGGCCCGATAGTCGCGAGGGGCTGATTACTGTATCGAACGAGGGGACGAGCGCGGAGCGCGCCCGATTGCAAGTACGACCCCCGTGATTAGAGTTACCGAATCGCGAACGGGAAAATCGCGCCGCTTCTCGTAATAACTCCTCCGCGGTTGATGTATATCAACTAATGCGTCGATGGAACTTGAAATTTTCGGGCGCTCGCGGGAGTGACGCGGAAGCATTTTTGACGCGAATCGAAGAAGGTCGCGCGCTCGTTGCCGTGGAAGACGAAGAGATTTTTAAATGTATTCCGTTCTTTTTGTCGGGTATCGCGCTTTATTGGTATCGTAACGAGCGCGGTCGGTGGCGAACCTGGCGAGATTTTGAGTCCGCTTGGCGCGCGCGATTTGGTAGTCCAGATTTTCAATTCGCCTTACGGGACGAAATCATGCGACGCACACAGGGGGAACGCGAATCAGTCGCGGATTTCTTAACGTGTATCCGCGCATTGTTTGAGCGTTTAAGTCCTCCGTGGAGTCTGGAAGAACAATTAAATCACGCGCACCGTAATATGCTGCCGCGACTTCAAATATCCGTTCACCGACGGGACGTATACGATTTTGCGTCACTAGAGAGTCTAGCCACGAGGGTGGAACAGAGCTATGACGCGGTAAGTCGATATCGCGCACCGCCACCACCCGAACAATCGATCTTCCCGGATCTCGCTTATAGATCCTCGCGTAAGGGCAATAAGCCGTCGCCAGCCGTCGCTGCCGCCGGAATCGCGATCGATAAAAAGCCAAACGCGAGGGGGAACGGTAAACGATCTCGAAAGGGCTCAAACGAAAATCGGACCAACCCTGTAGCTACCGCGCCCGCGCAAACCGCGCCCGTGGCTACCGCGTCCTCGACTGCCGCCAATGCGCCCACTTCCAACCGAAGTGTTAAATGTTGGAACTGCGAGAAGACCGGTCATATAGCGCGCGAATGCTCCGAATCGCGCAGAATGTATTTACCGGTGCGGTAAAGCTAGCGTAACGGTGAAAACGTGCCCGGTGTGCTCGGGAAATGAGTAAGGGAGTCGGTAGAGCGGGCTCCGGTGACCCCGATAACAGAAAGAGAGGCCCGCACCGCGAATAATTTGCGCGAGATATCGAGTCTATCGTATAGGGCTGCCGATCTAGATTTTACGGAATTACCACCCTTACGGTATTTTACGATAAAAATTCAAGGCAAACCTTTGCGCGCGCTGGTTGACTCCGGATCGAATCGGACGATATTCGGCACAGACGGGATAAAGATCGTCCGACAATTAAAACTACCAATCCTCCTAAATCGTATCACACAGATCCGCACCACCAACGGACAACTAGCGGAAGTACGCGAGGAGGCTGATGTGTCGCTCACACTGAAGGATCGTAGCCGTATTATATCCGCGTGCTTATTACCTAGTTTAGCTGTTTCATGTATTGTGGGGATGGATTTTTTATGTGCGTTCGGTATCGCTTTGGATTTCGCTGCCGCGGAATGGCATTTCGCGAACAACCCCTCCATAAAATACGCGTTATCGTCTGCGTGCGAGACTCCGAAAACATGCTGTGGACTCTCGGAATTAACGCCGTACGAAACCAATAAATTAGGAAAATTTTTGAAAGATCGCCTGCCAGAAGCTGGCGAAAACCCCGGTACCACTTCGCTGACGGAACACATCATCGACGTAGGGCAAAATAGACCGATTAAGCAAAGGTGCTATCTCGTGTCACCGAAGGTACAGGAGGCCATACGCGAAGAAGTAGACAAAATGTTAAAAGCCGGAATTATCGAGCCCTCGTTTAGCGAGTGGTCCAACCCGATAGTAACGGTCAAAAAGCCGAACGGGAAATATCGTTTCTGTCTAGACTTTCGTAAAGTAAATGAGGTGTCAAAGAAAGACGCGTATCCGCTGCCGAATATGAACGGCATACTTGACAAGTTACGATCAGCCCGGTACATCTCCACGATCGACTTGAGCCAGGCGTATTTTCAAATACCTCTGGCCAAGGAAAGCCGCGAGATTACTGCCTTTAGCGTACTCGGGAAAGGCTTATATCACTTCACGAGAATGCCCTACGGACTAACGGGAGCCCCCGCGACATTCCAACGACTATTAGACAAATTGATCGGACCCGAGATGGAACCCCACGCTTTCGCGTATCTTGATGATATTGTTATTGTCACGCCTATTTTTGACGAACACCTAATATGGCTAGATCGCGTATTGAGAAAAATTTTCGATGCCGGATTAACGATCAATCCCGATAAGTGCGAGTTCTGCCGTTCTCAGGTCCGATATCTCGGGTTTATAGTCCAAAGGGAAGGATTAACGGTAGATCCTGACAAGGCGCGTCCAATTTTAGAATATCCGGCTCCGCGGAATATCAAACAATTACGTCGCTTCCTAGGCATGTCCTCCTGGTACCGTCGATTCATTCCGCAGTTCGCGACGCTCAGCGAACCTTTGACGCGTTTGTTGATAAAGAACCAACGGTGGGAATGGTCGAGCGAACAGGAAAATGCTTTCGAGCAGGTTCGCTCACATCTAGTTGCCGCGCCTACGCTGTCGTGTCCGGATTTTAACGTTCCGTTTACTTTACAAACTGACGCGAGTTCCGTCGGAATAGGAGCCGTGCTTACACAAAACGTTAACGAAATAGAGCACGTAGTAGCTTTCGCGAGTAGGGCCTTGTCAGACCCAGAGAAAAAGTACTCGGTTATGGAACAGGAATGCCTGGCGGTAGTCTGGGCAATAAAGAAGTTTAGACCCTATTTAGAAGGTTATAAATTCACCGTAATCACAGATCATAGCAGCTTACGGTGGCTGCATAACCTGCGCAACCCGACGGGCCGACTAGCAAGATGGGCGTTAGAGCTTCTTGAATATGATTACGAGATCATACATCGGAAGGGCGCGTTACATCACGTGCCGGACGCCTTATCGCGCATGTTCGAAAGTAATACCGAAGTACCACTGATCGCTGCCGTAGAGGCCGAAGCTATCGCTAACACTACCGACGCGTGGTATAAGAAACGCGTCGCGGATATCGAGGGAAGAGTTAGGCGATTTACGGATTGGCGAATAGTGGACGGGCAATTATATTTTTGTAGACCGAAAGCGGTTATATCGGAAATTGTAGAAGATCTGGATCGGTGGAAATTAGTGTTGCCGAAAGAATTGAGGGGAGAGGCTCTGAGAGAGGCGCATAACGAACCACAGGCCGGACATCTCGGGGTCGAGAAAACGTTCCAAAGACTAGCGGTTCGGTATTATTGGCCGAATGTTTCGAGATACCGCGGATCACGTTAAGCGATGCGACACTTGCCAGCGTACGAAAGTGGAGCAGGCCGGACCTGCCGGTCTGATGGGTCATCGAGTAGTGGAGGAGCCGTGGACCGTGATTGCTACCGATATCATGGGTCCGTTCCCCAAAAGTAAATCGGGTTTCGCGTATATTTTAGTAGTCCAAGATCTATTCACGAAGTGGATTGAGTGTTTCGCGTTACGAGCCGCGAACGGTAAAAGGATCTGTGAGGCGTTAGAAGACGTATTGTCGCGATGGGGAACACCGCGATTCCTACTAACCGATAATGGAACCGAATTCATCAATAAGACGGTGCAGTCGTTCGCTACCGAACACGGAATTAGTCACACTACCGTTCCGCCGTATCATCCGCAGGCGAATCCTGTGGAGCGGGTTAATCGAGTTTTAAAGACCATGATCGTTGCTTTCTTGGAGAGAGACCATCGAGAGTGGGATGAGCATTTAAAGGATTTCCGTTTTGCGTATAATACCGCTCATCACTCCTCGATCGGTACCTCTCCGGCGCTTTTGAATCTAGGTAGAGAATTGAAACCTTCAAACCCGTTGCGTGCGCGATGCGAAGAAGCTGCCGCGATCGAACCGAGAGACCCGGCCGAGTGGTCAGAACGCATGAAAAATTTACAGTCTTTACATGATTGGGTATCCGAAAACCTCGAGCAGGCATATCAGAAGCAGTCCTCTTATTATAACTTGCGGAGGAGAGATATCGTATTTCAGGTCGGTGATCTAGTATTAAAAAGGCAGCACGTGCTGTCCTCGGCGGCGCAGAATATTGCCGCCAAACTTTCACCGAAGTTCCATGGACCTTTTCGCGTAGCTAAGATTCTGTCTTCGGTCGTGTACGAGCTCACTGATTTGCATGACGATTTCGCTGGTAAAGTGCATGTAAAGGATCTCAAACCCTATCACCCTCCACGCTTTAGATCGCTGTCTTGTACAAGGGAGAAAGGAGTTCCCCCTTAGCCTTCGGCTCTGAAAGGGCTACAAACATGGCCAACTGGCGGGATTTCAGGAGCCAGTACGCATGGTTGTTCCGAGACATTGACGAACAGTATCCCGAGTTTTGAGCGGCGCTGGGGGATCTCGTCGAGGGTCACCGCCGTCAACGGTATACAACGCGGGGGGCTCAAGTTAGGGAGTTCCCTGACACCCGAGAACGGGACACACAAACCCCGGTGATGTCACTGAGGGCTACGGAGACCCAAACGCCCAGTACGACTCTTCAAACAGCGGAGACACAGACTCCCCCTACACCAACAACCTCACCCTTTCAGCGGACGACGGGAACCCAGGTGGAGATAGTGACGCCGACCTGGGACATGACCCCTGCACAGGCGGGAGTACTGGCGACTATCGCCTGGCCAAGAGGCCGGGGACGGGGCTTCAGACCTCTGAGACCGGAGGAGCTGAGGCCCACGCGACCGGGGGAACTTGGGTTGCCCACCGAAGTACCGAGGCCGGTGCTACCACGAACGCCGGGGCCGTCGCTGCCTAAGGATCCGCCATCACGGAGGACGTCCCAAAGGGACCTTACTCCCGGAGAAGCCCCTCGTCCAAGGACCCCGGAGGGAAGAGGACGGTCTTCACCCCGCCGGTCAAGGCAAGGCCCGTCAGGAGAGCGCACGGAACACAGCCGATCGCCGAGCCGTAGGAGGACCCCAAGGTCACGTGAGAGACGGGCCGGTCGTCGGTCATCTTCACTCACAGGACCAACACGCGGTGCCATCGTGTGTTGGAACTGCCGAGCGACCGACCACAAGTATATGGATTGTCCGCTGCCGCGAGACAATCCATATTGTTACGGATGCGGTCGCCGAGGAGTAACAATGAGAACTTGCCCTGGGTGCGGTCCGGAGTGGCGGAACTTGGGACCCTATCGCCCCAAACAAGGCCACCTGGGAACGCGAGATCTAAAATTCCCGTAATGTCGCTGCTGCAAGGACCTCCCTTTCCCCAACCAATGGAGACAGACTTCCAAGTTGGATGTAATAAAATGGGTTGAGGACCTCTAACACACCTGTATCATTTCATTTCACCTAACCCCGCCTCCAGGCCCCCCCCCCAGATAACGAAGAGATCCTCGGCTATGGCGGAGAGTTTGTCTGCATGTTGCATGTTCGTGTTCTCGCTTGGAGTAATAAATACAGCGGCGAAGTTCCGGAGAGAGTAGACTAAAACCGTTATCGAGAAAAGTAAGTAAAACTTGCACTAATAAAGATGACTGATTCTAGAAGGATTGAGAGGCTTGTACCTTGGTAGCTACCGACGTCTGTCGTTAATAAAGACCTCCTCGGTCCTCCTCTGGGAAGGGGGAGTTGTGATGTAACGTTTTGCACGTCAGTCACAAGGGCTGATAAGCCCGGCCGGGATTGGTCGCGCGGGCCTCCGCTCTCTCGATTTAGGGAGAGAGAGCGCGGTCTGAGCGCGGGATCGGACGCGATCCCGCGGTTGTCGTATATTTTTTTCTTGGCGTTTTGTATTTGGCAAAAATTAGCGTAAGGACGGTGGCAATCAGGCGGTCGACGGGATCTCATTCGGCGAGCGACTAGAAGAACAACGTTAACGTCGAGGACGAAGGGAGGCCGGCACCGAAGAGGGGAGCACGCCCGGTAAGAATAACTGGATAATAATCTGAATTACTGCAATTAACAAACGAATCGAAGCTGCCGCCCGTTGTGTTTAATAATTACGCTTCACAGGCACGAAGGAAGCAATCGAAGGGAAGGCCACTCAAGCGCAAGGAGCGCGAGAGCCCTGAGGAGGAGCTACGGCACTGTATCCGAAGCGCGGGCCCGAATTTCTTTGCAAGATGAAGCGCGATCGAAGAGGAAATCGATCGCAAGTACATCCGATTAATAAAGAAACAGGAGGGCCGGATACAACCATACGCTGCCGCAATTAGTGCTTACCGAGGCCTGAGACTAATAAGAAGCGAGCGAAGGAAGACGGGGGCCCGGGATTAGAAGTGCGAAGGCCGCAAGGACCCGCAAGGCCGCGCCACAGCCCTGCGTAATTCGGGAGCGCCGCACGTGGCCTTGTTACATATTAATGTGCCGGCGTGTCTCCTGCGGGCCTTCCGTTCGTCACTGTTCGGCGGACCAGCGACTTGAGCGGAGGCCCTCTTATCGAGAAGCGATTATAAGGAAGTTTCGAGAGTCCATACCGGTGAGACGGACGTCGACTACTTGTAAAGCTGCCAAATTGCGAGTAAGGTTCGGATGAGTCGCGCCCCTGAGTCATCGCTGTCGCAAGTAAGGTTTTCGTATCGTTATTTTATAAGATTATAATTATTTCGAGTAATTGCGCAGTAGATCGGCGAGACGACTCATCCGAGCCGACGGATCCGCGTGAGTACTCTCTCTCCCGAGATCATTTGCCGCCGACAGTCAATATTTTGCGTCTTGTTAACTATTTAATTGTTCTTTTTCGCTATCGTGTGTGATCTTTAATATTAGCGAGCTCGTACACGTAACCGCCTTGTATATTACGCGTCTGTAAAATCGTGCGTTCGTCTCGTATTGTGCCGTAACGGAAGTATATGTGTCGCGTAACAGTTAGTATCTTACTTCGTCGCTTCCGAACTATTGTGTAAATTCGGGATATTGACCTTTTTCGCGTTATTAGCTTGAAACGTTCGTCGCTGTCTTTCAGGCAGTTCATTCGGCGTATAATTCCGATCAGTAATACGAGTCGTACCGCGATATTGATTGAATATATCGACAAATATTATTGTCGCGGCGTATACGGCTGCTCTAAGCGCCTATTATCTCTTGTTTGACTTTGTGAGAATTCGGCAATTCCACGCGGGCGAGCGCAAGTTAATTGTCGGCTTACGAAGGAATTTTCCTCGCTGTCGAGGCCCGGATAAGCCTCGTGCCGCGGTAAAACTCTTCGCCGAAGAATTGACTTTCGGCTCGCGCGTGAAACCCGATACTCTTGCGCTCGGTCGCGAGAAGCCTTTCGGCCGACAAACAGCTGGCCATAATATCACGAACGGTATCTACTATTATTATTTCTTTTATATTATACTTTTTCTTTATATTTTCTTTTATTTTTTTCCATTCAAGTATTCTTTTTGTCAATATTTCTTTTCCATAGTAATATTTTCTCTGTCATTATCAGTTCTCTTATAATTATTCTCTCACCTACGATTGGCTACATTATATTCTATTACAGTAATCTCTCTGTGCAATTTATTGGTGCCTATCTCGATTCTCTCCCGTCCCGTCCGCAAGAATCACCCCCTCTACCAATTCCGTTGACTGAATAGCCGCGTTTTGTCCGTCGCGATGTACGACTGATTTAAGAATATTGATTTTCGTAAAGTTCGTTTTCGACGGTGCGAATTTTCGCGCCTGGCGCCCAACTTATTATATAATTGTTTCGTCTCAATTACCGTTCGGTTTACATACATCGCGCCGAAGGTGTGCCGGTAGTCATTACCAACGACCCTTTAACTAATTATATCTAGAATTATCTCCGAAAATAATCACGGTCACAATATATATATATATATATACATATGCACAACATACATATACATACAGCTTTATTCTTTTTTTCACAATATTTCCACCATAATTTAAAACATACTAAAACACTTTATTCTTGTATTATATTTTAGTAACATTAATATTGACAAGACGTGTATACTAATAGTATGACTGAATTACATGAAAGTGAAGAAATGTGTTCATAAAACCAAAAATGTGTTTATTTTAGTTGATTTTATATGCATGATATAAGATTTATTTTATTTCATTATTAACATTTAAAGGCAAAGACTGATGTGTTAGTTTACGATATAATTTATGAAAAATGTGTTAATGAATGAAAAAGGGCAATTCTTTTATTTATTTCAAATATGTATGTTTAGTTTCTGTATGTGTTACCAAATATATTAAATATATTCTATTGAGTATGTATTCATGTTTTTATAAATACCAAGTTATGCGTTATTATCAAATAATATGTTTACTGTTACCATTGTATTCAAAACATATATAATTGATGCCACAGTTTTCTGTTGCATCTGATAGGCATATATGCACATATACATTTCTTTTAATTACATATCTGTTTACAGACATTATTGATACAGAAAAATAGAACTTACAAAACGATTAAAAACTATCGAATCAAATGCTTACAGATGTACTTGCAAACAATTGAAACAATTTGTTCAGTAGGTACATTTTGAGATTGTTACAGTTATATATTGTTTATTTGCATTACAAATATTATTATTGATTTTTTAGTGTACATATTGAAAATTTTGATATTATAGAGAAGGAGAAAGATGTTCTGCTAATTATCTTTAGTAATTACATACACGTTTATGACAGAGGCATAATTTTTGAGTTTCATACATGAAAAAACATTTATTTGCCATGTAAATATATACATCACATCATACAAAGTCATATATATATATATATACGTATTACATATAAAATTAATATATTAACTGTGCAATAACATCTCTTTTTTCATCACCTTCTAGAAGAACATTATTATGATCATTTTCATTTTCCATTGGTTCTAAAATGTTCTCAAATGATTCATCTTCGTTATCAATACAAATATTGTGCAAAATACAACATGCTAATACAAGTATCATTTCGGTATTATACATATATACATATCTTAATTTTCGAAATCGTCCTTTCAACATCCCAAACGCCCTTCCTATCGTAATACGAGTTGATGATAATTTTCTATTATAATTGCGTTGTACATTGTTCAAACATTGTTTAAATTGTTGCGTTGACCATTGTCACGATATGGAATGAGCATATATCGTAATAGCGGGTACGCAGAGTCACCTAACAAATGTGTATTTTGTGGGAAATATCTTTCAACATCATGGTCAATCATTTCTTTGATATCACTTAAGCGCCATACTCGTGCATCATGGACACTGCCACATATTCCCGCAAAAACATCGATAAATTTCATTTTATGATCACAAATACCTTGTAGTATTATCGAATGAAATCCTTTTCTGTTAATGTAACTATTTGGGTGCTCAATAGGAGCACTAATGGGAATGTGACAGCCGTCTATGAGGGAGGCTATCAATTGCCCACATTGCTGATTGGCCAGTTGCAAATAAGGTTCTTTGATTGGTCAACAGTGCTGGTTACCCTAGGCACCGGTCAATATAATTGGTGTGCGCAATTGAACTGTGTGCCATTGGCCGCATTCAGCGGATTCAACAGTTGGGCAACATTACTAGATTTTCCGATGTCATTCGACGCTAATTGGTCGGATCTGAAAGTAGAAACCAATCACGTTCGATTGCTACTTAGCGGTTGAGTCCGCTGAATGCGGCCATTGAACCTCTCCCGTCTATGACACCTACTACACCTGGAAAATTGCTCATAGCAGCAAATTGCTCTTGTATACGTAATAACTCGTAATGCTGTGGCCATTTTATGTAGTTTTCAGCGTATTCTTACAGTACATAAGCCACATTAAATACACACTTCCATATAGTGTCTTTGCATAGCCCAAATCGATCTGCAACGGATCTGAAATAAAACATAATTAATATTGTATAAATTCAATAATATGCGTTAAACATGATTGCAATTATCTATTATTTTTACTATACACAGAGGGTCTAAGGATAAAAAACAACTTTTGTGTACTTATAGTTTATAGATTAGCTAACCTGTAAACTTCTTGATTGCCAAATATCCACAAAGCTGTAGCAATTTGTTTGGCTGGTGGTATTTTAGAATAATTGTCTCTTTGCAATAAAGATGGTCCTATATGTTGTATCAACAGCTCAAGTTTCTCTTGTGATACGAAAGTGTGATTTAAATCTATGAGAAAAGAATATACATATAACAATATTACAAAATAGTACAATATTGTGTATATATATATATATATATATATATAAAAGAGAATGAGTGTCTGTACTTCTTACCTGTTAAAGAATAGTTAAGAATGACATTTTCATAGAAGTGGTTAATTCTAATATGTTGCTCTCTTATACGACGTATTTGCAATACATTTTCGTTTTCTTCATTATTATTAAATATTATATTGCATAAAACTAATAAGTCCATGTTGTGCTCTGTAAGAATACTAATAAAACTATTATTAGATTACATATGCATGTAATCGTTAATCATGAATGATTGAAACAGAGTGAGGTTATAGTCTATTTGTTTCTTTAAAATATATCAGTAAAACATTAATACATCTATCGCTCAATATACATTTGAAGGAGAATGAAAGTTAATTATTATAAGAATAACAAAAAGTACATACATACCTTCTTTTCTATTTCTTCTTAAAATTCTGCGATACGAGTGAAATTTTTGCGCTTTTACAGTCACTTATTAATGAGCTAATCCGATCGCTCCATAGACACGTTTACAAATCCGATTAGTCTAGGGAACTTTTTTCCTAGTCGGTTGATATGACTGCGATTAATCCGATTGCAAATCCGATATTCGTATTGAGTTGACCGACAGGCAACGTTTTTGGAAAAAATTTCTTTATGGAATCGTTTGTATTTCGTATGAAGATGTTTGAAATGCAATTAAAAAGATTTGTCATCCGTATAATTTTAATTAATAAATATATTTTTAAATATATTTATTAATATATTTTTTAATATGTAATTAGCCGACATAGATAAATATAAAAAAATTTTTACATAAAATCGTTTGTATTTTGTTTGAAGAGTTTCGAAGTGTAATTGAAAAGGTTTGTGAGTTATTAGATGAATTGTAATTAAATATTTTTAGACTGTGTACCGGGCCGGAGATATATATAAATATGGATGCTTCCATGTTTGACTTTGATTGATCGATTTGTTACGGTTACAACTGAAATTCTTTCATAAATACTGGCCTTTAAGAGCAAGAAAAACTAGGGAAATTTAATTCAATCTAACCTTTTAACGTTTTGACACTTTCTATCTTCTAACTTCTAAGTTAAGAAGTTCTAACATCGTCGAGATCGACGCATATTCTAATCCCAGAAAATACTATCAATGTTATATTAAATTAAGTAAGGCTCTGTTATACTCATGTGTCTAGAACACGTTTATTAAAAATAGTTTTGGAGTTAATACTGTTAGATGTATAAAACAATGGATCAACCTACAAAAGTCCGTCACGAAGCAAAAACTGCTCATAAATTTTCTGTAGAAATGTTTAAGGTTTGACATAATACCACCACACCTGAGCCGGTTCGCTCAATACGAAAACAATTTACATCATTTTAAAGCAAAAATCAAATTCGGACATATTTATTTATTTATTTATTTATGTACATATAAACGGGAGATATCCCTTTAAAAACAAACAAAAAAAATGAGTTAAGAACAGAGAAAATGTACAAAATTATCGCTATATGGTTAAACACAAATAAGTAAGTCGAGAACAGAAAAATTTTAAAATTTAAGATATTATCACTATATAATTAAACACAAGTAGGAAATAATAAATCAAGGATTACACATTCAAATAAGTCTATCGTAGACAATAGGATAACGTTCGTCTGAAAGTGCAGAGTGACGATTGAAAGAAGTCTACACGGTCAGAGAACTTATTCGCCAGCAAGCAGACTCGATTTAGAGGCTTGTATCTACCATAGGAGGTACGGTGGAACTCAACATTAAATATGACGCCATTCCTGAGAGGCCTAGCTGGAGCACGCAGCCCCACATACTCTAGGAGCTCCGAACATATAATACGCCCATTAATCAATTTGAATAAAAACAGTAGATCTAAGAAAGT
Organism: Lasius fuliginosus; assembly: GCA_949152495.1. Classification (NCBI taxonomy): domain Eukaryota; kingdom Metazoa; phylum Arthropoda; class Insecta; order Hymenoptera; family Formicidae; genus Lasius; species Lasius fuliginosus. The sequence continues at coordinate 10,395,220 of OX424445.1, forward strand.
GCGTCTATTTGCTAAAGTAATTAGCCGCAAGTTATTCAGCATATCGTCATATGAGTGATCGGAAGAGCGCATTGGATTATCCGTTAGGAAGCTCATTCTACGCAAAAAGCGGTGTTGGATTCTTTCGATCAGAATATCATATTTGGTATAAAACGGAGCCCAGAAAATGGAAGCATACTCCAAATGAGACCGAACCAGCGCACAATAGCAATCTTAAGGTGTGCACATTATTAAAGTATTTGCCAGCTCGCAAGACAAAACCAAGCTTTTTATATGCGCAGCTCGTGATATTCATTATATGTTTCTCAAACGACAAATCAGCGCAAAAGGTGACACCAAGATCGCGTATAGAATCTACCTCGGAGAGACGCACACCATTCATCGAGTACTCATGCCTGCAAACGCTTCTCCTCCGACTAAAACGGATAACATGACATTTCGCTATATTAAACTGTAGTTTATTAATATTACACCAATGCTCGAGCCGAAACAGATCAAGCTGCAACAGATCCGCGTCCTCAAGGTTATTTACTCGTCGAAAAACTTTTAAATCGTCCGCATAAAGCAGAAATTTACAGTGGTTAAAGACCCTGTTAATGTCATTAATAAATAGATTGAAAAGAAGCGGGCCCAGGTGAGAACCCTGAGGCACACCAGACGATGCTTTAAAGATTCTAGATTGGCAATTATTGATCTTTACAATCTGTGACCTGTCTGTTACATAACTTGATAGCCATTTCAACAAAGCACCATCGATACCAAAAGCCCGCAACTTGGTGAACAGTAGCGAATGGTCAACGCTGTCAAAAGCCTTTCTAAAATCTGTATAAATTGCATCGACCTGGGAGCCATCCTCCACTACTGAATTAATAAAATCCTGATAAAGTAGTAGATTAGTCGAGACAGAACGACCGGCAACAAAGCTATGCTGCTCTTCAATCAGAACATGCTTAAATAATGATGCAAGTTTATTTGCTATTATATTTTCAAATAATTTAGGCATGAGACATTGCTTACTTATTGGTCTATAGTTAGAGACTAGAGTTCTATCACCGTCCTTAAATATTGGCGTAACAGTGGATAGCTTCCGGGAAAATGCCGCTTAATAAAGATTTATTGAAGATAATCCAAAGTACTCTAGACAGTATAAAATTGCATGATTTAAGAAAGAACGGAGGAATGCCGTCATGGCCAGAGTTGGATGCTAATTTAGTCAATTATGCAATTAAATATATCCCCGATGGAGATATCTACATTCAATAGGCTCAAATCATGCTCACACATATCAACATCGCCGTCACCATGCACATCCGAACCGGAATATACACACTCGAAATAATCTGCAAAACAATTTGCAATAGCTGATCCATCATAGACAGACGAGCCATTGTAATATATTGACATTGGAAGTTTATTAGAAGTATACATGGATTTCGTGAAGCTCCAGAAAACATTTACATTACTCGAGATAGCCCCCTCCGCACGATGCACATAGCTCCGCAGACGCGCAGATGAAAGGGATTTACATCGAGCCCTCAGACCCGAAAATTCCATGTAATCCGAAAAGCAATTAGTTCTCTTAAATGGGATGTGAGCGACTTTTTTGGCCTTAATGAGAGTTCTCAGTTCATTTGAGAACCATACGGGATGCTGTGATTTGCGGATCGTATATGTAGGAACAAAAGTGGAGATGACATAATCAAGATGCCCATACAAAAAATCCACAACTTCATTTGCATCAAGATTTTCATTATCCCAGGAGATATTGCCCAAGTAATCATTAATAGCATTATAATCTGCACGTTTAAAGTTCCACCTATGTTCAATGTGAGATGACAACGATGTTTTCAGCGGCAAAGTTATCGAGATGGCCGGATGATAACGATCGCACGCACATAAATAGTCAACGGCTGGTTCCACTGAAGCGCCACGCAACGTAGAAAACACTAGATCTAAGATATTCCGATTCGCATTAACGATTTTATTGTGTTGGTAGAAGTTAAATTCATTGAAGAAGTGTAAGATAATGTTAGCATGCGCTAATATATTACAATGTCGATCTGACTCATATTGCAGATAATTGTTATTATTTTGCCAATGAATATGCGGAAGATTATAATTGCCCGCAATAAGAAAATTAGCATTAGGTGACGCAACTAACACTTCTTCAACAGAGAGGCAGTGAGCTTCATATAGAGACAGATCCGATAAAGGTGGCAAGTAGACAGTGCCGATAATAAATTGTATATGATCTAGGCGAATATCAACAAACAGCTGTTCGACGCGTGACTCTGAGATATTTACAGCTCGACAAAATAAAGAGTTTCTCACAGCAACACACCGCCTCCGCGCGAATAAACACTATTAGCAATATTTCTATCGTTGCGAAATACGGTGAAATCATCAAGGCCCAGCTCCAAGCTCGATACACCCTCATGCAGCCACGTCAACCAAGATTATTATATCATAGTCAATAGATGCAGACGCCACAGCACACCGCAGATCACAAAGTTTCGTTCTAAACCGCGAACATTTTGATAATAAATAAGAGGAGAGCGAGTTAGTTTTTTGAACTTGACTTTACATCAACGATTTTCGGCACACCGTTTATAAAACGAATTGTTTTATTTGTTTCTCCTTCGTCCTTCAGATGCTGCAAATCGGCTCGCAGATCCTTAAGATATTGTCTTTGCTTTATGTTTGATCTTGAGAGATCTTGACAGGACCAGAGTATCGCGATTTATTCCTCAGGATTTCCAGCACTTCCCGTTTTGTGGAAAAAGAGACGCGCACCGGTCTAGAATGACCTCGCTTCGCCTTTCCCAGTCTCGCCGCACGCATCACAGAAGTCACGCCAGGCTGGATTGTCCGAATGATATCTCTCACTAGATCATCATCCCCACAGCTATTGTTAGCGGACTCTTCCAGATTGAAAAATATCAAATTAGTCGATCTTCTTTCTCTATCTTCCAGTTCTTCGATAACATCCGTCTCAACTGAGCGCAAGGGGTCCAACGGTTGAAATACTGTCGACCGACCCTCGAGTAGGTCCATTCTATTCGATATGCTCTGAATGTCATTTCTGATTTTATCCATATCAGCCTGGTGCATCTCCACGATTTCTTTCCGGAAAATGAGAAATTCTTCATGTATCACATTCCTGATATCCTCCAAGAGCTCAGGATTCGTACTCAAGCTTTGAAGCGAACTTCTGGAAGGGCAATTCGAGAACTGACCAAGAAAGGATGGCCACTACGTACGAGACAACCCGGATGAGATGCTATATTGCATTTACCACAGGTTACAGGCTTTGCCACGGCAACACCGCATCCATTGCATATCTTTTTTCCATCCATCACGTTGGAAATGCAATTAGAGAAAACTTAGCAAGAGCGAAAAGTAAGAGACGGTATACAGTTCTTAAGAGAGTTTAAAAGAGTAGGATAACAGGCCGCCGAAACAAAAACACGACCGTCCTCAACCAATGTATACTGTATAGTGTATACAATCTGTATACAATCAATACTGTATACTGTATACAATCCCCAACAACAACGACGGATATTATGAACAAATTCACCTCAAACATGATACGTAACGAGATTTCGAACGCGCACAGTCAAATTCGCAGAGCATGCAGTCTCAATATGGCTTACATTCGCCGCATTTCGGAAGTATTACGACATACTCAACACGTTCTTCAGCAAACAAAACAAATCCCTCTCTTTCCATCTTGAGAGCCAGAGATGACGGTTTGAGAAAAAATTCGAGTGGCTGCTCGCCAAGAAGGAAAAGCTCATGGAAAACCGAACTCGTCCAGTGCAATATTACTGCTCACTATCCCCACGATCGAACGATGGAAGGTTTCAACAGACAATCCTTAACAACAACGACGGATCTCAGAACATAATAAGGAACACGAAATTCTCCTTCAATCCCCCCCTTCTACACTCCCCAGCCTCCTCCACCTTTGCGGTTTGGCTGGACCCACGGAACTTCCGAGAACCTGCCACGTCGATTCTTGAAATAAGGAACAAGTGGTTCATAAATTTGACATCCACTCACATCCCACCAGAAGTGCAAGGCTTACTCCAACTGGGAGAGAATTTTTGTTTACCTCCCAAAAGCAGAGACAGAACGACCACAGATTTTTTGAAGAGCTTCGAGCACAGCATCGACAGACTCCCTTCCACCTCGCGGACAGCTGTCAGAAGTAGAGCTTTCCCGATTATTAAGAAACTCCCCGACCACCCTTTCGACACTGCAACTACAAACAAGACCTTATTCAGAGCAGCTCACACAACGAGCAAATTTATGGCTGAAAATACGAACATCATTTTCACGAAAGCAGACAAGGGCAACGTTACTGTAGCCTTCGACAGGGAGGACTATTTGAACAAAATGAGAACACTCCTGTCCGACAATGACACCTACACTGTAGTCAAGAAAGACCCAACAAGGAAAATCATCAACGGTCTTCATGACATCCTCACGAGATGGAAAAGATCAAACTACATTAACTACGCTACATACAGACGACTCAACTGTAGCGATGGTGTCTTGCCGAGAGCGTATGGTCTGCCGAAGATCCATAAACCGAACTGCCCTCTGCGCATCATCGTATCTTCGGTGAACAGCCCACTGTATTCCATTGCGACCTTCCTCCACAACATCATCCATGGATCGATCCCCAAGGCTCATAGCCACATCGATAACAGCTTTGAGTTGGTTGACAAACTTACGGGATTGCACATTGAAGACAACTATAAACTAATCTCATTGGACGTGGTCTCGCTTTTCACGAATATCCCTGTGGAACTGGCAATGGAGAGCATCCTCAACAGATGGGAACATATAGAATCGAATTGCTCTATATCGCGCGACGAATTCCTGTGCGCGGTTCGATTTGTCCTCAACTCCACATTCTTCTCCTTCAACAATGTACATTACCAACAAACCTTCGGCACGTCAATGGGCTCCCCTTTATCACCCATTATCGCGGATATCACCTTACAAGATCTGGAGAAGCGGGTACTCTTTCATTTGAATTACCATTCTACTTTTGTTATGTAGACGATATCGCGCTGTCGGTACCGTCCTCCATGCTAGAATTTACTCTTAATTCATTTAACTCCGTCCACCCACGATTACAATTCACGCTGGAGGAGGGTACGGACGACCGCCTAAATTTCCTTGACACCACCATTATTATCAGAGACAATGTCGTCGAATTCGATTGGTATCATAAACCCACTTTTTCGGGTAGATACCTCAATTTTGAGTCCAAACACCCTCTTTGCCACAAAAAGGGCACCGTCATGTCCTTAGTCGATAGAGCAATCCGATTATCTCATCCAAGATTTCAACAAAAAAATCTCGAATTAGTAATAAGAGTTTTGCGTGAAAATGCGTACCCATTACCATTCGTGTTTCAAGAGCTCCACACGAGACTAAAAACATTGTTCAATAAGAGTGAGAAGACGCCCAATCGAGAACGGGGTGTTTCCGTGGAGGAGACAACGGAGCGCCCAATATTTTTTAACATTCCGTATGTCCCGGGATTTTCGGAACAATTCAACCACATAGTCCGCGATCAGAATGCAATCATGTCCTACACGGGCATGAACAAGCTCCGTTCTTTTATAAAAATCCATAAAGATCCGCTACCGAAATACTCACGAAGAAATGTAGTATATAAAATAAATTGTAAAAATTGCGACGCGTCGTACGTGGGCCAAACAGGCAGATTACTAAAAACACGTATCACTGAGCACCGCAGTCACATAAACAGAAACACTTCGCAACCATCTGTGATCACAGATCACAGATTGTTAGATCATGATTTTGATTGGGACGGAGTTGAAATCTTGGATGAAGAAATGAATTTAGGAAAAAGATTAACGTCCGAAATGCTTTATATCAAACGACAAAAAAACAAGTCTGAACCGACAGACCGACACGGAGTGCTTACAACACATATACTCAACAATTGTTGAGCGTCTAAACAAAATCTGATTACTCTCAAATCCGACACACAATCCGTGGAGGTCCGCCGGTGCATTGCGCGTCACACATCAACATGCGACCGCCCACATTTATCCCCATTGTCGTTAGTTAATCCCGTTACAAGCGCACTAAATAATTCGGTTCACTTTTATTACCCGACTGCATATATCTATACTCTGTTATCGATTAGCACACCTAATCTCGCCCCTTCATGAATTGCTTCGATTCAATGCATCAATAGAATTTTAAAAAAATCACCTATGATCTGTTATTGTTTTCGTTCTTAAAAGTTCACCCCTTTTATGATCTTGTCATTTCACAATCCGTCAGTATCAATGTATACACCATACTGTAAACATCGCTGAAGATGGTCCAAAGAAAGGACCGAAACGTACGAATTTAAATAAAGAAGATTATCACTGAAGACTTAGCGCTTAATTTCTTGCGCCCGGCTCTCACTTGCCTACTCCTCTTATCCAGATACTATCAATATTGTCAAAACAATCAGATTATCATTATCAGGTACTAATATATGTTCTTACATTCTTATATTTTTACTTTTATTGTATTATTATATTTATATTTGTTTTATTCAGCGTTAAATACTTTAGGATCTTTGTCGTACAATCAAGTCATCAAATGAATCAAGTCAGCAAATTATATTCACTGGTTCGGAACCATTCTTTGCAGTCATATATGATGCAAAGTCCAATTTGCATTCAATTTACAAGATTTGCAAAGCTAAAAATTATCCAATAATTTGTGGAAGTAACGACACAAGTTTACTATATCATTTAATTAATATGTCGTTGTTAAATGTTGGATGCGATTTATTCATCGATCAAAGCTATCTCCCTTTTTTTGGGTAAAAACATATTTATGTATAATTGTTAGCATATAACGAGAAATGGTAACCATCGAGGTTTGTAAGCGCATGTACTGTTGTTGTTAAGAAGGTGATGGTCCATCAGAAGTGGTACTATAAGAGGTAGTACGCCTGTAACAGTATTGTTACTCATTTGTAAATTTGGAATTTCTGCAAAATACACATTTATTCACATATCAATTAGTATTAAAATTTTCGTTAAGCAATCTTTTACTTTTATTTAACTTTATCATAAGTATATTATTTGTATATTTTAAGAAAAGAGAATATTAGAATAAAGAGATGATAATGAATTCAACAAAAGATTTATATACATTACGATAAAATTAAATCTAAAACATTTCATCATGCATTCATGCAATATTTACATATATATATATATATATATAAATATATATATATATAAATATTGCATGAATGCATGATGAAATGTTTTAGATTTAATTTTATCGTAATGTATATAAATCTTTTGTTGAATTCATTATCATCTCTTTATTCCAATATTCTCTTTTCTTAAAATATACAAATAATATACTTATGATAAAGTTAAATAAAAGTAAAAGATTGCTTAACGAAAATTTTAATACTAATTGATATGTGAATAAATGTGTATTTTGCAGAAATTCCAAATTTACAAATGAGTAACAATACTGTTACAGGCGTACTACCTCTTATAGTACCACTTCTGATGGACCATCACCTTCTTAACAACAACAGTACATGCGCTTACAAACCTCGATGGTTACCATTTCTCGTTGTCAATTGCCTACACATTCGACAGTTTTGTTTCTTCTGTTTGGAGCACCTACAAATTTAAATATCTATTATAACAGATTACATTAGACTATCTCCAGTCAAATGCATCCATTTGCTATCCATCGATTCAATTGTTCGCAACAATATTCAATGAAAGATATTGCAATTGCGAGCAAACCTGTATATCCTGAGGTTTATCTTGAACAATTGACAGTATTCTCTGGGATTAGAATACATATATTCAAAAATGCTTCAATTGCATTTTATTATGCAATATTATATAAAAAAAAGCATCGTAACATAGTTTTGTAAAATTTGATTGTATGAGTATACATTGAGGGTAAGTAAATAAAATTATTATCACATATCTCATATATTTAACTACATATCTAATTATCTAATTTAATATTTATAATTATAACAGGTACAAACACATTATAAATGAATACAACAACGTTGTCAGATTCAGCATCTTTATTAATATATTCTAAAGAAATTGAAAATACAAAGATATTGAAAATACAATAGATAGCAAATTAATATAAATAATCTCTCAGGAAGCTGTCGGGAATATGAAATAAAAAAATTTAATGAAATTTCTACATGATCAAATTCTAATTCTGTATAGACGGTAAGAATTATACAACTTATATAAAAATAAAGAAACTTGTGTAAAATATATTTTTAAAACTTTATTTGTATTTTTTTAGAATTTAACAATCATATGGAATAGTTGTGAGAAGTTGAACGAAAAAGATACATGATTAAAATTGTGTGTGGATAATTTTTAAATATTTCGTTTTTTATTTTTCGAAAAATTCTATCACAATAGATTGTGGTTGGATGACTTGTATAAAAAGGCACACACACTGTTGTCCACAATGAAAATTCTTTTCCTATTCTCAACAATTGATCAATGAATTTAGGTAAGTAAAAAAAATTATCTTCATCCTTTTAAATAACTGATTGAGGTTCAATTTTTATATTTTCAAAAAATTAATTAATTGTTTTATTATAATCGCTACCTCTTTCATCGTAAACATCATCATTATTAGAATTTAATTCATCATTATTATTTTAACCAATAATTTGCGAATATATATCTACATCGGTGGGACGCTTTTTTATTAATGATTTTAATTTTTCTCTTGTTTAGGTGTTTGAACTGATGATTGTTTATGGCTTCTATTCATTTATTTACTAATTTTGCATTTATTTCCGAATCTTGATAATATTGAAGAAGTTACATTGAATATAATAGATAGCAAATTAATTAATACAATAACCTCTCACGAAGATGTCGGGAATATGAAATAGAAAAAATTAATAAAATTTCTAAATAATGAAATTTTGTACAGACTGTAAGAATTATACATCTTATAATTAAAAATAAAGGAACTTGTGTAAAATATATTTTGAAAACTTTATTTGTATTATTTAGATTTTAAAAATTAAGTCAAGAATGAGAAACAAAAGACTATCGAGAAAACAGATGGTTCGGTTACAGTAAATTAGTAAAAATTCTTTACTTGCAATATATTGCAAAAAAGGCATTATTGTAATATGGTTTGGCAAAAAATATTGGTTGTGCGTATGAGTATACGTTGAGTGTAAGTAAATAAAATGATTATTTTCACATATCTCATATATTTAACTATATATCTAATTATCTAATTATATATGTATAATTAAC
>OX424445.1:10404760-10681840 GCA_949152495.1 Lasius fuliginosus
ATGGCGCATTAAGACGAGATACAGCATCAGATTATGAAGAAAATGAACCCTGCGTTCATAGCGTTATCAGAAACTAGAGTGACTGCTGAAATTGAAGACTGTGAAGTTAACGTACCGGGATATAGTATGATTAGATGTGATGCTGAAAATAGAAATACAGGAGGAATTGTTTTATATGTAAGGAATGATATTAAATATGAGATAGTATTAGTAAAAAAGTTAGAATCGAATTGTTGGTGTGCTGCGATTGAAGTGAAATAATTTGTATAGAAGAGTAATAATGGTAATATAATATTCACCGAGTGCATCGCACGATGATTTCGTGAGATTTCTGGAGGATATAATAGAAGAGTTAATAATACGAGGAGAATGTATAGTAATAGGAGACTTTATTATAGATATTATATTAGATTCGTTTTATACAAGGAAGTTGCAGACGACAATGTTGAGCTTAGGCATGAAACAATATGTAAATAAACTGAGAATTACGAAAGATAGTAAGACAATCATAGATTAAGAGACACGGTAGTGTCTCGCGCCAAGTACCGCGCAGCAACAGCAAGGCACTCCGGGTATCTTTACGCGAGCCGGCCAGTTGAGAGTACTCGAGATTATTAGACCTCAATAACCGCTGAACGGATTGAGTTTTTATTAAGCTTAATCGATAGCTTGGGTTTAGATTATATAAGAAAAGTGTCTTTATTTTTGTTCTACATGTTATATAAACATTATATATTACGACGCAAAGTCGAGAAGTGGAAATTTTCGTTTTAAGAAACGTCACCGTCACCGTCGTCATCGCTACACGTATACTACACGTACACAACACATGCATAGATATTTAGTAGTATCGCGCTACACGTATATACACGTACACAACACATACAATAAATAGCAATGTGTGCATCTTGTACGGTTGACTTGTTTGACGGAAGATCGCGCTAGCAGCGCTCTGCGACATTGGCGGCATGCGACATTGGCGGCATGCGTTATTAGCGGCATACGCGGTTAACCTCATTTACGAGTCGAAAGTGTCAAAACGCGTCATGCACGTGTTTGATTGTATTGTATACAAAAAGTATATAAAAAGTGTGGCAGTTTTCTCCTGTGGTAATCAGGTAATTATGTCATATCATACACACATTATAAATAAATCATTTATAGTGCGTATGCTTTTAAATCATTGTGTATGTAAGATAATTCGTATAATATATGCATCTTTATTACAAATAACTTGGTTCATTAAAAAATAGAAAGAATTGTATGTATTTTCAATCAACCAAGTTATATTTGTAAAATTATACGAGTTATCTTGCATACGTATGTGCATATTTTTAGAGTAAATTAATAATATTGTATTTGTAATTATTTATTTTTTTTCAGCTACTAAGGCCCGTATTCTCAGCTCACATTTATTACTAAATATGCATCTAAATGTGGTTTATAAGCCTTCTGATTGGCTACGAGCCACTTTTAAAGGCACATTTAACGATAAATGTGAGCTGAGAATACGGGCCTGAGTGTTTCCTTTTACTTTATGCCTACCAATTATTTCTTATTGCATCATGGTGTTACATGGACAGCTTGTTACTGGATGCGTTGAGCATGTCTATTGATATATGCTGTTACTGGATATATTTATGCATGTAAGAAATAACATATCACACAATCTATAACACGTGCAAAGGGGACTAGAGAAAATGTGATGATTACACGTTATTGTTTTGTCAAAATACAACAGGATTCTTACAAAGGAAGACTAATCACAAATTTATCGACATGTCTGAAAATCCAATCATGAGACTGTATTACACATCGCTTAGTACTATTCTTCATGTGTGCTGGTAACGAAGCATCTTACGCTGGTTTATATCTCTTACACTTTACTGAGAGACCTATCTGTGAGTACCATAAAATATTTTTTTACAACGCGAACATTTTATTTTTTAGTGGCTGGTATTGATCTGCACTGTACAGATTAATTGTATATCTGAGTGCTCCAATAGCATTTGTCAAAACTGTTATTTCTGTACTACATGGATGGATACGTATCGTGCATCAATCTCAGCATTATTGATGTAAAAGAGCGTCAAGAGCGACTTAAAGCGAATAAGTAAGACTTAAATATGTGTCTGTCTTTATTTATTTAGAAAGAAAGATAAAGATAGACACATATTTAAGTTTCACTTAAAGCCAAAATAACATTGGTGCAAGTGGGCCTTAATGTACATGTTATTTACTAGTCATTTACATAATTCCATATATATTTTTAAGAAATAAAGAATGTTTGAAATTGCATGGCAAAAATCTCTATTTGACTTGTGCAATATTAAACCAATGAGTACATAGTAAATATGTCATGTACGTTAATTATTAATGTTTACATATCTTTATTTGGAGCAATAATGTTATATAATATGTATAATATAATGGAATGAAAAAACTAAAAGAGGTTGCTGAGATGGTGAGAAATAAAAACAAGTTCAAATAATCGTTAATGATCAATATTCTTATAGCCTCTTCTAAAGATCCCATTATTATGTCTATTTCACTTCTAGGAATATTAAAATATTCAATAACACGTAAAATATTCAGTTCCATGTAGATTAATGGTACTAAATGACATCGATTCGTTGATAAAAACACTCGATTTATATTTCTTGCAATTTGCTTTATTAAGAATTATATAAATCTTAAACATTATTATGCTTATAATAATAAATTGAATATTTCTGCAAAATGCATTGTTGAATATTTCCGCAAAATTTTTGAGTCGTTATTAAATAATCTATAATCTATAAATCACATTATATATTTCCGCATATCAAGTCACATTAATCTATAATGTATAAATCATATTAATCTATTATCTATAAATCACACATTATTTCCTCAAAATGTATCAAGAGACACATTAATCTATAATATATAAACTAATTAATCTATTATCTATAAATCACACATTATTTCCGCAAAATGTATCAAGAGACACATTAATCTATAATGTATAAACTAATTAATCTATAAATCACATTATTTGCGCAAAATGTATCAAGAGACACATTAATCTATAATCTATAAATCACACATTATAAAATAAAGAAACAGTTATATAAAAAATTCTTCATTAAAAATACATTTTTTTAAAACATAAGAGTAACAAAAAAGTTTGAATGATTTGGATATCTATAAGCATAAGAGTAACAAAAAAGTTTGAATGATTTGGATATCTATAAGCAAAGAGGACCGTCGTATTTTAATGAAATATGACGGAGGTGGAAGCGGGTTCTTTGCTTATTTATTTAAATATGTTTAACATATACTACAAAAGAAATGATATAATCCCTAAAAACTTACCTTTTTAAAAAAAGGTAAAAAAAGGCGCCAAGTACACGCGCCATGTGAAAGTGTTACACAACCATGTGAAAAAGTGTTACACAAAAAAGTATTTTTAAATTCTACGAATTATTTTAATATTGTATAAAGTATGTCCTACAAAAATAATAAAAAATTGCGCCAACTGCAAATAAAAACTTATAAAAATATTTTAAGCAAAAAAATTGTACAAATTAGTTATTTTAATTTCCTACAAAAATAATGATATCAAAAATTGCTCCAACTAAAAATAAAAGCTTATAAAAATACTTTAACCAAAAAAAGTTGTACATAATATGTAATTGTTTTAAACTGTAGAAAAACTACTATAAAAAACTCTACAAAATAATGTTATTTTTTTAATTAAACCGTAAAAATCTGTTTTACATCTTATTTGGATATTGTATAAAATATAATAATATTGTATAAAATATGTCCTACAAAAATAATGATATCAAAAAATTGCGCCAACTGCAAATAAAAACTTATAAAAATATTTTAAGCAAGAAAGTTGTACAAAATAGTTTATTTAATTTCCTACATACATCCTACTAAAATAATGATATCAAAAATTGCGCCAACTATTATAATTTACCAATAACCATATATATTCTAAAATGTTTAATAAAAAAAGATTATATAAGACCAATTAAAAATTCATACAAGTATTAAAAATTAAAAGTTTTTACAAATTAAAAATTAAAAACATGCGAAAATTAAAAATTTATACAAAATCAAAAAATAAAAAAAAATTTAGTTAAAAAAACTTGGCGCTGCTAAACTGACCAATATACTAATGATATTAACGTACTTCATATATATACGTTGAGTTAATGCAGTTATTAATGTAATGTTTATTAAAATTTTGAAAAAAGCAGCGCCAAGTTTTTTTAACTAAATTTTTTTTTATTTTTTGATTTTGTATAAATTTTTAATTTTCGCATGTTTTTAATTTTTAATTTGTAAAAACTTTTAATTTTTAATACTTGTATGAATTTTTAATTGGTCTTATATAATCTTTTTTTATTAAACATTTTAGAATATATATGGTTATTGGTAAATTATAATAGTTGGCGCAATTTTTGATATCATTATTTTAGTAGGATGTATGTAGGAAATTAAATAAACTATTTTGTACAACTTTCTTGCTTAAAATATTTTTATAAGTTTTTATTTGCAGTTGGCGCAATTTTTTGATATCATTATTTTTGTAGGACATATTTTATACAATATTATTATATTTTATACAATATCCAAATAAGATGTAAAACAGATTTTTACGGTTTAATTAAAAAAATAACATTATTTTGTAGAGTTTTTTATAGTAGTTTTTCTACAGTTTAAAACAATTACATATTATGTACAACTTTTTTTGGTTAAAGTATTTTTATAAGCTTTTATTTTTAGTTGGAGCAATTTTTGATATCATTATTTTTGTAGGAAATTAAAATAACTAATTTGTACAATTTTTTTGCTTAAAATATTTTTATAAGTTTTTATTTGCAGTTGGCGCAATTTTTTATTATTTTTGTAGGACATACTTTATACAATATTAAAATAATTCGTAGAATTTAAAAATACTTTTTTGTGTAACACTTTTTCACATGGTTGTGTAACACTTTCACATGGCGCGTGTACTTGGCGCCTTTTTTTACCTTTTTTTAAAAAGGTAAGTTTTTAGGTATACTTTTACTAGAAGCGAAGTAAATACGTCTTCTGAAAGACAATATTTCATCAAGATCATCGGCCGCTGTAAGAGCAAGATATGTGGCAATGTTTTCAATGGATTTTGTGATACAGAACCATCTGTCACTGTAGAGCGATTCTGTAAATCGTTAAACAGATAACGACATCGTTACGTATCGTTGCGCATATATTTTTAAATGTAAAAATATATGAGCAACGACACGTAACGATGTCGTTATCTGTTTAACGAGTTACAGAATCGCCCTACTGATGAGCTTTGTATACGTGTTAAAACTCGAGATACTAGAAATCAAATGCATGAAATTCTGCAGCGTCCTTTAAATGGAGAAAAGCGAAAACAGCTTGGTAAAGAGGCTATTACAGAAGGATGTTCGAATTTGCGAAAAAGAATAGTGAGAGAAAATTTGCATATTGGAGATACTGATGCACCAATAATACCTACCTTAAATGTACTCCGACATGCGAAAAAGGAAGCAATTAATGAAGATTTAGGTGCCAAAAAAGTGAAGGACGAGGATCTCATCCAATCAATTTATCGTTTGAATTTTGAAAATCCTTATAAAGGTTCCATTACTTCAGTAAGTTATTTGCCACTTAAAGTATGTTATGGTACTGGTGAGCAAATCAGTGTTTATCAACAATATCATAATATGCATAAAAATGCTACATCTGTCAGCATTGATGCAACTGGCAGTGTTGTTAGAAAATTAAAAAGATCCCTCGAAACAAAATCAGCTCACATTTTTTTATATATAATGGCAATACATTTTGATAACACATCTTTAGCAATATATCAATTACTAACCGAATCACAAGAAACTGAAACAATTGAACATTGGTTGAAAACGTGGTTACGTATTGCCAAATTTCAAAAGCCAACTCAAGTAGTCGTTGATTATTCCAGAGCAATGTTATTGGCTTGTTCAAAAGCGTTCAATAATATTACTATTAAAAAATATATTGAAATTTGTTTTAAGGCAGCTTTTACGGGAGAATATGTTTCACGAGAATGGAGATCAACCTACATAAGAGTTGATGTTGCACATGTAATTCATATGATTTGTCGATGGCCTACTTTAAAAAATCATCCTTTACGTCCTGTACGCGATTTTTATATCCGATGCATTGCTTTAATGATAGACTGTCAAAATTTTCAAGATTTTGTAGAAATATTTTCATTAATATGTATTGTTGCTCTTCAACATTATCAAGATTCGGAAGTAAATGTTAAATTAGTAAATGAACGAAAACAATCATCAGTTAAAACAGCTAAACAATCGAGGGAAAAATTAAAATCATTAATAAAAGAGCGTCCCACCGATGTAGATAATTATTTACAAGTTATTGATTATAATAATAATAATGAATTAAATTCTGATGAAAAAAATTATGATGATGTTTACGATGAAATGGGCAGCGATTATAATATAACAATTAATGAATTTTTTGAAAAGAATTTCCATTATGGACAGCAGTGTGTGTGCCTTTTTATACAAGTCATCCAACCACAAGCTATTGTGAGAGAATCTTTCGAGAAATCAAAAACAAAGTATTTAAAAATTATACACTTCCACAAAGGATTGACAATTTTATTAAAATTCATCTTCATGATTTAATAGGAGGCACACGAAGTTTTTCATCTAAAATGCAAAATTTTGTTGTTAACAAAAAAACATTGCCAACTTGGAAACAGAAAGAAATTCAATCACACACAAAAGAAGGCATAACTAAACTCGATGATATTAGTACACAAAATGTACCAACGGAACATTCTTATTTTAAATCTTTTGACAATTCAGATTTGTTATCGAGAGAAAATTGGCGTGGAAAAGCGGAATCTTTTTTTAATGAAAATCAAGAAAAAACAGAATATATATTAAATGACATGATAGAATCGAATAAACAGACGAGATTACAACGCTCAATCGAGCGTTTTCTGGAAAACTTCAGGAAGATTGGTAAAAATAATCTGACGGCAGCCAAGATTCGCTCCAGAATTGCAGCGCTCAAAGAACTCTGGGGTGCCTATCAAGAAGGCCATGATCAGCTGACAAAGGCTATTCCGACGGCTACGCAACCTGCGTTGGACTACTTCAAGGATGATTATTTCTCGTTCACTGAGGAGGTCTACCAAACCACGTTGGATACCATGGTGAAGTGCCTGGAAGAATTCGAGCCTGTTGTGAGTCCGAACCAATCTGTTCTAAATTCGAGTACGCGTTCGGAAACTTCCGCTTTCTCGTTGTCGCATCTTCCGCCCATTCGGTTACCGCCCTTCGACGGTAATTACGACGAGTGGGAACAGTTTCGCGATCGATTCACTGCGCTGATTAGAGACAATAAAGATTTAGATGATTAAGATTAGAGATTAGAGATAATAAAGATTTTGCTCGGATACATTTTTTATCGTCTTGTTTAAAAGGCCGCGCTCTCGAATGTATCGCGAATATTTCTATCACCGCCGCCAACTTCGATATCGCTTGGAAAACGTTAACGTCGCGCTACGAAAATAAGCGTCGTTCTCTTAACGTGCATTTAACAACGTTGCTTAATTTGGCGGATATCAAACGCGAGTCTGCTTCAGAGTTGCAGATTTTATATGATAAAGTTAATGTCGCGGTATCATCTCTTACGAATCTGAACCGAAAACCGGAAGAGCTGTGGAGCGATATTCTCGTCCACATCGTTGCGCAGAAGTTCGATCCGATAACACTTAAAGCGTGGAATTTAAAGGAGTGCGATAGAGAAGCTCCGCCGTCGTATGAAGATCTCAGTAAATTTATTAAATCTCGTGTTCGCGCGTTAGAAAATTGTGCGCCAGTTTCATCCGTGAAACCAACTTCGAAAACCGCTTCCGCGTCGCGAATTCACGCCGCCACTGCGTCGGCGAACCCGCCAGCGAAATGTCCGTTGTGTCAAGCGCAGCATTTTCTTTCTGTTTGTTCTACGTTCGTCGGGAAGACTCCGAGTCAACGTCAGAATATCGTTAAACAGTATAAGCGCTGTTTTAATTGTTTGAGCGATAAGCATTCCGCTCAATCTTGTAAAAGTAAATATTCCTGTCGCGTGTGTCAAAAGAAACATCATTCGATGTTACATTTCGACTCGGATTCTTCCTCGACTTCAGCCGGAACATTATCATCGAATTGCTCGTCGCCTCAAACGCTACAGCCGCAAACCGAAGTCAATTCTCTGTTCTCTTCGAGAGCAGCGCGAAAACAAGCGCAAGTCTTGTTAGCGACGGCTTGAATCGCGGTGCGCGTATCGTCGGGTCGCACCGCGGTGGTAAGAGCCTTGCTCGATCAAGGCTCCGAAATGACATTCATTTCGGAGAGGTTAGCACAGACTTTACACGCGAAGCGAATTCGTATGCCGATCTCAGTCACCGCCGTCGGCGGTATTCACGCGGGAACATTTCGACACGCGACGCAGATATTTATCTCTCCGCGAAAAGCTCCCGTTCCGGCATTCTCGATGACCGCGCTCATTTTAGGAAAATTAACTTCCTATACTCCGAGACGACAGACAGATCTTTCGTCTCTCTCTCATCTCTCGGATTTACCGTGGGCTGACCCGGATCCGACAAGCCCCGATCCTATTCAAATTATCATTGGGGCCGATTTGTATAACGACATCATCCTCAATGGTGTTCGCAAGGGAGGTATCGGGCAACCTATCGCCCAGAACTCCGTTCTCGGATGGGTTATTTCGGGACCCATCAACTCAAAGGCGACCGACGATCACACTTCTTCGATGATGCAGTCTGTTCACTCTTTTCTCGCAAGTGTTTCGACGCATCATATTTTCTGTTCGCCTTCCCCTGAGGAAGAACTTCGTCGGTTTTGGGAAGTAGAGGAACTTCCACGACAATCTATTCTTACTCCTCAGGAAATACTGTGTGAAGAGCATTTTTGCTCTACTCATTCTCGTGATTCCGACGGACGATACGTCGTTCGCCTCCCTTTCAAGAAGGGTCCTCCAATCGATATTGGCACTTCCAAATTTCGCGCCGAAAAATTATTAAATACGCTAGTTCGTCGATTTCAGAGTAACCCATCGCTGGCAGAGGAATATCGTGACTTTCTTTCGGAATATGAACGTTTTGGGCATATGCGCCCGGCGACGGTATCTCACGATAATATCAACCAACAAGTTTACATTCCGCATCACGGGGTGATCCGGGAAAGTAGCGCTACCACGCATCTGCGCGTGGTATTCAATGCCCTTTCCGCCTCGAATTGCAACGATGTAAAAACTTTTTGGATTAAAAGAATTCAATCAGAGTTGTTCCACACGGAAATAAACGCTTTAGGAAAAAATAAGCCTCTATCATCGAGAAGCTCGCTTCTATCACTTCTACCGTTCCTGGATCAGGACGGAGTTCTGCGCGTGGGCGGGCGGCTTAACAAAGCCTCATTTCCCTTTTCTTTTCGACACCCGATACTACTCGCGCCTCATCCGTTAGTCACACTCATTGTGAATCACGCTCATTTGCGGGCATTGCACGCCGGACCTCAGCTCACGCTCAACATTCTGCGACGCGATTTTTGGATAATGCGCGCTCGTAATCTAGTGAAATCGGTTATTCATAATTGTGTCACGTGTACTCGCGAACGCGCTGCGATTCCCACGCAATTAATGGGAGATCTTCCAAAACCTCGAGTATCGTCGGCAACTCGCAGTTTTCTACACTGTGGTCTAGATTACGCGGGACCTGTGCAGATTCGAGCATCCGCGGGGCGAGGCCGCACGTAAAGCTTATATCGCGCTCTTCGTGTGTCTAGCGACCCGAGCGATACATTTAGAGTTGGTATCCGACTACTCAACTCCCACTTTCTTGAATGCCTTTTCTCGATTCTGCGCTCGCCGCGGTCTTCCGCAGTCCATGTACTCGGATAACGGAACGAATTTCATCGGAGCCGACCGAGAATTGACTTCAGCGTATAGATCGGCCTTGCTCGATCCGAATTTTCAAAATGCGACAGCGTCGCACAATGTAACGTGGAATTTTATCCCTCCGTCTGCGTCCCATTTCGGCGGGCTCTGGGAAGCGGGCGTGCGAAGTCTTAAAACTCATTTACGTCGCGTCCTGAGTAGTCATATGTTGACCTTCGAGGAGTTCTCTACCTTGTTATGTAGGATCGAAGCCTGCTTAAATTCACGTCCGCTTGCGCCTCTTTCGGATACGCTGGACGATTACGAATGTCTCACTCCCAGCCATTTTTTGGTTGGATCCGCTCTTACCGTAAACCCAGAGCCGTCGTTACTGCAACTTAACGAAAATCGCCTATCAAGATGGCAACTCGTGCGCCACGTTACAGAGCGATTTTGGAAATTGTGGCATAATGATTATGTCAACACGTTGCAGCAACGAGCAAAATGGCGGAAGGTAAAACCGTCGATTCGAGTAGGGCAACTAGTTCTTTTGCGAAATCCTGCATTACCTCCATGTAAGTGGGAACTTGGCCGAGTGACGAAATGTCACGCTGGTTCGGACGGTTTTCTGCGGGTGGTCACTGTGAAGACTGCCGCCTCCGAATATCAACGGCCCATTGTCAAGCTGTGTGTATTACCAATCGACAGCGAGGCGACGAGCAATTAGATCTTTCGATACTTATCATGTATTCTAGTTTTAAGTTTCCTTTTGTGTATTTAGAATTAGGATAGTTAAGTTTGTGACTTCTTTCCGTCATGGCGGGCGGAATCAAGCGCCTTTATTGTTTAAACATAAGTTCTTTCGAAACTATCGTTCCGAGGTGACGATGTTTGAAAGTCAAACGCGATTTTAGATATTATCGACTTAATCGAACTTCTCGCATTCCGGGCAAACACATAAGCTTGGTGTCGGGTCGCGATCACGCGCCGAGAACCGCGTCACGCGCTTTTTCTTTTCGTCAGAGCGCCGAACGGCACGTGTTCGACACGCGATCGATTACCAGCTCTATTGTCCGAAAAGACGAAAACACGAGGATCGCGCCACATTCCGCGATATATATACATATATATGAATAAGAGAGTCTTCCGGATTCCAAGGCACGGCAACCGAAGCCGTCAGTCTCAACGTAACGCTCGAACCGTGAGATTCACCTGATCGATCGGCGTGTGGCCGGTAATTCTTTCAATCTGTTCGACCATTTTTCGTGTCGTTCTTTGCTCGTGTCGTCTTTTCTCTCGTCGTGTGAAGCTTGTGTCGTGTGTTTAATGAATCATCGAGTTCCTGCGTGAACCGATGTATTTTTTCTCTCGAGCGATCGCGTCGTGATCGCTGCGACACAAGTGAATCTCGGTTTACGGACTTGCCGTCTCGCCTCGTAGCACGTCAGTGATTTCGTTATAATTGTGACCGTACAAAGTATTCGCGCAACATAAGCAGCGAGTAATCAAATAATTAATCTAAGTATTCATTAATTTTTGTTATATTCGCGAGCTGATGATCGTATCTCCTTCGCGACCGTCCTCGGCCTCGCGCTCAAGATTTCCGTCGGCCGCGATCAAGATCTCCGTCGGCCGCGATCAAGATCTCCGATCTTCAAGATATCTGACTCGCTTAAAGGCCGCTTTCTAAGGGACGGATCAGAAGATCTCCGTTCGCTAGATTGATACGGATCGTCGCTCGCGCCAGCTTGTGAATTGTTATAAAATAAATGTTCACTATAGACGACACGACAGTTCACATTTTCTCTTCCTTCACTGATCCTTCAGCGGATCTTCGGATTCGCGCAACCTACCGTCTTCGCGTTCAAATCTGAACGGATTCCGGCACCCTCTCGTTTCTCTTTTTAAATTATTAATCGCGGGGGCCGATCTCCTCGATTCTCTGATCTCCTCCCCCCCGCGAACATAATTTTGGAAAAACTCAGATCAATTCATTACAGAAATAAATAATATCGATATTGCTGCATTTAATAGTTGTGATACGGACGATTTGTCAATTTCATTATTACTAAATTCAGAATCAGATATTGAAAACCAGATTCCTTATTATTCTAAAATTATTGAAATAAGTGAAGAAACTAATTTTGAAACTTCTATTCAAACACCGCTCGTTAACTGTAAAAGTAAAAATAAATTAAACGTTGAATAACAAAAAACTACTCAACTAGAAACAGAAAAGTATTTCGAATATAAACCATCTCATTCTAAGTTCTTTTGCGCTTATCCAGAAGTAAAAATAAATAATAAACTAGTCACCAAAAATATAAAACGCTATTTATTAAAAAATGCTTCCTTTTGTGGAACTTATAAAATTGATGGTAAAACATATCTGTTAAGAAATACTTGTCCTTTTGATTCTATTGCACAAATTGTTTTTACTAATATCTTAGATAATCCTGTTTATTTTTCCTTTGCCGAAACTTCTGAGGATCCATTTTTTAATTTTATTTTTAAATTCATCAACAATGGTCCTACTCATAAAATATATACGGAGCGGTTTATTTTACTAAAAAATTTATATGAAAATACTAAAAATATTACAAAAAGTGAGCATCATGAGATTATATACTCCTACGATGCAACAGATAGTCCAGCTGATGTTTGGATAAAACTTTTAAAATCAGTACCAAGTATATATCAAATGGAACAATGCGATAATTGTGGCAAATATGAAACAATGAAATTAACATTACTGCCTAATCACAATATGATTATACAAAAGGGTTTCGATGCTTTGGAGAAAGCACTGTAATTTTATCCAATCATTCGTAATAAACAATGTGGTCAATATAATGGCAGCTATACTCAAATCTCCAAAGCTAATTACCACATTTTCATAGAATTGGATATCAGAGCTAGTCTTCATTCTGCTGCAATGCATTGTAAACTTAAAAATCTACCAACACTGTTAAAGCTCACCAAACAATATAGGTAATTGTTTTATAACATTTAATTACATAAATATACTCTATTAACGCGTTTTTTAGAAACTAACTAGAAACTATTGAAATGTTTTAGATTGGCAGGTGTTATAGCAGGATATCCTGGACATTTTGTAGCATATTGCAAACGATTTTCTGGAAAATGGGAACAATATAATAATTTAAATACTAAAATAAAATCTTGTACTACAAATGAAACTGTTACTCCTATTGCTGCAATTTATACAATATATGAAGATGATTAATTCAATTTTATTATCTTACCAAATTCGACGTCTGAATTTATAACAGCACACTTTACAACACTTTGCTCCACACACAATTTTAACAAAGTATCTTTTTCGTTCAACTTCTCACAACTATTCCATATGATTGTTAAAATCTAAAAAAATACAAATAAAGTTTTAAAAATATATTTTACACAAGTTTCTTTATTTTTATACAGGGTGTCCTATTTTAAAAAACGCATCTCGATAAATCTTCAACGAAGCATTTTCAGCAAAAATGTTTCCGACAAAAGTTGTACGGTTTCGAGGGGCACATAAGATGGTGTCATTAGTTTGACCTTGAATAGTTGCTTGAAGGTCACGTGAAGGTCAACTTCCGTTTCTTAAATGGAACACCCTATTTTTCATTACATATTCTTGTAGCTTACCTCGAGAGCTTTCCAAAACACTATAATTAAGTTTTTTTTATTAAGTACTTTTCGAGTTATAAGGCTTGAAATTTACAGTATTTTGACAAAATACAAAATATCGTGTAAAACATTCAGTTTTCGATAATCTTACCCTAATACTTTTATGCATAGAATAATAAGACCAATCAATTGGTGTAAAAAAACACATAGTTGCTATTAAAAAAAAGTATGTAATTTGCAACATGCAACTGCATACTTTTTTTGAAAGCAATTATGTGTTTTCTTTACACCAATTGATTGGTCTTATTATTTTATGCATAAAAGGATTAAGGTAAGATTACCGAAAACTGAATGTTTTACACGATATTTTGTATTTTATGTCAAAATACTGTAAACTTCAGGCCTTATAACGCGAAAAGTACTTAATAATAAATAACTTAATTATAGTGTTTTGGAAAGCTCTCGAGGTAAGCTACAAGAATATGTAATGAAAAATAGGGGGTTCCATTTAAAGAACGGAAGTTGACCTTCACGTGACCTTCAAGCAACTATTCAAGGTCAAACTAATGACACCATCTTATGTGCCCCTCGAAACCGTATAACTTTTGTCTGAAACATTTTTGCTGAAAATGCTTCGTTGAAGAATTATCTAGATGCGTTTTTTTAAATGGGACACCCTGTATAAGTTGTATAATTCTTACCGTCTGTACAGAATTAGAATTTGATCATGTAGAAATTTCATTAATTTTTTTTATTTCATATTTCCGACAGCTTCCTGAGAGATTATTTATATTAATTTGCTATCTATTGTATTTTCAATATCTTTGTATTTTCAACTTCTTTAGAATATATTAATAAAGATCTGACAACGTTGTTGTATTCATTTATAATGTGTTTGTACCTGTTATAATTATAAATATCAAATTCGATAATTAGATATGTAGTTAAATATATGAGATATGTGATAATAATTTTATTTACTTACCCTCTGTTTGAGATTCAAACTCGAATGCTGATGTCACCTTGTAGAAAGATTCGACGTCAAGCGGAGGCTCTCGAAATGGAATATACTTTGGTTTGGTTTACAAACGTATATTTTGTTTAATGAGGTTGTACAATAAAGTATTTGAGGCAGGCGGCACGTTACGCGACAACCGTCTAATGACTCCGCGATAAACGTTAACGAGCACGTCGGTAGCGATAGTTATACGCTTCGAGTAATCAGAGTGCTGAGAATACGGAGCTATTGTTTAGTCAAGCGTCGACCGCGAACTGAATCTGCCGAATTCCCGGCGTAGGAATTCGACACGACGGTTCCCTAAAAAAAAGGGCCACGTAGGTATGGACGATTGTATTATCATGCTCTGAATGCGTGATTGAGACGTGCGAGCGCAAAGAATAATGCTTCGTGGTCGACACAAAGCCGCGTGATAGTCTGTGGAATTTGCCACAATAGAATTCCGAAAGCGAGTTTGAATTTAAAGAAAGTTATATTCAATAATGTGAGAGAGGATGAGTCCTGAACATACCGCCCGCCTCGAAATGCATATACATTCGAAATCTTAATTTTAGACACGCCAACATTCTATAAACGAAAAGACACTCTGGAAGAGTTCACATAAATTAATGATACTTAAGTTACGGGTAACGCAAACACAAAAAAAATATTTAACGGCTATGTACATGTCTTCGGGGATGGCCACATCACGGAATGTCTCCGCCCGCCATAGCAGGATCCTTTAAACTTTCAACGTTAAGATCAACGGGCAGGAAGCATAGTTTTGATAGCGGACGTTTAAACTCTGAGCGGCTTGTTTTTACAGTAACAACACGAGTTAAACCGTCATCCCCGGGATGACAGGCCGTGATGCGACCGAGTTCCCAATGACTAGGCGGCGCTAAAGGATTACGCAATAGAACAATTCGACCTATTTTAGCTAAGCGCTGAACAACGCGCCATTTTGGTCGCTGCTGTAAGGCATGCAAGTAATCGTTAGCCCAGGACTTCCAAAAACCTTCGGTACAACGTTGAACAAGTTGCTAACGTGATAATCTATTTTCATTAATATCGAGTAGGCTGGGTTCAGGGAGCGCAATAAGAGGGGTCCCGATAAGGAAATGACCCGGAGTTAATGACCGATAATCATCAATATTCTCGGAAACGGCAGCAATCGGACGAGAATTTAAACAGGCCTCAACTCGACAAAGAAACGTGGTCATTTCTTCGAACGTCAAAGTATGGTTTCCGATACATCGCTTTAAATGATGTTTTACGCTACGAACACCAGCCTCCCATAAGCCGCCGAAATGTGGCGCCGATGGAGGAAGAAAATGCCACGCAACGTTGTCGATAGCGAATTGATTTAAAAAATTAGGATCGCGGATTGCTTTGAAATATGCTTCTGTCATTTCCCGATCGGCACCGTGAAACATCGTTCCGTTATCGGAGTACATAGAATTTGGTAATCCCCACCAGGAGACAAAGTGCTGATAGGCCGCGATAAAGGTAGCGGAAGTGTAGTCGCTTACGAGTTCGATGTGGACGGCTTTCACGGTCATACAAACGAATAAAGCTATGTAGGCTTTGTGAGCTTTGTAACCTCGACCGGATGCGGGTCGTATCAACAACGGACCTGCGTAGTCGACACCCGTATGCGCGAAAGCTCGTGAAGATCGGTTAACTCTTACATCCGGAAGATCACCCATGAGTTCGACAGGTACTTCGGCCTTTTCGCGAGTGCATTGAATGCAAGTATATAAAACAGCTCGAACTGTAGCACGTGCGCGCAGGATCCAAAATTCTTTTCTTAATGAAGCGAGAGTGAGCTGTGATCCCCCATGTAATGTCCGTATATGATGATGGATTATAATAAGAGAGAGAAGCGGATGGGAACGCAAAAGGATTGGATGTTTTATCGCGTCTGGGAGACGAGAGTGACGTAGTCTTCCTTCAACGCGGAGTAGTCCTTCCGAATCCAAGTACGGGTTAAAGGAAGCTAACGGCTTAGATTTCGGTAACGGACGATTTTGCAACAAACTCGAGAGCTCGTTAGGGAATAATTCTGATTGCATTGTTTTAAGCTAGTAAAGTTTGGAGGCTTGAATATCATTCTGACTAAGGATCGCGGAAGTTAATAAGCGGTCTGCTGAGGACGCTGTTGAGCGTGCGGAAAAACGCGCTTTGTTCACGAAGCGAATGATGTAGGTCGTTACTCGGAGCAATCGTGGCCACGACGAAAAGCGAGACGCAAGATCCCATTTCTCCGCGACTCGTGCGATGTGAGTCACTTGTTGGTTACGCTCCTCCATAGGAGCGTCATTTTCTAATGATGAACACGACTTGGGCCAATGTTCAAGCGAATATTTTAACCACAGAGGGCCGGACCACCACAAACGATAGTGGATTATTTCGTCGGGAGCTAAGCCGCGAGAAGCGCAATCTGCTTGGTTGTCCTTTATCAGGACGTGACGCCACATGACGCCAGGAAGAAGATTCTCGATTGCAGAAACGCGATTCGCAACAAATGTTTTCCAACGAGATTGGAGATTGATTTAGCCACGCGAGTGTAATAGTTGAATCAGTCCAACAGTAACATTCAATTTTCTGAAGCTGAAGAGCTGATTGCACAAATTTGACAAGATTAGCTAATAAATAAGCAGCCGACAATTCAAGTCGAGGAACACTCAACGTTTTAAGCGAAGCTACTCTTATCTTGGCGACAAGGAGCGAAACGGTAACTGAACCATCAAAATTAACTAGTCGAAGATAGACAGCGGCAGCATATGCTTTCGTCGAAGCGTCGGAAAAGCCGTGTAATGCAATGTGCATTGTATCTGAACCGTGCATAATCCAGCGTGGAATTTTAAGGTCTTCTAGACACGGTAGTTTTGAATGAAACCGCGACCATTGATCGAGAAGGTCTGGGGGCAGTGAATCATCCCAATCACATTTCAGCGACCATAATCGTTGCATAAGAATTTTAGCAGTGACGATCACGTTTAGCACGGGAGCGACCCAACCAAGGGGATCGTAACATTTGGCAATAGTCGAGAGAATTATACGTTTCGTTGGCTGCGGGTGTGGTGATGGAGAGACTCGAAATCGAAAAATATCATTATTCGGACTCCAAGTAATTCCCAAGACTTTTATGTGTTCGTCGTTTTGAATTATTTTATCAGAAGCTAGTCCGTGATCGGATGGATCGATATCGGATAAAAGAGCTGGACAATTGCTCGCCCATTTACGTAATCGAAATCCGCCTTTATTTAGTAAGGTAATTAGCTGGTCACGGATTTGACGCGCAAGAATTTTATCATCGGCCCCGAACACGCAGTCATCAACGTAGATTTGATGATGCAAGACGGAAAGTACGAGTGGGAAGGAAGCACCTTCGTCTTTGGCGAGTTGCTTTAAGACACGAAGGGCAAGATAAGGTGCGGCAGCTGTTCCGTATGTTACGGTAAGAAGACGATACTCCGAAATCGCTTCTTTTGGAGATGAACGCCATAAAATCCGCTGGTAATTTTTATCGCGGGAATCTACTAAAATTTGCCTATACATATTTTGGCGATGTCTGCGGTATAACCATATTGATATTGACGCCATTGCATTATGACAGTAGCTAAATCGGTTTGGAGTTTAGGATCAATCAACAAATGGTCATTAAGAGACATGCCGTTAGATGTCCGACAAGACGCGTTAAATACTACGCGCAATCGCGTGGTTGCACTGCTGTCGTGGAAAACAGCGTGATGCGGAATATAATAACTGCGAAGGACTGACAATTGGCTCTGTCGATTGTACTTTAACCATGTGGCCAAGGCGTTCATATTCGCTCATGAATGCATGATATTCGGAATCGAGCACTGACTCTCGTTTAAAACGATGTTCTAACGTTGGAGACTTGATATGGCGGCAGAACGCGACTCATTTAACGAGATCGGAGGGCCACGTTTAAACGGTAGCCTCACTATGTAACGGCCATCGGACGTCCGCGAATGTCAAGAAATGCTCGTCACACTGTTGTTCCTCAGGACTAATGTGAGACCGCTGAGGAATTTCCTCAACCTCTCAGAATCGACGAATAGTGGAATCGAGGCTTTCAAGAATAGCTCCGTGATGGACATGCATCGGAATCGAAGAGTTGGTAGGAGCGGATGAGCTTGCACCGGATATAATCCAGCCTAAGGTTGTTTGCTGCGCGACTGGTTCATCACACGAACCTTTCTGAATGCCCTCCAAAATGAGCATACCGAATAGATCAGCTCCAATTATTAGATCTATCGGATCGCTACTCATGGGTTCTCTATCGGCTAACTCGAGTCCCTTGAGATGTTTCCAGCGGAAATGCGAATCGCGTCGCCGCGGTGTATATTTCGTCAGCGATTTGAGAATCAACGCGGTTGTCAAATAGGCAGGTCCGTCGCGGTACGCGGGGGTTATTTTGATTTCGGCAGCGTGACGCACGACGGATTGTGTCTCTTCAATCCCGGTAACGCAAACGGAGAGTTTTATTCTCGGGAGGCATAAGATTTGTGCAAGCGACTCGGAAATTAATGTGGAAACGGAACCTTGATCGAGAAGAGCGCGAAACAAAAGCAGCGTCCTTGAGGCGAATGCACTCGCACGCGCGCGGTAGCGAGGAGAATGTCAGATTTAGGCGAGACCGACCTCGATAATAAATGCGAAGTAATTTCGGTATCTGGTTTGGCTGTAGTCGACGCGACAGCAGGCGATCGCTCCGTATCGCTCGATTTCACGGATGAGTCGAAATGTAATAATGTATGATGTTTCTTATGACATTGTTTACATGCGCGAGTACTTGTACAGTCCTTGAATGACGAATGCTTCGCGCTAAAGCAGTTAATACATCGCCTACATTTTTTAACGAATTCGAAACGTGCACGGGAGTTTGGCTTAAAAACGCAGAACATTGATGTAACAGATGGTTCGCCTTACACTGCGGACACGATAAATTAATGGTAGAAGCCGAATGTGACGCGATAGATTTATTCTTATTAAATTTAGAGTCTTTATGGCTTGGTAATGCTATCGCTTCTAATCTGCAAATTCGAGATTCGAGGAATTCATCGAGTTCGCTATAGCTCGGATAATCATCAGACTTGCCAAGCTTGAGCTCCCAAGCCTTTTTTGTGTATTTATCGAATTTTTGTAAGACGAGAAACACAAGGATGTCGTCCCACTGTTCGACCGGTCGCTCGAGATTTTTTAAAGAATGTATCGCTTTATTGGTTTGATCGCGCAGATCGCGAAGGTCCTTGGAAGTCTCAGACGTAACCACGGGCAAATTAAAAAATGATTGCAAACGATGCGTGCCGAGTTTCCGCTTGTTCTCATACCGAGAAACAAGACGACCCCACGCGAGAGCAAAATTCGTTTCGGTAAGGTCAATGTCATGAAGTGCGTTACTTGCATTCCCTTTTAAACATGAGCATAAATAATGTAAACGCTTGATATCGGACAACTGAGGATCGTCGTGAATCATTGACTTAAATTTATCGCGAAAGCTTTCCCATTTGTCGAAACTTCCATCGAATGTCGGTAGATCGATTGTAGGTAGATGTGATGACGAAGATTGAAAGGAGTCACTGAGACGACTTACGGTACCCGAAGAGTTGTGGTCGGTCGACTCGTACGTCTTAGGATCTCAGCCATGAAGTCCGCCGCTTCGTTGTAGTAATCTTCACAGGCGAGGAAAAATTCGTCCTTGAAGGCGTGAGATGCTCGTGCCTTGTCGTCCGCAAGAAGATTGATTTTACTCTCCTGTTCCTGGCCTTTTGGAAGGTGTCATTGAGCGTCTTGAGCCGTTGTCGTGTTGTCGCGAGAGTCATTTTTGCTTGTCCGAGCTTCTTGAAATTAGGCAGCGTACGCGCTATTGAATTGATCAATTGGTCTTGCAACGAGAGCAGTTCCTCAAGTGTCGACATGATGAGCAACGTCAACACTGTTCCAATATCGAGAGTTATAAAAAATTTATCTTGACGTCGATCCGGCTCGAAGGACCAAATTTATGTTTGAGATTCAAACTCGAATGCTGATGTCACCTTGTAGAAAGATTCGACGTCAAGCAGAGGCTCTCGAAATGGAATACACTTTGGTTTGGTTCACAAACGTATATTTTGTTTAATGAGGTTGTACAATAAAGTATTTGAGGCAGGCGGCACGTTACGCGACAACCGTCTAATGACTCCGCGATAAACGTTAACGAGCACGTCGGTAGCGATAGTTATACCCTTCGAGTAATCAGAGTGCTGAGAATACAGAGCTATTGCTTAGTCAAGCGTCGACCGCGAACTGAATTTGCCGAATTCCCGGCGTAGGAATTCGACACAACGGTTCCCTCAAAAAAAGGGCCACGTAGGTATGGACGATTGTATTATCATGCTCCGATTGCGTGATTGAGACGTGCTAGCGCGAAGAATAATGCTTCGTGGTCGACACAAAGCCGCGTGATAGTCTGTGTAATTTGCCACAATAGAATTCCGAAAGCGAGTTTGAATTTAACAGAAAGTTATATTCAATAATGTGAGAGAGGATGAGTCCTGAACACCCTCAATGTATACTCATACAATCAAATTTTACAAAACTATGTTACGATGCTTTTTTTTATATAATATTGCATAATAAAATGCAATTGAAGCATTTTTGAATATATGTATTCTAATCCCAGAGAATACTGTCAATTGTTCAAGATAAACCTCAGGATATACAGATTTGCTCGCAATTGCAATATCTTTCATTGAATATTGTTGCGACCAATTGAATCGATGGATAGCAAATGGATGCATTTGACTGGAGATAGTCTAATGTAATCTGTTATAATAGATATTTAAATTTGTAGGTGCTCCAAGCAGAAGAAAGAAAACTGTCGAATGTGTAGGCAATTGACAACGAGAAATGGTAACCATCGAGGTTTGTAAGCGCATGTACTGTTGTTGTTAAGAAGGTGATGGTCCATCAGAAGTGGTACTATAAGAGGTAGTACGCCTGTAACAGTATTGTTACTCATTTGTAAATTTGGAATTTCTGCAAAATACACATTTATTCACATATCAATTAGTATTAAAATTTTCGTTAAGCAATCTTTTACTTTTATTTAACTTTATCATAAGTATATTATTTGTATATTTTAAGAAAAGAGAATATTGGAATAAAGAGATGATAATGAATTCAACAAAAGATTTATATACATTACGATAAAATTAAATCTAAAACATTTCATCATGCATTCATGCAATATTTATATATATATATGCTAACAGTTATACATAAATATGTTTTTACCCAAAAAAAGGGAGATAGCTTTGATCGATGAATAAATCGCGTCCAACATTTAACAACGACATATTAATTAAATGATATAGTAAACTTGTGTCGTTACTTCCACAAATTATTGGATAATTTTTAGCTTTGCAAATCTTGTAAATTGAATGCAAATTGGACTTTGCATTATATATGACTGCAAAGAATGGTTCCGAACCAGTGAATATAATTTGCTGACTTGATTCATTTGATGACTTGATTGTACGACAAAGATCCTAAAATATTTAACGCTGAATAAAACAAATATAAATATAATAATACAATAAAAGTAAAAATAAAAGAATGTAAGAACATATATTAGTACCTGATAATCGTAAATGATAATAGTAAATGATAATCTGATAATAGTAAATGATAATCTGATTGTTTTAACAACATTGATAGTATTTTCTGGGATTAGAATATGCGTCGATCTCGACGACGTTAGAACTTCTCAACTTAGAAGTTAGAAGATAGAAAGTGTTAAAACGTTAAAAGGTTAGATTGAATTAAATTTCCCTAGTTTTTCTTGCTCTTAAAGGCCAGTATTTATGAAAGAATTTCAGTTGTAACCGTAACAAATCGACCAATCAAAGTCAAACATGGAAGCATCCATATTTTTATATACCTCCGGCCCGGTACACGGTCTAAAAATATTTAATTACAATTAATCTAATAACTCACAAACCTTTTCAACATTACACTTCAAAACTCTTCAAACAAAATACAAACAATTTTATGTAAAAATTTTTTTATATTTATCTATGTCGGCTAATTACATATTAAAATATATATTTATTAATTAAAATTATACGGATGACTCACAAATCTTTTTAATTGCACTTCAAACATCTTCATACGAAATACAAACGATTCCATAAAGAAATTTTTTCCAAAAACGTTGCCTGTCGGTCAACTCAATACGAATAAATCCGATTACTAAACGTAAGTGGCATTCATATAAAGTATTGCAAAGCGATTTTTTCATTTTAACAGTTGGCTACTATGTTTGAGTCTTGACAT
This sequence comes from Lasius fuliginosus, assembly GCA_949152495.1. Classification (NCBI taxonomy): domain Eukaryota; kingdom Metazoa; phylum Arthropoda; class Insecta; order Hymenoptera; family Formicidae; genus Lasius; species Lasius fuliginosus. Next base: position 10,427,703 of record OX424445.1, read on the forward strand.
TGGTAGAATTGACGCCAATGTAAACCCACTTTGGAGATTTACCCGCCGAATTCGAATGATAATTATTTATTTATATTTTAAACAAAAATTGAAATATTTAAATAAAAAGTAAATTAATTACTAAGAATGTACAAATGATGTACAAATGATTAAGCACAATAAACTGTGATTTATCATTATTTTTGAAATAATGAGGGACTAACTTTTAGAAGTCTTGTTAGTAAAATTTTATTTTTATTTTAATTAACCAAGAATGTACAAACACTAAAAATCATAGTACATTCATGTACAAACGATGTACAATCCGAATATATTAATGTTTTTGTATTTTGTTGTGACATAATTAGAAACTATCATCAGAAGAAAGTATCTATTTTCATATTATTAATTTCAATCCATAAAAAGAAAATTCAAAGTAATATTTTAACGAATAAAAACCTCGTATATTACATATTCAATTGATAAACTTCTTTTAAAAATTAATAATTACAAGATGAATAAGAAATTTCTGGTAAAACTTAATTGTTTAATGTTAATTGTTACGTACATACAAATTTTTTTTATTTTCAGGATAATTCTTTGTAAATTAATGTTGCTTAATATTGCTTATTTACTTGGTATAAAAATTAACAGTTAAAATAAAGTGAGGTTAAGACTTATTTGTTTCATATTTTACAGAAAACAAATCTTATATCAGCAAAATACATTTATTTATCAATATATATTTGATAAACATAAATATTAATTAATTAGAAGAATAATAAAGTATCTTCTATATTGTTTTATGATATGTTTTTCACGTGGATTCTACGAAACACCTCGATTTCTTTCGATCACTGTTAATCTAATCCAATCACTCCAGAGACAGGATTATTGATCAAGATTAGTCTAGGGAAATTTGGAAAGTCTATTGAGTGCCACTGCTCAGTCCGATCAGAGATCCGATTAGTTGTCGTAAACACCCAGGATTATTGATCCGCACTTCACTTCACTTCTTTCTTTAATTGGCTCCGTGTTGGGAGGACTCCCGCCATCCGGCCATGAACTATGTAGGTTTAGTAGCTATTCAATTATTTTAGTTTGATTGCTGATAAATGATATAAATGATTTTTAGAATGAGTTATGATGAGTTGGCTTCAGTTTGTTAATTTGCACTAATGGATCTTAGAATACTGCTGGATGGTTGGATCAAGTACTTGAGGACTTGATCCTGAAACGCAAAAATAGGGTCCAAAGAAAGGACACGCGGATTAACGCGTTGTACTTTTGCTAGTCACTTAGCTATCTTCTCGACATTGCCCAGGGTACACCGGCAGAATATAGGATGGAAGGCTAACTCTGCACACTAGGAGGTAGACTAGCTAAACCGTACCCCATTATTGATCCGGATTAGTCTAGGGAAATTTAGAAAGTCTATTGAGTGCCACTGCTCAGTCCGGGAGAGGTTCAATGGCACACAGTTCAATTGCGCACACCAATTATATTGACGGGAGAGGTTCAATGGCACACAGTTCAATTGCGCACACCAATTATATTGACCGGTGCCTAGGGTGACCAGCACTGTTGACCAATCAAAGAGCCTTATTTGCAACTGGCCAATCAGCAATGTGGGCAATTGATAGCCTCCCCCCATATTGACCGGTGCCTAGGGAAACCAGCACTGTTGACCAATCAAAGAGCCTTATTTGCAACTGGCCAATCAGCAATGTGGGCCAATCAGCAATTGATAGCCTCCCCTCAGTCCGATCAGAGATTCGATTAGTTGTCGTAAACACCCTTCATCTCACGAGAATTTGTTCGCACGATTCTGTAACGTAGTGAAAATACGAAGTGAAAATACGAAATCACTAGATTTGCTAGTGTGGGGAAGAACGTTTTGTACGTACAGAAACTGTACCTAAAATAATAATCACAAATATTTGAAGTTTCACCATTTAAAAAACAGCTTTTACAATTATTGCGAATAAATTCCTTTTTTCGGCGCTACAACACAATTATAGAATACATCAATTAGCCATGTTCAGATTTTCTCAAAATGCTTGTGCGCGAGCATTAATTTAAAAAATACATTTCAAAATAAAACATTTGCATAATAAAAGAATAAGATAACAGAAACATGATTATTCATTAGAAAACAATATTTATGTATTATTAGTAAATATATATTTGTTGGGATCAATATGTTTTTTGTATATAATTTGGACATGAATAAATTAAATAAAAAAGAACTCTATATATATATATAAGTAAACAAAGAAACTTTTGTATGTAACAATATCGTAAAATAAAATTTTATGGCGTTATTAATGTCAATTAGATTTAATAAACAATATTGTTAAATTTAAAATAGATGACATTTACACACATTTTAAATATATACATGTATATTTAGATATATACATGTATACTATGTATATTTAGAGTTATATATGCAAAATGAGAGATAAAAATAATTTTCGTCCAAAATGAAAAAGAGAGAAAGGAAAGTTTGTAAAGCTTTTAATAAGTAAAAATATAATTATACTTTTTAGCTCAAAAAGAATATAATTATATTTATATTCATAAAAGCTTTTATTTATAAAAGCACACACAAAAAGTAATTTTTGTAACGAATTGTAAACGGCGCATAAGGATTACGGTCCACAAAACAATGACAAAAACGAAATAAACGGAAGCAAAAATTTTCGATTAACTCTTATAATTCTTTAATGTTCTTTAATGTTCTTTAATGGACAAAATGTTAATATGAACATGACGATGAGAACTGTAAACAAAGCAACGACACTTAACCTTTTATAAACTGTCAAAAACGCGTCACGACGCTGTCTATGATTTTTCTCTAGCTCTATCTCTCAGTCTTTCACTTTCGGATTTCACCATTCGACAAGAAATTTCGAGTGGGATTCGATTGACCACGTTGCTTTTGACCACAGAACCCTCTGATAGGTAGACCTAGTAAAAAACCCTATACATCGATCAATATAATTGGCTGTGGTCAAAAGCAACGTGGTCAAGCAGAGTGCTAAACGTTTCCGAGTAAATGCAAATTCTTTTGTAATGCAGAAGTTAATTATACATCTTATAAGGATTTGCGTTTCAAAAAAGCGTGTTCAATATGTCCGGTCTCGTCCAAGACAAGAATTTTGTTCGACTCTAGAAAATTCTAGAAAAAATTGTCCAGACAACTTACGTCTTTCTTTCTTTCTTTCTTCTATATCTATATCTATATCACAGAATTTGAATTCATTTTTACATTTCAAATAAATAATTATATATCAAGCGATGCGGTAGCGTCGCGGCGCCAAGTATATAAAAATTTCTTTCGTGCTTTTCGAAGTTGCCTATATACAGGGGCTGCGGCGCTACCAAGTAGCTTATCCGGAATTTTACCTCAAGTTAAACTTTCGATTAAGATATTTCTTGAACTAATGCTGTAATAAAAAATCTAACGGCACTTTTATCATATAATGCGGATACAAGCTTTCGATTGCGAACAGTTTCAATAAGATTGATACAGTCAATCCTGAGAAATGATTTTATTCATATATCAGAACGTGACTTTTCGTTCTTCAGTTCCAGATTCAGACTCACGTACGTATGCTCGCACGCACACATGCAAAGCGATTTTGTCCCTCAAGGCGCATTTGCAGCGCTCATATACGATTTTATTCGCTTGAGTGACAAGAGACAAAATCATATGTGGATGTGTGGAGATAATGTTTATATTTGATACGCGCGGGGTATAATACGAGAAGAAAGGTAATAAAATAATTAACGGTTATGAGAATATCGCGGAATAGTGCAACACTAGGGAAAAGAAGTGATAAAGTGACATAAAATTATTAATGGTTAAGAGTATCGCAAAATAGTGCAAGGACAAGGAAGAGAAGTGATGTTATATTGAATAAAGTTAGGTTATATTAGCGAAACTGAGCGAATGCTTTTACATTTAAGTGAATCTGTGCATTATCAATTAACATATTTCTCATAAATGAATTGTTGGAAAATAATTATTATAGAAGCATTGGAATATTTGGAAATTTTGGCTGGCCATGTTTTCGATAATGATAAGCAGGTAATTATACGCACGAACGCGCATTCATATATAATGTTTATTTATATATTGTATATAAAAATGTAATTAATGCATAATTAATATTTTTAGATTATCTTATAAATGGCTAAGCAATGAGTTCTTTGTTTATGTTAATGTAGTAAAATAAATCTTGTAATTCTACCAAAAATATCATAAAAACAACAACATTGAATACAAATTTTATTAATTGACAGTATAAATAATAAAATGATAAAATCATATTGTACTTCTATAGTGTCCACAAACATTTTGCGGATCAGGAAATACTAGCAACTTTTGGTTCTGGAAATGTGAATGTTTATATAATTGTAATTAATGCATAATTAATATTTTTAGGTCACTTACGATTGACTAAGCAATGAGTTGCATGTTTATGTTAATTCTATCAAAAATATTACATATACAGTTGAATTAAAAACATCGGAGTTAGAGTCTGAAATAAAAATATTCTCCATTAGTTAAAGAAGAGATATAAGGTAATAATTTTGTTTATAAATTACATAATAAAGGTTACTTATTTTCTTGGACTAAATACTTTAACGACGATTTAGGGTTATTGTACAAGCTTTTCTGTAACACGTTACGTTATGTTAAGTACTGACTGTAAACTTAGATTCGCATGTTACCTTAATTTTCAGTCAACGCACAAAGAGAATCCTAACATAGCAAAAATATTATTACGTTATGATTTTCTTTGTGCGTTGACTGAAGTTTAAGATTACAAACAAATCTAAGTTTATGGTTAGTATTTACAATTAATGTAACATAATATATTACGCAAAAGCTTGTGCAGTGGCTCTTAGTTTATTTATAATGGTTGAACTTATTTTTTTCAGCAATGAGAAACGTCAACGTGGAAATTGATGATTTATTCGGATGGAGCTGTCTTTTGCAATATAATGTTATCGGAGAACATTAGAATATCTGTCATCGACAAAAGTAGTTCAAATTTGAATCAAAATGAGGAGGAAGAGTCAGTTAATGATGTTGAATTGCAGATTTTATTGGAGGATTATATAAAAGTTCATAATAATTTGGCAGCTGTATTGATTAAAACAGAAGCTTACGATGCAGTTTTAGAAAATATAAAACATTTTAAGGTGTCAACCACAAAACGAGAAACCAATATTTAGGAAAGGTATTGCAAAAGTCTTAATCTTTAATTTACTATTTATATATATTCTTGATTTATATTTTACATATGGAAAATTCAAATATATGTGTATACAGGGTGTCCGGAGTCAATCGCATTACTCGTCGTGTCCTGATAGAGCAAGTTAAACCGAGTAAGAAAGTCCTCTACCGTTTTGCGATCTTCGCAATAATTAATGAGAAATAAATTAAACAAGATCGGCCAATACACGCAGTTCAAGCGCGCGGCGAGAAGAGACAGCCCACGCGGGGGTCCAACGTTATGCATTGCTCGTATTTATCCATTGTCCTTTGTAGAGTGCTCCTCCCCGCTTTGTCGCGTGCGTAGCAACCGCGTAAACATTAGGCTTTTATTTTCGCCGCGCGACAAGAATCACGTAAACAGTAGGAGGTCTCTTCTCGCCGCGCGCTTTTACTCGCACGGATTGGCCGCTCTTTTTTATTTAATTTCTTATTAATTATTGCGAAAATCACGAAACGGTACAGGACTTTCCTACTCAGTTTAACTGCCTCTACCTGCACACGACGGGTGATGCGGTTGATTTCGGACACCCTGTATGTATTGTGCATAGGAACAATATTGAGATTCAAAGGGGAATATGAAAAAGCTTATGCAATCTCTATCTTTCTCTCTCTACTGAAATTTAAAAATTAAATCCAGAAATGAAGATATTTACTACAGAATTAATGACCTTAAAGGATAACATTGCTAAAGACATAGAAAACGAAAAGCACTTGTATCGTAAAATGTTAGGTGTAGTTGAAGATACCAAAAATCTATCAAAGAATATAAAAGCAGATAATAAAAGTATTATTAAGTACATAAATACATACATATATAGACATATATACATATGTATATACATATGTATATAAAAATATTTAAAAAGACGGATTTTTAGTTTTCAACTACACATAACATTTTACGATATAGATGCTTTTCTTTTTCTGCGTCTTTAGCAATTTTCTTTCCTTTAAGATCATTAATCCTTTAAGATCATTAATTCTGCAGTAAATATTTTTATTTCTGTATTTAATTTTGAATCAGTGGAGGAAGAGAGAGAGAGAGAGAGAGAGAGAGAGAGAGAGAGAGAGTGTGTGTGTGTGTGTGTGTGTGTGTTGTATAAGCTTCTGCATATTCCCCTTGAATCTCAATATCCTACGATACGCACAATACATATACACACATATTTGAACTTTCCATATGTAAAATATAAATCAAGAATATATACAACTTATTTTAAAGAAAGATTAAGTATAGTAAATAAAAGAAGATTAGGATTTTTGCAATACCTTTCCTAAATAGTGCTTACACATTTTGTGGTTGACGACTCAAAACATGTTTCACATTTTCTAAAGCTGCATCGTAGGATTCTGTTTTAATCAATGTAATTGCCAAATTATTATGAACTTTTATACGATTCTCTAATAAAATCTACATTTCAGCATCACTAACTGACTCTCCCTCCTCATTTTGATTTAAATTTGAACTACTTTTGTCGATGACAGATATTCTAATGCTCTTCGATAACATTATATTGCAAAAGGCAGCTCCATCCTAATAAGTCATCAATTTCCACATTGACGTTTTCTCATTGCTTTAAAAAAATGTTTAACTATTATGTCAAAAAAAGTTAAATAAACTGTCTTGTCCTTAAAGTATTTAGTCCAAGAAAATAAATAACCTTTATTATATAATTTATAATCAAAATTATTACCATATTTTTCTTCTTTAACTAATGCTTAACATTTCTATTTCAGGCTCTAACTCTAATGTTTTCAATTCAACTGTATATGTAATATTTTTGATAGAATTAACATAAACATGCAACTCATTGCTTAGCCATTTGTAAGTGATCTGAAAATATTAGTTACGCATTAATTACATTTATATACAAAGTATAAAGAAATATTCACATTTCCAGAACTAAAAGTTGCGAGTAATTCCAGATCCGCAAAATATTTGTGGACACTATAGAAGCGATATGATTTTTCATTTCATTATTCTTTATAAAGCCAATTAATAAAAATGTGTTCAATGTTGTTGTTTTTATAATATTTTTGGTAGAATTACCACAAGATTTATTTAAGTACATTAACATAAGCATGCAACTCATTAATATGTTAATTGGTAATGCACAGATTCACTCAAGTGTAAGCATTCGCTCAGTTTGTCTATTATAATCTAACTTTGCTCAATATGACATCGATTAGAAGAAATTATCTTCTAAATTCTCTTCCTTGCTATTCCGCGATACTCTTAATAACCGTTAATCATTTTATCACTTTTTTTCTTGTGTTGCACTATTTCCCGATATATAAGCATATTTAATAAATCATTATGTCTGACAATAGTCTACAAAATTTTATTGGTATCCTTAATATCCTTATTATCCTGATTTGATCCTCTATTCTTAAAATTATGAAATTTTCGTGCAGCTTCACTCGTATGAATAAGTGAAAGATATAACTACCTACTAAATAAAACCTTACATAGGTAAAAAAAATACGCTAAATATATAAAAATTTCATAGCTTGTATGTAATAAAGAGTTAAAATATATGAGTTAAAATATATAAAAATTTCGCAACTCGTATGTAACAGAGATTAAATAAATTTTTACAAAAAGCAGTGATATCTTATTAAAAAAACCTTACAAAGGTAAAATAATAAAATTTTATTATTAAGAAAAATTTATTTTTAAAATAAGTTTAATTTTGTATGATAAATGTTTTGATATATAAAATAGCATTATTATGTCACACGGATTTTATTACAAATAGTAAAATATAAAACTATTTAACCTCTACTGCGCCATGACGCCATGATCACATTGATTGTCAATTTTAAATATAAAAGTATCCTGTGCTACAAATTGATCGAAGTGTTTGAAATTGCTGATTTGAAATTAATCATAAGCTTTGCCAAGTAGGTCCGGAACTAAAGGGGTTAAGACACAAAGTGACATACAAAAACTTGGCGTGCCCCGGTCTCATTATTATTACTAAATATTTAAAATTAAGGTTCGCGAAGTATATATCTGAAATTAAAATTTGCAAATTATTATCAACATGTTAATGTTATTATTAGCAAATATTTAAAATTAAAGTTCGCGAATTATATGTCTGAAATTAAAATTTGCAAATTATTATCAGAAATTATTATCAACCTGTTAATAAAAATATATGAGTAATGCGATTTAATAATGCTATTTTATATATCAAAACATTTATCATACAAAATTAAACTTATTTTAAAAATAAATTTTTCTTAATAATAAAATGCGTTTTGACTTCATGGAGAAAATTTATGTATTATATTTTTATAAATGCAAGATTGATTTTATGGCAAATACTATTTCAAGCCCTCACAAATTGAATTGCTTCTAAATACTTGGCTAATTATTGATTTCATGTTTAGTTTTGATTTTTTATTTTTTAGAGAATACTTTTTAGGAAAAAATTATTTTTCAAATTTTATTATTTTTTAAGGTTATTTCTTTAGAGGAAAATTATTTTTATAAGTTTTTTTAGGAGTAAATATTTTTTTAAACTTTCTAAAGTTTTCTAGGGTTTTTATATACTTGGCGTATTTTTTTACCTTTGTAAGGTTTTTTTAATAGGATATATAAATCTGCATTAATTACCTTAATGTCACTCAGCTCTCGTTCTCACGATTGCTGGGCAGACTGGGCGCAAAAAGACAGGAAACACCACCATGTTTCTTGATCTTCTTTTTGCGATTTCCTGCCGATGTTAAGGCCCGTTCATAGCCAGTTTTATAGATGTTAGCCTTATTATTACATTTATAGAAATAAGCTTTAAGTCGTAAGCAATAAACCAATCATATTCGATTACTGCAGATGCAGCCTCAATGTGAAATAATTTTTCGTTTTTAAGACTAATAATAAACCAACAAATGCTAAAATTAGACCAACAATCATCAGCAAACGATTACGCATCGATTAGACCGTTTTTTAATTAAAAATGAGATTTTTCCGGCTAAGTTCACACTAATTTTTTTTTTTAAATTTAAGAAGAAGATATGAACCAACAAATGCTAAAATTAGACCAACAATCATCAGCAGACGATTACGCATCGATTAGGCCGTTTATTAATTAAAAATGAGATTTTTCCGGCTAAGTTCACGCTAATTTTTGTTTTTCTTTTAAATTTAAGAAGGAAATATGAACCAACAAATGCTAAAATTAGACCAACAATCATCAGCAGACGATTACGCATCGATTAGGCCGTTTTTTAATTAGAAATGAGATTTTTCCGGCTAAGTTCACGCTAATTTTTATTTTTTTTAATTTAAGAAGAAAATATAAACCAACAAACGCTAAAATTAAACCAACAATCATCAGCAGACGATTACGCATCGATTAGGCCGTTTTTTAATTAAAAATGAGATTTTTCCGGCTAAGTTCACGCTAATTTTTATTTTTCTTTAATTTAAGAAGAAAATATGAACCAACAAACGCTAAAATTAGACCAACAATCATCAGCAGACGATTACGCATCGATTAGGCCGTTTTTTAATTAAAAATAAGATTTTTCCGGCTAACTTAACGCTAATTTTTCTTTTTTAATTTAAAAAAAAATTAAGAACCAACAAACGTTGTAATTAAGGCAACAATCACCAACAAACGACCAACAAACGACCAACAAACGATTAATAAAAAAAATTAAAAAAGTCGAAGTTGACCGGCTAAGTTCCCGGAGCTCAAACGGGACGCTCCCGAAATTTCTTGTCGATCGAACTCCCGTGAGATGGCTTACATTTTCACCATGATGAAAGTTACTGAATCGCGCCAACCGCTCACTTGTAACATTTTTACTAGATTTTAGATACAGGGAGTTGATTGTGTATCTTGAAACGATGTGAAAATTACAAAAGTGAGGAAATTCACTAGTGTATCTACGATTTCATTTGTCGAAATCTAGTAAATCTGTTCACTTTTGTAATTTTCACTTCGTTTCAAGATACACAATCGACTCCCTGAATCGACTCCCAGTAGGGCGATTCTGTAACTCGTTAAACAGATAACGACATCGTTACGTGTCGTTGCGCATATATTTTTACATGTAAAAATATATGCGCAACGATACGTAACGATGTCGTTATCTGTTTAACGATTTACAGAATCGCCCTACTGGGCCCACTTGGTAGTCACGAAAATTTACCTATGGCTGGCTGCCTTTGGGAGCTTTCCTGTGTGACGTCCCGCCATTTTTTCGAACCCATATTTGCAATAATAATTAAGAAATGCTTTTACTTATAAAATACAGAACAATTATATAACCTATTCGTTCTATTTCTTATTATTAGCGATTTTTATTATTATTGTTAATTACTTAACGTGCTTATTTTATACGCCTTATTTAGCTTAGAAATCTAATATACTTTTAGTGAGTGGGGTCCGATTGACCACGTTGCTTTTGACCACAGAACCCTCTGATAGGTAGACCTAGTAAAAGACCCTATACAGCAGTCAATATAATTGGCTGTGGTCAAAAGCAACGTGGTCAAACGGGACGCTCCCACTTTTAGTTTATAACTACGAACTATAAGAAATTCAAGATTTCCCTATATAACAGCGCCGCGACCAATCAGCGAGCTCCATTTTAGAACTAACGACACGAACCAATCAGGCGCCATCCCTAGAACCAAACCGCGCACGTGTAGCGCTCTGGAACTAACCAGCGATTTTTAGAATTAATTAATGAGTGGGGTCCGATTGACCACGTTACTTTTGACCACAGAACCCTCTGATAGGTAGACCTAGTAAAAGACCCTATACAGCAGTCAATATAATTGGCTGTGGTCAAAAGCAACGTGGTCAAACGGGACGCTCCCTAATTAATATTAAATACCTTAACATAGATTTGGGGATGGTAATACGCTTTAATAGTCATTATTAATCGAGCTTCTATTACGACAAATGTAAGAGATTATAAAGTCATAATTACTTATTGAATTAACCTTTTATTAACTATTAAAGATCCGAAAGCGATCATTGAAATTTATATTAAAGTCTCTTAATAACTCAAATAAATAACTTCAATAAATAATAATTATGGCTTTGTAAATGATTATCTAATTATGTAAACATTTCACTTTTTAGCTTAAGCATTATGCGATGACATAACTACTTATTAAGACTCCACTGTTATACTTTGTGGAATCATATTTTGCATATAATAATTTGCAAACAGCTTTCTTTATAAATAATTAGAACCAATAGTTAAAACTATATGAAAATTGATTAGCTCTAAAATATCATTGAAATACTAATCTAACAATAAATTATTATAAATTGATTCCATAAACAAGAGAATTAGATATAAATTTTAATATTTTACACTAGCCTAGCATTACGAAATATTCAAAGAATAAAATATAAGAATATTCAGATCGATTGATGCATGTAACTCGGTAGAGGGGATGCTGAGACCGGCCGACTCCTTATCTATATCACTCCGGCGTGTATCAAAACATACGAAATTCGCAAGCAAGCTCCTGTAGCTACCCGGTGATTCGATTAAGAAGAATTCTACAACGGACCTTTTTGGAAGGAGTAATTCCCACCCCCCAAAGCCCTTCAAATGACCTATGACCAATGCATGTTCCGCACGGCACCAAAGCCCGATTCGATTGCCTTTGTCTCAAAGGTATATAAGCCGCTAATTTCGCGCTCCGATTCATTATATATTCTATATTCGTCCTTTAAGCAAGTATCTCATTATATTCTTCGAGCTGTAGCAATCATTATAACATACATTACTCGGCGGTAAGACTTCTAATTCTTTCATAATTGTCAATCGTGCGCTAGATATTCAATTGTGCAAAAACTGAATAAAGAACTCTGTGCATAATTTCGAGTGAATTAAATTCAACCTTACTCGCTGCGACCGAGATCCTCCAGGAAGCGTGAAGGTAGAGAAACGTGCAGCAGAGCTATAGATTGCAGTTACAATACGGTAAGTAATTATAATTCCCCTTAATCCTGATCACGTAGGCTTAGCGAAGATTAGAAATTTGTTAATGACTGACAGCCCACTTCAATCCATTACCTCATCAATTATTCCATCGTCACTCAGCAACTCGTACGCTCACAGTGACATTCTTATATCCCTTATTTAATAAAGAAAAACCCCTGTCAAGCGCTGGCATGTAGCTGACAGTTTTCGGTCAGTCAATCCTTAACTAACACAAACTATTATCAAATAATCATCAAATACCCTGAATCTTCCAAACAGTATTAATACTAAAAGAAAGTTAGATTTTTAGTTAAGTAATACTACTGTTGACACTCGGACATCGTCTAACCCTTTGTTAACCTGACGCTGAGCATCCTCTGTCATGCCCTAAGCGTCATTCTATACCTAATCCTAGATATTCCTTTCGTTATCGAGCACCCTATGTTGTGCCCTGATCGACAATTTCCAATCACCACCCAGTATATCTCCATAACTAACCGGGCACCCTACGTTGTGCCAGGTCAGTAAATTTCCTCGACCGCCTATCTCTCCATTTAAGATCGTCAACAGAAGATTTATGAGCAGAGATATATCTCATATTTTATTCTCTCTCTTCTCATCCGCCTCATCTTAAATTTCCATCGCCGCCGAGCACCCAATGTTGTGCCCTTGGTAGCACTCCGTACAAATAATTTTGCTTTTGTTAACTGAGCATCCATTGTTATGCCCTGGTTAACGCTCTCCGCATTCTCCATACCTTCCTTTTGAATTAAAAGATTAGATTGTACAAAGATATAAATTTAGTAATGATACTGTAATCTTTATAACTAATTACCCTCAAACCTTATCCCCTTTAACAACAATCATCCTTATAAGAAATTTTAACTTAAATAAAATTTCTAATCTTCAATTTAGTTTTAAGGCACGATTCCTGAGTACTATATATACATGGTGTCCCATTTTAATCTCCTCAGGCAAATATCTCGAAAAATATGGAAGATACGGAAAAATGTTTCAGACAAAAGTCGTAGGACTTGAAGGGGTACAGATGATGGAAATATGTTCTTGACCTTGAGTGACCTATTGAAGGTCAGGTCAATGTCATCGATGTTTTCTTAAATAGAACCCCCTATTTTTCATTACATATTCTTGTAGCTTACCTCGAGAGCTTTCCAAAACACTATAATTAAGTTATTTTTTATTAAGTACTTTTCGAGTTATAAGGCTTGAAGTTTACAGTATTTTTACATAAAATACAATATATCGTGTAAAACATTCAGTTTTCGGTAATCTTACCTTAATACTTTTATGCATAGAATAATAAAACCAATCAATTAGTGTAAAGAAAACACATAATTGCTTTAAAAAAAATATGCAGCTCCATATTGCAAATTACATACTTTTTCTTAACAGCACCCATGTGTTTTCTTCACACTAATTGATTGGTTTTATTATTCTATGCATAAAAGTATTAAGGTAAGATTACCCAAAACTGAATGTTTTACACGATATTTTGTATTTTATGTCAAAATACTGTAAACTTCAAGCCTTATAACTCGAAAAGTACTTAATAACTTAAGTACAGTGTTTTGGAAAGCTCTCGAGGTAAGCTACAAGAATATGTAATGAAAAATAGGGAGTTCCATTTAAGAAAACATCGATGACATTGACCTGACCTTCAATAGGTCACTCAAGGTCAAGTACATATTTTCATCATCTGTCCCCCTTTAAGTCCTACAACTTTTGTCTGAAACATTTTTCCGTATCTTCCATATTTCTCGAGATATTTGCCTGAGGAGATTAAAATGGGACACCCTGTATATATATATATATATATATATTACACTCTATATAAATACATATATTAAATAATCTTCAAGTTACATAAAATATAAAATAACTTTCTTAGACTTTTATTTAATTAATTATATCATAATATCTTTTCTCTTTTCTTACGAATTCACATTAAAGAAATCTTGTATTTGTATTTACATACGTAAAACAACCCTAGTAAATCCCTAGAAAATAATAAATTGTTATTCTGTGCCTCCACACCTCATTTTCCCTAGATCTACAAGTCAGGTCCTAGCTCTCGGCGTCCCTAGGGTATAACCGGTGCATGCAGGTTGCCCAATAAAATAGAGAGCATCCTTTTCTTTTGTTAACCTAGGTATTGTGTGTGACGTCCCACCATTTTTTCGAACCCCTATTTTCAATAATAACTAAGCAACATTTTTATTTAGAAATAAGTTAACAATTATGTAATCTATTCGCGCTATTCTTAAATATTAGTTATTCTTATTATTGCTTATCTGCTATCAATTGGTTATTATTCTTATCGCATGCGCCTATTCTAACTTAAAAATTAAATATACTTTTGGTTATAAATGGGAAATCCAAGATTTCCCCAAGACAAGACCAATGAGCGAGCTTTAGTTTAAGAACTAGCGACGCGACCAATCAAGCGCAATCACTAGGCATGACTCTCGCGCGCATAACGCTCTAGAACTAACTAGCGGCTAAATTATAGAACAGACCTGCGCGCGGACTCTAACCTTTTGCGAGCTTAGGACTTAAGTAATATTAAATACTTCGACATAGAACTGAAGAGATATGCATTATGCCTTTATGAAATCATGAAAATAATAACTTGTTGAAGCAATTCTTTTTACAAAATACATAACTAATCGTTTCGATTCCACCCATGAGATAAAAATTCAACTTTAAGATAAATAATTAAACAAATAACGTAGTTGTATTATCAAAAACAAGTTATTATGGAAATGATTCCATGAATGAAAATATAATAATATATTAATCTAACCCAATGTTTTAATATCTATAATAATCTATAGTTATTAGGAAACTTTGAACTATCAACTGAGCTAACATAAAATTGCAATTATTCCTTTAACAAATATACAAGTATATATATATTTTAAATTATGAAGTCATAACGATTTATTGGAAATAACTATCTCATAAACAATTAAAATAACTAAGAATGAATTTTGAAATCTATGTTAAAACTTTTCAATTAAGCAGTTAACTAATAGTTTCGATAAACTACAGTTACGACTTCATAAATCAGTTACTTGTATAAAACGTTCTATTCTAGCTTGATAACTCATTTAAATATTACGCGCTAGTATATTTATTTAAGACACCGAAACGCTTCGCTCGTGGAACCAAAATTCACCCGTAACAAATTGCAAATAACCTCATATACGTTACCGACTCTGTAACGATAACAAATATTGATATTTAACTCTTCTTAGATTTTTCACTCAACGACCGAACTAATGATGTATTATTCGATTCCACGAACGCAAGTGTCGGCTACAAGTAAATTTAATTCTATTGTAACGTCTTGTCGTCCACGCGCCGACCACCGTCTTATTTACATTAGCCCGGAAATCAGACAATAGTACTCGCGTAGAACTCCTTTGTGCGGCCGATATCCGGTGGATGAAGTCATCCAGAGCACACGCCGACAGGTGCTCTAATTAAAAAGACACCGTAGATGTAAGAAATGTAAAATTCATCTCCCCGAAACACCCCGAATCGTTTCACACGACACCAATGTCCGATCTCAATACCTTTGTCTCGACAGTATATAAACCGCAAAATTCGAGCTCTTTGGGCAGATAGGCAGATCATCTCATAGTCATGGTCAGCTAGCCAGAGAACAGATCATCTCATATAGTCATAGTCGATCATTCAATCAAATTCATTCAGATCTGTTCAGAACATTTTCATCGACCATTTTTCGTTTAATCTTATTATCGTAATTTACTTGCTACCTCGCGTAGTACTTATAAAATTTCTGTATACTGCATCGACACTTCTCTCATTTTGTCGGTCGTGCATTAGACCAAGACTAAGTGTACAATTTAGAAATAAAAGACATTTGTGCATACATCTGTGTATTTCAATCCGGCCTGAATCGTCTATGACCGAGGTCCGCCAGGAGACGCAAAGGTTCGAAATTGCACAGAAGGCTTGGCTAAAACCTGAGATTCGTCGCAACGATACGGTAATCATAATTTCCTTAAATATCAGAATATGCCGTATCATTACGAAGATTAGGAAATCTATAAACGACTGACAACCTTTCCTATCTCTCACCGTCTCGCATTCCACATGCTTCCGGTGACACCCTTATATCCTTTACATAATAAAAAGAACCCCCTGTCAAGCACTGGCATGCAACTGACAGTTCACAGTCAGTCGTTCCTTTAGAATCGACATAAAATTATCATACGACCCTCCTCGCATCCATAATAATAATATCGATACTAAACGATATAATTAGACTTGAGAATAGAATACGTACTCCTGTTGTTATTCGGACGTCGTCCAACCTTTTATTCACCCAGACGCTGTGAGCACACCCGCTGTGCCAGTGCGTCGTTCTCACCCTAATCCAAGATTCCTCTCGTTTTCGAGCACCCAAGGCTTGTGCACCGAACGACATTTCATAAATCATCACCCAATATAATTCCTTTTGTCATCGAGCATTATCGTGCCCTTGATCGACAATTTTCCTTATACCTTTACTCCCCAATAAAAAATCGACAACAGGAAGTGAAATAAATCTTAATATTATATTGAATATAATCATTCAATACTCTTTTAATTCGGACGTGGTCCAACCTTTTATCTACCTTGTCGTCGAGCATTTTTATGCCCAGAGCGACACTCTATACCAAAGTCCTGAGACTCCTCTCGTTTTCGAGCACCCAAGGATTGTGCACCGAACAACAATTTCCAAATCATTACCATATATATATTTCCCTTCGTTTTCGAGCACCCAAGGATTGTGCACCGAACAACAATTTCCAAATCATTACCATATATATTTCCCTTCGTTTTCGAGCACCCAAGGATTGTGCACCGAACGACAATTTCCTTGCGCCCTAAATCTCTCCCTTTGAATTAAGTTTAGGATAAAATGGAAATATATGAGTTTATTTAATATCGATATTATACTCCTTATAAAAATAATTATTCTCCTCTCCCTTTCTAAGCAATCAACATCTTTTCTTTCCGCAAATTTTAATAAATTTAATCTCAAATAAGTTTTCTAATCTTCTACTTATTTCAACGGCATAAATCTGATATAAAATTAGATCTAAGTATATTGAATAAAGTATATGAAATAATAGCATATAAAATACATATAAATATATATATATATATATATATATATCATACATTAATTCATTATTAACCTCAAACGCTTTTTCTTAAATTCAATATACTATTTCTATATCATCGTTGACTTTAAGTTATTATAAGTACAATTGTGTAACGATTATCAATGAATAAAATCTCTAAATTAATCATTTACGAATATATTGCGATAATTCAAATGAAGCCTAGAATTACCGACGAAGAAGCCGAAGCTATAAATTTTGTTCTAAATTTATTAATCAGATTACTTTTTGAGATTATCGACGATCAATTAGACATAGACGAGTTAATTTCTTTCCTAGAAAACATTGAAGAACCTTAAAATATATGTACCCAAAATACACTTAAATTATACTAAATCTTATACTCGATTATATTTAATCATATATAAAATATTGTCTTAAATTTAGTAAGTTACTAATATTAGTTACACCATTCCGTACCATCTAGTTCACTTTCCCTAGATCCAAAAGTCAAGTCCTAACTCTCGGCGTCCCTAGGGTATAGCCGGTGTATGCAGGTTGCCCTATAAAAAATAGAGAGCTCTATTTCCTTTTCTAACCTAGGAACAGAAGAAGAAAGAGGTCACCCAGACATGACAAGTGAAAGAAAGAATTGTCACTCCAGACGTGACACCAGCAAGAAAATACAGATAGACACAGTATCACGCAATTGGCTATTGAAAAGAGAATTTCTAAAGTCCCGAAAATTTTTCTATTTGATAGCCAATCGTGTGACGTTGTATTTATATGTGTTTCTTGCTGGAAAGCTCCCTTTAATAGTACCTCGTCGGTGGCAGTACTGATCGGCGCGAACCAAAAAACGGGTCGAGTGTGCTTACTGGTTCTACTGTGGTTATGACTAACTTTTTCACGTGCAATGATCTTTATTATTTATTTTGATCCTAAGTAATTGTTCGTAAAGACAGCAATGGATCAAATGTATAAGCTTTATGATCGTCAGGCATCATCAAAGATTTGTGTAAAGAATTACTTTCAGCAATATAGTAAATTATTGAAGTCCTCTTTATGTCATGATATAAGTGAACAAAGTGAAGAAAAGATTTTTCAACTTATGGATGTTGACCTTTCACAAGCGAGAACATTAATCAAACGTTATTGCAGGTATTTTATTATGATATATAGTAAACATTATTATACTCTCAAATAAAAATGAAAAAATATTTTTGTATATTAAATCAGAATCAATTTTGCAGCATTGATAATTTAGCATTATTAATGGAAACTGCCAATGCGAAAGAAGAAGAAAAACAAGAGTATGTTAACATACCTGAAAAGATCCTAAATAATGCCCCATTGGAAACGATTAAAGTGTTAAGGACATTATCTAAGGAAACTTTAATAAAACCAAAGATTCAAAATGGAATTTCAGTTGTTAGTAATTACTTACAAAAAAAAATATATAAAGATCAGAAATAACAAAAAAAAAAGCGAGAAAGAATAAAATATATAAAAATTGAGTTGTGTTGAATTTATTAAATATTTAAAATTGTTTCAAAATTGAGTTAAAATTTTGGTTATAAATACTTTGTGATCATTATGCTCTGCTTAATATATGATCATTATAAACTGTTTTTTATTAGTAATATTATATCAAGATAATAAGTTGTTTTTTTTTCTAGAAATATGATGAATCAAGATGGCCCAATAATAATTCTGTAATACCATATGAAGAATTTTTAGTTTATTGTAGAGTATATGAGCCATTTGAAAGCCAGTCTCGTTTTTTTAAGTATAAGACAACCAATGTCCCAGTTCTTAAACTCAAAAGTGTCATATCGATTCTAGGATGTCAAACTCTTTATGAACTACGTCAAAAGATAATATGTCAATCTGATCTGTCAATTACAATAGAAACTAGTGAAAATCCAAATCGAAAGCCTGGATCAATGGCAAAAGTAATTATTTTTTCAATTTGAAGCTTTATTTGTTTTATAATATTCAGTATGCAAATTACATGTAAAAAATAATTATATTTTTCTGTTTACAATTATAGGATGTCTATAAATCAGGATTCTTTTACATTGAAGATACATTTTATAATGATACTAGCGTGCCAACAAACATTGATTATAGCAGTGTTATATTAGAATGGGCAGCAACTCGTGATATAGGTCCATTTAAAGTCGCAACCATGGATGCTCAAATAAATTCTCTTTGTGCAAGATTTGGTTTTCCATGGGTATATCAACATCAGGGTTGTTGTGAACATTTAATTGTACTGACTGATGCTAGGTAATTTTTGATATATATTATAGAAATATTTTTTAAATTTTAAATAATATTAATTGCTAATACTGCAAAAAAAATAGTGACAAACAATAAGAATAAATCATAAAATTGCACATATTCTTGATGTCATTTACTAATCAATTATTTATTGCAAGGCTGGTGACTGTGAATGATGTATTAGCATTGTCTGCCTATCCGAGAATAGAAAGAATAAGACCTGTCTCTGGAAAAAATTGTATTTATTGCGGAATATTTAATGTACATTGGATCATAACAGAACACAATAGGATACCACATGATATAAGTTATTTCTGCAATAGATGTTTTATATCGTATAATTATATTAATGGTAAAAAAATCGGAAATTTCAAAGCATATAATTATCCTTGTATACCAAAATTAATGTTTGTAAGAAAACGTAGAAACATGTAGTAAAATTTTTGTCAGTTTCTCAATTATTTATATTATTACAAATGTATTTAGAAAATATAACAAGCAATTTCATTAAAAATTATTTTATTGATGTCTTTAACGTGTACAATCTTTGCAAATTATCCTTTGCACTAGATAAATCTGGCTTTAATTGCAATGCCTTCTTATACATTTGTTTTGCTGCATTTAATTTATTCCAACGATGATATAAAACACCTAAATAACATCAACTTTAATTTTAATTTATTTATCTTTATTAGCCAAATAATGATTTTATATTTTATTTTTAAATAATAGATCTTGTTATACCTAAATTTGCATAAACCATAGGATCTACAGGGTTTCTTGATATTGCCAACTTAAATTGGATTTCTGCTTCCTCATATTTTCCTTTCTTCCCCAAAATGTTGGCAATGTTGAAATAGATAGCAGCATGATCTGAGATAAATTGCAAAGCTTTATTTGCCATTCTTAATGCTTCTTCTGTCTTATCTAAAATTATACATTAATCCTTAGAATGTATCATATATTTCAGTGTATTTAATTAATATACATACGAAAAAATCCATTAATTTAAAGATATTACACACAAACCTAAATCATCTAATAGTAATATCATATTTGTCCATGCTCGTTTATGTGTAGGTTTTTGTTTGGTTGCATTTATCCAAGCTTTCAGCGCCTTATCATATTGTTTTTGTTCCAGATACTATAAACAAATTTTTCTATTTATATCTTTGACAGATAGTTTAAAATTATATTTTGCTATTACATTTCACTCACTAATATGCCTAGATTATAGTAACAATCTGGATAATTTGGTCGGTGCTGTAGAGCTGTAAAATAGCTGGTTTCTGATTCCTTGTATTGCTTCAATGATGATTGAACTATTCCTAGATTCATCCATGCTGTAGCAAAGTCTTTCCTAAAAGAGTCTTGTATGTGTGTGTGTGTGTTACTATCCATATATATACATAGAATATATAGAGAATTATATATATATATATAAAATTCTTATACGTATATAAAATCTTTGCGATACAAAATAAATATAAACAAAATATTTATGATTGGATACATTAATCTCAAAATTCAAGTAATGTGACATATAATTAAACTTACTGCAAATTGATAGCTTGTTTAAATAAACTTGTAGCTTTTAAAAGTTGTCCGTTGTCTCTAAGCAAATTACCGAGATTGTTCATAGCTTGAGTATAATTTGGATTTAATCTGCAGCATAAATAGTATTTAATATATAATTAATGAATTTTGAGAATTTTCTAAAAAAGATTAATATTCTATATACAGATACCGTAAGGCTTCTTGATATTCTAGTTTAGCAAGATTAATGTTTCCTGCATCTGCAGCATTTTTTGCGATATTATAATGTACTTTTGCATTCAGAGGACATACATCTAATGCTGATTGGAAAAGTAGTTTTTCATTTCTCCATTGACCACTCCTCATCCAGGAACGTGTGAACAATAATAAAATAAGTATTATATAAGTTAACACTACCGCCTTAGGCAAAAAAAATCGAGCAAAGAATTTGTGTAGGCCAATTGTAACCAACAAACAATATCCTGCTGAAGGAATGTATAATATTCTTTCTGCCAAAACAAAGCCAACATTGAAGAAGATATTACTAGCTGGCAGAAATGGGAAAATTAGTATTGCAAGTCCCATAATTATATATCTGTAAAAGTCATATATCTTTTATAGTTTTTTCTTTGGTATATACAGGGTGTCCCATTTTAAAAGTTCCACCCTCATAACTTTTCAGGATCAACGTTTGAAGGAAAACGACTCGGATAAAAATTGTAGGGAACAAAGGGGGATATCTAATAGTGACCTTGGATTCGACATTAAAGGTCATTTGAAGGTCAACTTCCGTTTTTTAAATGGAACCCCCTTTTCATTACATAATTTTTCATTACATATTCTTGTAGCTTACCTCGAGAGCTTTCCAAAACACTATAATTAAGTTATTTTTCATTAAGTACTTTTCGAGTTATAAGGCTTGAAATTTACAGTATTTTTACATAAAATACAAAATATCGTGTAAAATTCAGTTTTCGGTAATCTTACCTTAATACTTTTATGCATAAAATAATAAGACCAATCAATTGGTGTAAACAAACACATAATTGCTTTTAAAAATGTATGCAGTTGCATGTTGCAAATTACATACTTTTTCTTAATAGCAACTATGTGTTTTTTTTACACCAATTGATTGGTCTTATTATTTTATGCATAAAAGTATTAAGGTAAGATTACCGAAAACTGAATGTTTTACACGATATTTTGTATTTTATGTCAAAATACTGTAAATTTCAAGCCTTATAACTCGAAAAGTACTTAATAAAAAATAACTTAATTATAGTGTTTTGGAAAGCTCTTGAGGTAAGCTACAAGAATATGTAATGAAAAATAGGGGGTTCCGCTTAAAAACGGAAGTTGACCTTCAAATGACCTTGAAAATGACCTTTAATGTCGAATCCAAGGTCACTATTAGATAGCCCCCTTTGTTCTCTACAACTTTTATCCGAGTCGTTTTCCTTCAAATGTTGATCCTGAAAAGTTATGAGGGTGGAACTTTTAAAATGAGACACCCTGTATATGTGTGTGTGTATGTGTATATACAGGGGGTCCGGCAATAACCGCATCACCTCTCCTATGCAATTAGAGCAAGTTAAACAGAGTGGGAAAGTCCTCTACTATTTTATACTCGTGTGAATTAGCCGATTAAAAAAAAATTAATTTCTCATTAATTATTATGAAGATCGCAAAACAGTAGAGAAATTTTCTACTCGGTTTAACTCGCTCTACCAGCATACGAAAGGTTCGGCGATTATTACCGGACACCCTGTATATACACGCACCGCATGCGTTTTTACATATACAGCATATATCGGAAATCGTGATACAATTGAGCTAATTCTTCATGCAAATGTAAGTCAAAAATATAGAATAAAATTGTTTCATCCAAGGCTTTGTTAGAAAATTGACTTTGAAAATACGTTCAATATATGTACATATGTACATACTTGACTAAAGAGAATTGATTTAACAGATCTTACTACATACATTATTTCTGTATTTATAAACAACTAAAGATCACATTTTTTAAATTCATTGTACAATACTTAGTATGCAACAAGTTACATTTTTAGTAATTTGTAATTTAATGAAATAAATGCATTATTGAAACTTGTTATGCATTACTTTGATTCGTATCAAGTCATGACATTGTTTATAAATATGAACAGAAATAGTTGTTTGTAACAAGATCCGATTCTTAAATCAAGTGCACACGTATTATATAGATGGATCTTCAAAGTCGATTTTCTGGAAAATAAAACCTTGTATGAAAACATTTTATTCTACATTTTTTTACTTGTATTTTGTATCTCCATATTTTGTTTGTATCACGATTTCTGATACATCTTGTATATGTATTTGTTACTTTGCGTGTGCACGCACACATGCACACATACACACATTTTTACTATGTACATATTATCTTAACTTTTAAAAGTTTTGGAGTTACCTCAAAGTTTTATCCTTACGAAGGATAAATGTGTACATAATTAATGCTCCAAATAGTAACCAGAAAATAATAATTACAAAAATTCTGTAGTCATAGCCAGTAATTAAAGATACACAACCCATCGACCAATCAAAACAGAGCCATACAGGACATATAAGTAACCATATATTCAAGCAATAGATATAGTTGTAATTAAGTATGCGAAAAAATATACTATCCATAAAGGATGCTGGATTATCTACTGGTTGAAATTTAGGAGTAGAAAAACCCATAATACTAAATCTTAGAAATAAAAGTATTATTGTAATGAAAACAAGTGTAATAAGTCGTAATACTGTATTTCTGTAATTAATGAAACTATTTAAATTTGTATTTGAATGTTTAAACAAAAGTAAATTAATTATATCAATTGGATATAATTTGTTCACTATAACTATATCATATATTGCACAAATACCCTGAAAGATAAAGATAAATGTTTTACAGTTATATAAAAAAATTCAACTACAAAAATGTAATTTTAACACTCACAATGGCAGTGATTCCAGTTTCTTTACATAGCATTGCTATAGTTATACAAATAACAAAACCAGACATAGCAATCCATGTATGAAATGCACTTTTTGCATGTATTACACAATTGTATAACAAAATTGATAACCATGTAAATGAGGTGCATAATAATTCAGCACGTCCTACAATTCCAGATACCTGACATAAAAACATACAAATTAGAATATAATACATTTAAGTATAAATAAGTGATAATATATATATGAATTTTTTACAGCTTCTGTATGAATTGGATGAACTGCAAATAAGGCTGCAGCATAAAATGAGATCTTCTGTTCTTTTGGTCCCAAAACTAGATTATATATAAATAAAGTTAACAAACTATTTATACTATGTAACATTATGTTTATTATGTGATAGTCCTGTGAAATTAAATCTTGTCGTAACCAGAAATGTAATCTATAAAGATGAAGAGAACATAAAATTAATATTTATATATTTTTAATATTATTACACATAATATTACACATATTACAGAAGTAATTGAAGTTTCTGTTTCCTCATTTCAGCAATATTAATTTAAAATATCAAAATAAAGAAATCATGTAATTCTTTTTTCCTGCAAAAAGTACATTAAAATAAATTAATTTTTCTAATATCCTACAATTTGTGTTTGGTAGTATGAATTAATAAGTCTTTTTTTTTATTATATACGCATTATAATAAATGCAAATGTCAATCTATATGCATTCCACATCTCAGCAAAAATATAAATCTTATAATATTATATAATAATTTAGTAAAAATTTACAGCTATTTGTTAATTTGTGAATAGTAAAGAGTTTTTGATATATACTATTAAGTATAAATGATGGCATATGAAAAAAAAACTAATTTATTTTGATATATTTTGCAAGATTTATTGCAAAATTTGTATAATTATATTATAAAATTTATATATCCAATTTCTTACATCATAATATGACTGCAGTAAGAGGCTAATAATGTATAATGATGTTATTTTACCTAAAACTCAGGATGGTAAAAGGTCTATATGACTTATGGCTTTGCTTATGGGACAACTTAGTGCCCCAGAAGTCATTTTTAAATATTTCCCAAATTGTTGTATCATATACATCATTGTTACTAACAATAGCTTCAACATCATCAAAAACAAAATCTCCATCATAATTGTTAACAAAACACAGTGACAAAATCACAATGCTCCAGTAAGAAAGCAACGGTGATACAGCTGAAAATTTATAAAATATCTTATATATAAAATTATATATATAATATAAAATATATTAATAAAAAATGTTTCATATATATATATATATATATATAAAATCTATATAATTGTATAGCAACTCACCTGGCAGGTGAATTGTTATTTTATTTTTCATAGTATTCTTAATAAAAATAAAAGTTATAGCATTGTTTTTGTTTATGCAATTATCTAATAGCAAATGCAATTACTCGTCATGAACCAGAGAGAAGCCTAAGAGCGGCCACGCCGTCGTTTTTCGTACGTTTTTTCTAGGCTGTACACTAGCGGCGCGTATGTACATACATCCATTTTAGGCCGAAGTCCCATGGTGCGGAATAGAAGTGCGGAATAAAGAATGCGTCATAGACACAGCCAATCAGAGCTATGCCGCATCAACGGATTCTGCAAATGTCTACCGCCCTGTGCACATGATGCGTCATAGACGAGCAATGACGCATCTGGAATAAAAATAATTGATATAATAAACATTTTATTAAAATAATTCAAACGTTTTTATAAAAAATAATATTTGTAATAGCAACAATAATTATTAATATAATATTAAATGAAATTTTGTATTGAATATTAAAAAGTTGAAAACAATATTTTTAAATTTTTGAACTGCATTGACGCATTTTTGGTCATTTTTCTGCACCATGTAAACAGGGCGGTCAAAGACTTGCGGAATGCGGAATGCGTGATGCAGCCTCGGCACAGTACTGTCTCGGTCATACACGCCATACAGTATTGGTGACGTTTTTTTGATTTTTTTTTTTAATAAATATTTAATATGCCTTCAACCAGTTTAGTCCAAGTATGATTATTTAGGCACTCAAATACAGAGATCAAATACTAAGGTTATGGCTAAAAATTCTATGACGCAATTCTTTAACGCAACGACGACGCCACGAACGCATGCAGGAAAAATCGTAAACACTGCGGCATAGCTCTGATTGGCTGTGTCTATGATACATTCTCTATTCCGCACTTCTATTCCGCACCATGGGACTTCGGCCTTACGGCTGCCTGGAACTACACCTCCGTGAAGTCAGCTGTCGTACCAGAGGAGACGTCACCACAGATTAATATAACAGATCGCCAAAGGCCTGGGTGAAGGCGCGACCGGCATTTCCGTGCCACAGACTTTGCCCCTTATCGACACACTTTGCCCCTGGTTTGAGTCCGTGCTTTGCCCTTGGTTCGAGTCCGTGCTAAACTCCGACTTTGCCCCTGGTGCGACAGGCTATTATGTATACAGGGTATTATCACAGATTAATATAAAATATAAATTATATTAATTTGGGGTATTATATATATTATATACATCATACGTTAAGCTGCAATGAAGATAGTCCAAAGAAAGGACCGAAACATTCTTAAAAAATAAAGAATAAGTATTTTTAAAAAATTTTGCGTTCTTATTTCCGACGTACCTGCGCTTATTAGCCTGTTCGGGCGCGCGCTAGAATTTGTCGGACATGATCTCGCTGAATTTGACAATAGGGAGATCACTTCAATCGTTAACATTTTGTGACGGTTTTTTCTGAGACCGGATAGAACTATCACCATAAAGATTACCCAGGACTTAGCGGAAGACAATGCAGTCGGCGAGGATGTGACTGCTTACGCTCCCTTTGTCTAATTTAGCGAGAAATCACGACACGTGTGTATCTTCCGACTGCCGTGCACTATTTTTAGTATTTTCAAGAATTTTGTATTTTTACTTATGGCAGTTTCTTATTCAAATGTCAAATTTATCAGTCTTCTGTGGAAAACGAAACAATTTACAATTTTCTGATATGACATTATTACAGTTTCTATATGCACATCTGTCGAATATCGTGATTTTCTTCACATCATCGTTATCTATTTTATAGAAAAACACTTGCAACAATCGAAAACAAACTGCCTGCCGCTAACAAATAATGCCGAGAAAGCACGCAATTTCCGCGAATTTCCACGTATTGTTACGAGATCCACATCTCGTAACTTTTGTGAAAAATCTACAATTTCGTTGAAATTGTAGATTCTTCAGATCACTGCAAATTATAATTTACAATAATAGTTTTCAGTAAATACGATGAAAAATCGTATACTGAAAACCGCAAGCAAAAGTGCAATAGAATAAAGTCTGTTAAAATAAGCGACAAAATAAAGAAATTAGCAATAGAAAATTAATAATTAATAATTATTTATAATTAATAATTTTTTGTAAATACCGATGATTACAAATTACGAAGTATAAGAATTAAATAACTCGTGTTTTTAAACTTTGTTCGCGGAAAGAATCCTAAACAGGACCTTTAAAAGATAAGACCTTTAAAATATAACGTCGGAAGAATTAAAGCGTTTAAAGAGATGAACGCAACGAAATTGATATGCAATTGTTTTTACTCGTCGCTGTAAACTCATAAGCCTCTGGCGTTCTCGAGTGATCACATCGACTGTGTCTCACAGAGCGAATTCCCATTGTGCTTTTGCTAGCGATTTTTATCGTTATTATTGAAAGCTATTATTGCGAATAGTGTGACGTGTGTGTGTGTGTGTGTGTGTGCAGTGATCTAATTTTACGAATCTACAGTTTTAACGAAATTGTAGTTTCGATAAAATCACGAGATTCGCGGAAATTCGCGGAGATAGTGTGCTTTCTCGGAGTTTTTCTTTTGCGGCCGGCGGCTTGTTTTTGATTGTTGCAGGTACTTTTCGTAGATCAAAATGGATAACAATGTGAAGAAAATAACGATATTCGACAGATGTGTATATAGAAACTGTAATAATATCAAATCAGAGAACTGTAAATTGTTTCGTTTTCCACAGAAGACTGATGAAAGATTTGACATTTGGATACAAAACTGCGGTAAGTAATAGTAAAAAATTCTTGAAAATACCAAAATTTTTTGATGATAACAAAAAAAATTTGAATTTTGTAAGAATAAAGAAACGGTTCTGTGTTAAAAATTTTAAGTAATTTTCTTTAATGAAGTTTGATTAAAATTTTTTAAAATACACTATATGTAGATATGCATGAAGTTAGCCCCCCATTTTTTAATTTTAAATGTTTTTTTAGATGTTTCAGGTTGTTCTATGTTTGTTCTATATTGTTCCAGAGTTATAAGGCTAAAAACCAAAAAACAAGAGAAAAAACGCAAAAAAACGGTATTTTTAATGGCCCCCATTTTTTGAAAAATCCAACTTTTTTGGTTGTTCTGGATTGTTCTAGTTGTTCTAAACATTGTTCCAAAGTATTAATTTGATTAGTCAAAAATTTTAAGAGATATTAAAAGAATTAAAATTTTGAAAAAAACCGTTTTTTACTATTTTCTCAGGAACCAAATAACTTACAACATTGTCGATTTAGATTATATTTGTAACCGTGTAGAACAACTCAGAACAAAATTTTTACGCCCAGAACAACAATATAAGGCCCACTTTACTCTTGATCGAAAAATTTTATTTTTCGATTTTAATGGTAAAAGACTTGTTCCAGGCTTCCCGCTTTATAACTATAGTAGAACAACTAAGAACAACTTAGAACAAAAGTTTTATGCTCCAAAAAACGAAATACTTACAATATTATCGATTTAAATCATGTTTATAATCGTGTAGTATTGTGTCTTCGACTAAAAGAACTAAAACAAAAATTTTATGCTCCGAACAGAACCTAATACTTTGCTCTTGGAGGTAAAAAGTTATTTTGTCTTTTTTTTCGTTTTTTTTTATTTTCTTATGTTGGATATTTTTATAATAAAAATTGAGATATATATATATATATGTATGAAGATGGAGAAGATGTAATGTGACTTGTTGCGTATAGGTATATTAGGGGTATTTGCATAACAGTATATATTAAAATGAAAACATATAATTTAGTGAAATAATAATAATATATATTCTTCAACTTATTAATAACATTCAGTAAAATACATTTTTAGAAATATAATGTAATGGGGGAGGCAGTTTTGATCATTTTCCTCTAGTGACCTTACAAATATTTTGTTTCCACATAAATACACATTTGAATGTTGCCTTTTGGTTTAACGCACGCCTTTTTGGGTTTACGTAACAAATTGTCGCATTTAATCCAATTGGTACCATTACGTATACACGTAGTGTAATGACCAACTGAAGTTGGGGAATTTTGTCCGTGGTATAAAACGCATCCAACATGGGTATAATGTTGCTCATTTAATTGGATGGAATAGAAAGTGGAATGTCATCCAAAGCAGTTGGAATCGAAGATTCGATAAATAATTGTGCACCGTATGTTACGCTCATAACACGTTTCTCATCACATTTGCGACATCAAAGTTTTGAAATTTTACCTTCATTTATTGCATCCACAATTTTCACGTAACCGTGTTTGTTTAATATCTCCGCATTTACAGGTAAAATGCATTTCTTAACAATTTTAATATTTTGACACGTTGGACATGTAGATACTTCAGAATAGCTATAATTTTCTGTGAATACATATTCGCAAATGTTAACAATATTGATAAAGCGTCTATTGTTATAATATTAGGAGTTGTCGTATTTTGTACGAAATATTTTACATTTTTTAAAATTTCAGCTCTTATTTTATAAATTGCTTTGGTCGGACCTAATTGTACAAATGATTTTATAAATTTGAAGATATTCGAAGTGGATGTATTAACGTTTTCTTTAAATTTATCATATATGCAAGCCGCGGTAAGAATTTGCACAATGCTGTCAAAACCACATATATTTTTGAAAATTATAGCTATTCTGAAGTATCTACATGTCCAACGTGTCAAAATATTAAAATTGTTAAGAAATGCATTTTACCTGTAAATGCGGAGATATTAAACAAACACGGTTACGTGAAAATTGTGGATGCAATAAATGAAGGTAAAATTTCAAAACTTCGATGCAAACATAAAATATTTGTAAGGTCACTCGAGGAAAATGATCAAAACTGCCTCCCCCCATTACATTATATTTCTAAAAATGTATTTTACTGAATGTTATTAATAAGTTGAAGAATATATATTATTATTATTTCACTAAATTATATGTTTTCATTTTTATATATACTGTTATGCAAATACCCCTAATATACCTATAGGCAACAAGTCACATTACATCTTCTCCATCTTCATACATATATATATACAGGGTGACCCATTTTAACTTAGGCAGCCAAATAACTCGAAAAATAAGCACACTACGAAAAAATGTTTAGAATCAAAATTTCGTCATTTCGAGGGGGACGTACAATGACGTTAAAATGAGCCCCCCCACCCCTCCCCCTGGGCGGTGAGGGGGGGCAAGTTTGAAATCTTAAATAGGAACCCCTATTTTTTATTGCATATTCGGAATCTTTGGCTAAAAACACATACAATTTGTCTGAAACATTTTTCTCGATTCATGATAGATAGCGCTGTAATCGACGAAATTCAATTTCTTCGATTTCTCTTACTGAGAACCCATGCTTACGATTCTGCAATAAATTAACAATAAAAATACCACGTTTTCATTGTTAATACTCGAAATTAGTCTTAAAACAAACTTCTCATTATTTTTTATTACTCATTAATTACTTCTCAAGAAACTGCTTTTAGCGTAACCCAGGAACAACGTCATGGACGTAGCAGTTTTCTGTTCCCTTCGGGGTGCTTGATTAACGTGAGTCCCCTCGCCTCTCACAATTCGGGGTGCTTGAACGTGTGGTAACCCAGCCAGTAAAGGCAAGGTCGTGTGGTGATCCAGCCAGTGAAGGCAAGGTCGTGTGGTGATCCAGCCAGTGAAGGCAAGGTCGTGTGGTGACCCAACCAGTTAAGGCAAGGTCAAGTAGTGACCCAGCCAGTGAAGGCAAGGTCGTGTGGTGACCCAACCAGTTAAGGCAAGATCAAGTAGTGACCCAGCCAGTGAAGGCAAGGTCGTGTGGTGACCCAACCAGTTAAGGCAAGGTCAAGTAGTGACCCAGCCAGTAAAGGCAAGGTCGTGTGGTGACCCAACCAGTTAAGGCAAGATTGCATTGTTATCAGCTCTCTCCGCATGGAGGAGATGCTCAAAGTGTGCATCATTATTTTCTAAGGATAACAGTAATCGACAGCGAAAGTTACGTTGTACATTTTCTAGCATTAAAGGAGTTATAGCTTCACAAGCTCTTCTTATTCTTTCCATCATATTCAATCTTGTCGTTGGAGCTTTACTATACACTGCATCTTTAACGTATCCCCATAAAAAGAAATCAAGGGGGTTCAAATCCGGTGATCTCGGAGGCCACAGAACTGGTCCACCCCGCCCTATCCACCGATTTGGGAACCTTTGATTCAAAAACATCCGTACAATACGAGCATAATGAGCAGGAGCACCATCTTGTTGATACCATAAATTTAGTCTAACTGCAAGGGGAACATTCTCTAGGTATGCTGGCAAATCATTTTCGAGGAATTCTAAATACATTGGACTATTAATTGGACGTTCAAAAAAATGAGGTCCAATGACTTGGCCATTGCAAATGCCTACCCATACATATAAACTCCAACGATGTTGATTAAGCACCTCACGATACCAATGTGGATTTTCTGGTGACCAATAGTGGCAATTATGCCTATTGAGACTACCATTGCTGATGAATGTTGCTTCATCACTGAAACAAACATTACTAAAAAAATCTGGATTCTGATCTAGCATCTCAAGAGCCCATGTACAAAATTGTACTCTGAGTACGTAGTCGGCCTCTCTTAATTCCTGTACCAGAGTAATATGATACGGATGGTAATTGACTTATCGTAACAATCTATGTGCCGTAGTTTGAGGGATTCCCAGTTCTCGTTCTATTTGACGGGTACTAATATGGGGATTTTGATGAACCATAGCCAAAACTGCGAGCAATCTAGGGTCATTATTATTATGAAGTCTATTCCTTCGCCTTTCGCGATGAAGTGGATTATTACGAGATCTCCTTTCAATGTTTATAATTTGTTGATCAGTAGGATGGCGGCGATTTGGGAATCGCTCCGCATAAGTACGGGCAGTAAGTCTGTAATTTCTACCACATTCGCCAAAGGTTATAAGAATATCGACTACTTCTGTAGGCGTATAATTTGCCATTTTACCAAAATTTTATCAGAGTACAAATGTTAAAAAAATACATAAACACTTGTGACTTTGGCAATAAATGGACAAAATTTTGGAGGGATACTTAGAGGAACTCCATCAGATGGAAAGTCCAAAATGTCTCGGTACTTTGGACCATTCAAGTTGCCTAAAGGGCAGGTTACGCTAAAAGCAGTTTCTTGAGAAGTAATTAATGAGTAATAAAAAATAATGAGAAGTTTGTTTTAAGACTAATTTCGAGTATTAACAATGAAAACGTGGTATTTTTATTGTTAATTTATTGCAGAATCGTAAGCATGGGTTCTCAGTAAGAGAAATCGAAGAAATTGAATTTCGTCGATTACAGCGCCATCTATCATGAATCGAGAAAAATGTTTCAGACAAATTGTATGTGTTTTTAGCCAAAGATTCCGAATATGCAATAAAAAATAGGGGTTCCTATTTAAGATTTCAAACTTGCCCCCCCTCACCGCCCAGGGGGAGGGGTGGGGGAGCTCATTTTAACGTCATTGTACGTCCCCCTCGAAATGACGAAATTTTGATTTTAAACATTTTTTCGTAGTGTGCTTATTTTTCGAGTTATTTGGCTGCCTAAGTTAAAATGGGTCACCCTGTATATATATATATCTCAATTTTTATTATAAAAATATCCAACACAAGAAAATAAAAAAAAACGAAAAAAAAGACAAAATAACTTTTTACCTCCAAGAGTAAAGTATTAGGTTCTGTTCTGAGCATAAAATTTTTGTTTTAGTTCTTTTAGTCGAAAACATAATACTACACGGTTATAAACATGATTTAAATCGATAATATTGTAAGTATTTCGTTTTTTGGAGCATAAAACTTTTGTTTAAGTTGTACTTAGTTGTTCTACTATAGTTATAAAGCGGGAAGCCTGGAACAAGTCTTTTACCATTAAAATCGAAAAATAAAATTTTTCGATCAAGAGTAAAGTGGACCGTATATTGTTGTTCTGGGCGTAAAAATTTTGTTCTGAGTTGTTCTACACGGTTACAAATATAATCTAAATCGACAATGTTGTAAGTTATTTAGTTCCTGAGAAAATAGTAAAAAACGGTTTTTTTTTCAAAATTTTAATTTTTTAAATATTTCTTAAAATTTTTGACTAATCAAATTAATACTTTGGAACAATGTTTAGAACAACTAGAATAATCCAGAACAACCAAAAAAGTTGGATTTTTCAAAAAATGGGGGGTTACTAAAAAAAATCGTTTTTTTGCGTTTTTTCTCTTGTTTTTTGGTTTTTAGCCTTACAACTCTAGAACAATATAGAACAAACATAGAACAACCTGGAACAACTAAAAAAACATTTAAAATTAAAAAATGGGGGGCTAACTTCATGCACATCTATATGTAGTGATGTCAAAAATTGGGCTTTAACTGCATAGCGACGGCAAGCGGGAGACAAGGGAAAAATTTCACACAAGCGTATACGTGTCAAATGCAAGTGGAATTTTCCTCTTGTTTCCTTTTAATGCAATCTGGGTTCGCCGCCGCCCAGCTTCTAGATAATGTTCAAAATATTTAAAAAATTTATTTCACATTTGAAACTCCCATGATTTTTTAAATGAAAAGACATGTTTATACCTAAACAATATATTTTTATTATTTAATGATTTAGTACATATGAGATTTCAGTACATACATACACGCACACACGTGCCTGCGTGCGTGCGTATGTGTGTGCTAAAATCTTTTATATGTACTAAATCATTAAATATAAAAAATATATTAAGATAAATAATTTTTTAATTCGACCTTAACTAGCAATGGCTTAAACGAGTTAAGTTAGAAGAATACTCATAGGGAGACGTGTCTCTTGGTTCGAGACTACAAGAATCCCTTGGTATCATACAACTGTCTCGTAAATAAATAGGCGAGAAAAATATAGGTCCGAAAAGTCGCTGAAGCGGGAGTCGAACCCGCGTCTTTCGCTTGCCGGGCGACTGCTTTAACCATCTAAGCTATTCAGACCCTTTCGGTCCTATATTTTTCTCTAGCCTTATAAATTGGATGTTAGTAAACAAATTTGAGAAACATTATACCGGCTCTCTACGGTTAAGGTGTAAATTTTAAATACTTGTGTGACGACTTAAAAAATATATTGTTTAAAAGGAAAAGTCGCAGTTGACTCTTCATCGATTTTGATCTCCTTTTTTGTGGTGAATCTATATTGAAAATAATTTGATCCGTGTTCGAGCTTTTTTCGTTTTGTAATATTTTTTATACTTGAAATTTAGTGAAAAACTTGAGCTGTCATAATTTTTTTGAAATTGTATATGTATATATAATTTGTATTATTCATTACGTAGAAATAAATATTCGGCATATATTTATTGTTATATGTATATGCATATATTTCCTTTATATATTAAAATGCATAAAGTGATCGCATATATTACGATCACTTTATGCCTATGCATTTTAAAAATTAAATATATAAGGAGATATATGCATATATATAACAATAAATATATGTTGAATATTTATTTGTACGTAATGAATAATACAAATTATGTATGCATATACAATTAAAAAAAAAAAATTTGATAGCTCAAGTTTTGAACCTGGGATCCCGAGCTTTCTATTCTTGTGCTCTCCCGTTGCACCAACGGCATTGACTAAAAACATGTCTTTCTTTAGGCCTTATAACGAACATGGAAATTTTACTAAATTTCAAGTATAAAAAATATTACTTACAAGACGCATTGGACGAAAAGCTCGAACACGGATCAACTTATTTTCAATATAGATTCACCACAAAAAAAGAGATCAAAATCGGTGAAGAGTCAACCGCGACCTTAAAGTATAAATATGTAATTTCATTTAAAAAAATAATGGGAGTTTTAAATGTGAAAGAAATTTTGTAAATAAAGATAATTATTTTTCAAACATTTAAAAACATTCTTTTCCAGTTATAATTTTAATTTTTTTAAAAAATAAAAGTTCTTTAACTCACTGTTTTAATGTTTTAAAAAATTTTTTCTACATTTTTCAAAAACATTTTTGCGTATTTGTTTCCTACTTGGTGTAATTGAAATGTGTGATGTTTTTTCAGTGTATAAACTGTAGATTTATATTTAAACAGGTAATGAAAAGTTACTGAAGTGGTCCCCAGCATCAATACAAAAGGCAGGATTATGTGCAGACCACTTTAATAAAGAAGATTTCATAAGCAGTACGAAGTTACATATTAGAAGAAACCCCATACCATGGGCTCCAAAGGATACTGAGATTCCACATCTTGTCGAAGATAATGCTGGAGATATTATAGAAGAAGGCAGAAATAATGAAAATAATATTCCACAAGAAAATGTGAACCATTTAAATAATCAAGATTGCATTCCAATGGAAGTCGAAACGCATACGGATTTTCAAGTCAACGTTGAAGAGGCCACAAAAAATGATACAAATGAAGAAATAACCACAATAAATGCGACACGTAAGAGATGTTACCCTTCCGGAAAAGAACTTTTCTGTAATTTCGGAGATGACTTCGCAGACGATGAGTGGTTTAATAATGAAAATTCACTTCCACTATTTTTGGATAATTGCTCGCAGAAGGAAGTGAAAGCGAACACGATAAAAAAACAAATAAAAAAGCCGCATAAAAAGTCTGCAAAAAAATTGTATAATAAAGATGAATTATGCGAAATTAAAAAATTGAAAAAAGAAAATTTGAGACTGAAGAAACTTCTTGTGGAGAGTAAGAAAAAACAAAAAAATATGACTGCCATGTTGAAACGCAATATTAAAATTCGAAAAACCAAGAACGTTTGTAAACACAGCATAAACGAATTTTTAGATGGAAAGAAAGGTCTAAAACCAGTTGCAAGAACAATGATAAAACTACAAATACATAAGGAGACAATACAATACACAAAAGAAGAAAAAGATTTAGCGAAACAAATGTTTTATTATTCCGCAAGTGGATATTCACGGATGAGAAAGGCTGGACTAAATCTCCCATCAGAATCTTCCGTCAGAAATTGGATCTCTGAAACAGAAATTCGTCCAGGTTTTTGTGAAGAAATATTTTATAAAATTCAAGAAAAATTGTCCAAACTACCACCTTCTCAAAGAGTTTGCTGCTTAAAATTCGATGAGATGTCAATTAAAAAATTTGAAGAATACAGTCGGAAATATGATATCATCGAGGGATTAATAGATCTCGGACCCCTAGGACGACGCGATGAACCAGCGGGATACATTCTACTATTTTGCCTTGATAGCATTAATGCGGAAAATCCTTGGCGGCAAATAGTAGCATACTTTTTAACTGGAAAAAGTTCAACACATAAGGAGATTATTGAACTCACTGAGATATGTTTGCAAAAATTGAAAGATGTAGGGGCAAATGTACAAATAATTACATGTGACCAAGGTGGACCAAATAGAAAAGCTTTTAATAATTGGAAAATTACTCCACATGAACCGTCTTTTCCATTAAATAATGAAATTTATTTTACTTCTTTTGATTGGCCGCATCTTATCAAGCGGTTAATTAGCCAGTTGAGATCTCATAAGTATATTTATGTGAATGGCGAAATAATTATGTCTTTTTATGACTTATTTGCAACATGGCAATGTGACAGAAAATTGAGCACTTCAAATTTATTGAGTCACATTACCTACACGCACTTTTACCCAAACAATTTTGAAGTAATGAATGTGAAAAGAGCATTTCAAATGTTAAGTGCAAGATTTGCTGCAGCAATGTCAACAGCAGGCCAAAACAATGTATTAAAAAGTTCTTCATGGAAAGCATCTGTAGAATTTGTTTACAAAATGAATAAAATAATAGATGCTATGAATGTTTACCATTTAAATAATTGGAGAGGAAAAAAGGGTCCGTTATCAGATGATAATGCAATGGTTGAAGAATTATTAACATCTTTCATGGAATGGTGTTCGAAGTGGACTTCCTCCAACAAGATATCGAGACCTCCGTGCTTCGATGGAATGATAACGACTGTGCAAGCAATTTTATCAACATATCGTTCCATCAAATAACACTATCCGGATTTCAAGCTTGCCACTGCACTATGCAACCAAGATTCGGTAGAACATACATTTAGAAAAATTAGAGGACGCGGAGGATTCAACCGTAATCCAACTGCCAGAATGGTACGGTTAACGTTGCGGCACATTGTATCGAGTGGATATATTTATGGAAGCGACAGAGGAAATGTAACTTGTCAAGAAACCTTTTCATTAACGGATGATACATCGGTAGTTCGTGGTGAAATGCAAAATGACAATATTTCAATACAAGAAGAATTTACTTGTTTGACTGAAATGGATGACTCTGATAATCTCATTGCGGCAGCCTTTGAAGAAATCACTAAATATTCAGAACTAAATTATTCCGACAATCTGGAAATAACAAAGACCAACAAGGAGAACTTACACTACGATCAAAAAGTTCCGGGAATTGGTAAATAAAACAGATTTTTTGTTAATTTTCGGGTACATTTATTTTATCGCCTTCAAAGTAGCATCCATCTGAAGCGATGCACATATGCCAACGCTTAACCCATTCATCCATACACTTTTCATAGTCCGATGAAGGAATGGCTTTCAACTCCCTCGTCGCATTTTCTTTTATTTCATCTATGCTCGAAAATCTTTTTCCACGAAGCGGTAATTTAAGTTTTGAGAACAGGAAAAAGTCGCAGGGTGCCATATCCGGAGAATACGGTGCTTGTTGGATGGTATTTACTGCGTGTTTGGTCAAATAGTCGGCCACAATGCGTGCTTTGTGAGAGGGAGCGTTATCATGGTGCAAAATCCAAGAATTGTTTT
Source organism: Lasius fuliginosus (assembly GCA_949152495.1). Classification (NCBI taxonomy): domain Eukaryota; kingdom Metazoa; phylum Arthropoda; class Insecta; order Hymenoptera; family Formicidae; genus Lasius; species Lasius fuliginosus. The sequence goes on from OX424445.1 coordinate 10,466,060, forward strand.
TCCATAATTCCGGTCGTTTTCTACGCACAGCATCTGTCAAACGCCTCATTATGCCCAGATAATACTCCTTATTGATTGTTTGACCCGTTGGCAGGTACTCATAATGAACAACGTCTCGATAATCAAAGAAAACTGTGAGCATAACCTTGATTTTTGATCGACTTTGACGCGCTTTCTTCGGTTTTGGTTCATTTTCATAGCGCCACTCGGATGATTGTTGGCTGGTTTCCACATCATATTCGTAAACCCATGTTTCGTCGCCAGTAATTATGCGTTTCATCATGGTAGGATCGTCTGTTGCCTCAGAAATCATCTCCTGGGCCACTGTCTTTCGGAACTGTTTTTGGACGAAATTCAAGTCTTTTGGCACAAGTCGTGCTGCAACGCGTTTCATGCCCAAAATATCCACCACAATGTGCTGTGCCGATCCATACGCGATGTTGAGCTCACCAGCTATCTCTTTGAGGCTTGCATGACGATTTTCTAGCACGATTTCCTTAACTTTTTCAACGCTATCATCGGTTGTCGATGTCGAAGGGCGTCCACTACGAGGTGCATCTTCAACTTCTTTGAGACCTTTTTTGAATGCCGAATACCACTCGTATGCCCGTGTTTTCGAGAGAGCAGAGTTTCCGTAGGCTTTTTGTAGCATTTTCAATGCATCGGCACAAGAAATATCGTTGGAAACACAAAACTTCAAACAAACTCTTTGTTCAATATTTTTTTCCATTTTGAAATGCGACGAAGTGCAAAAACTGGACCGATGTAAACAGACGCCAAACAACTACTATGATACAGATGGCGCTCACATTTAACAAAAGTGTCGGGGAAAGGTTTACAAATCCGAGAAAAAAAAATTATTCGATTCGGTAAAGCGCGCGTAATCTAAAAATACAAATTCCCGGAACTTTTTGATCATAGTGTACATTCAGAGGCAGAGGCATATGAAAAAAATGCAATTTCGTATTTCGCAGGATATATTGCTCGCTACGGTTACAAGAATACAAAGTGCGACAGCTGCCGTGAAATTTGAAAACACCGATGGAAGAATTAAGCAACAATGAAATCTATATTCAGCTACGTGAATATGAACATGAAGACGAAGATGATCCTGAAATAGAATGGCTATCTAGGCCTACGGATTCATTTTTGAATATTATAACTTTACAACTTGAAGCAATGAATTCATGTTACAAGACGTATTGGCATTTAAAAGATGTGAAGAAAAAGCTCCTTAACATTTGTGTAAAGCACATCCAGCATGCTGATGAAGATTGGTTTAACGAGAACAACGAATGTTATGCACATAGAATGCAAATGTTAGACTTTATGTTAAGAGTCAAGATATATGCGATTACGAAAAAGAATAACAATGGAGGAAGAGAAGGAATAAATACATCTGGAAGATCAAAAGGAATAAAGACAAAATGTCAAAAACTGAAGAATATAAAACATATGTGAAATCGTTGGGATTGGTCTACATCTGGCAAGACATCAGTTTGTTGGGTAAATATTTGAATTTCAACTGTATATTATATAATCAGATATATTAAATCGAATTAATTAATTAATTTAATTTTCAAAAAGTTTCAGGGAAATCTTCCATCTGATAACGCAGAGGAGAAAATTGGAAAGAGAAGGAGAGAGAGAGAGAAAGAACCGATAAAGACGAAACGAATTAAAGGGATGAAGACTGCCTCACCCCGCTGTTTTTTTTTGTTCCGTGGTTTTTCCCGGGGGCTTTGGGCAAATGCCGAGGCAGAGGCTTGAGGAGTCCTCTTTGAAGGGCGTTGGGTCCACGGAAAGTAATTCCCCCCTCTTGCCTGAAGATTATTAATTCGGGACTTTAAAGAAAATTCTTGGAATCGATCAAGTCGTTTGGACCCAAGGTGTGCAGCGTTAACGAAACCTATTTATTAATAAATAAAATTTTCTTTAAAGAAATATTGAGTTAATAATAAATTGGTAATAAAATTTAATTTAGTAATTTAGTAAATAAATAATAATAAAAGGCTAAAAAATAATTATTATTTTTTTCAGTCAGGAGTTAAGGAATTTGCCTACGTGTCTCGGATGGCTTCCCCTCGCACCTCCCTCGCGAACAGGTGGATCGAGTAGCTTGGAAGCGAGTGTGAAGCGGGGATGTTATCGGAGGCATCTTATCACGATCGACTTTTGCAAAACGACATCAAACACGACATAAATCGGATAATTTTTAACTAGATAGGGTGAAGAATCTTACAATTGTCTTCGAAGCGAAAATATAATGTCAAGCGGAGCGCATCTATTATATGTTTATTTTCAAAAGACTACGCATCCAATCGAATTTATAAATAAAAAATTCATTAAATTAATAATAAGTAAAAAATAAATTAATATAAAAAAATTAATTAAAATTAAAAAGCTATAAATTAAAATCATAATTTGATTAAAATGCATGATTGCTTAAATGCTTGATACCTTTGTTCCAAGAATAAGAAAAAAGTAAAAGTAATATATTGCAGATATTTTCTACATTATATTCAATTAAGACTTATTAAGAAAAATTGATTTAAGAAAATTTATTTCATTGCACATGCGGATATACGTAAAAATACTTTAGTAATAATTTACATCGCTGTATTTATATCGTATTTTGTACTAGAATGCCAAAACGTTACACGCATTTAGTAAAACATTAATAAGTTCATGAAGTTTCGATATATATTTTTGATCCACAATTATATGGATGTAGCACGGACATGAACCAATCGGTCGTTTTACCGTGGCAGAAAAGTAGATCTGGATGTAGTTCCGACCGGCTCTAAAATGGATCCAGTTAGCGCCACTGTACCAACTAAGAAAACCGTTTGACGAAAAACGGCGGCGTGGCCTTTCTCATTTTTCTCTCTGGTATATACCATAAGATCTTCTCAGTATACAGGGTGATTCAAAACAACCGTTTGTCCTTAAAATGTCGTATTTCTGACTTTATTCTAAGACGATTTTTCCTTTACCAAAATTTTATCCGAAGCTTAGTTTTTAAATTATAAGGAGAAATAGTTAGCGAATTACGGGACGAGTACGGGCGGTTGGCAGGAGTGGCGCGACTCACCGTCCGATGCAGGTGGGGCTCTCGCAGCGATCAGCTGCTTGCTCACAGACTTCTATATACTATTAGACTGCTACCTTCTCGGGTCAGCTACAGCGAAAAGTGAGGCGAGTGAGAAATAGTGGAGGGGATAGCGCCGCCATTTTTTGTCGGGCAAACGTTCTGGTGTTTTTGGTGTTTGAAAGTGAACAATTATCCTTGTGACACACACACACACACACGCCCACGCCCACGCCCACGCACACGCACACGCACACGCACACGCACACGCACACGCCACGCACACGCCACGCACACGCACGCAGACATACACACACACACACACACCACAAGAAGTGTTACAGAAATTGAAAATGTGATCTATTAGCCTCAAATGCTATGCTATAATGCATAAACTATCTACATTCGAAGTAGAATATCTCAGCAAAAAAAATCGTACTGTTGAAAACCAAAATTCATTTTCAAGATAAAAACCAGTACTTTAAGATGCCATTGAGTATTTTTAAGAAAAAAAAATTGCTTTGTTATTAATAATAGGATGAATATGGCCAAAATCGCTGTTTTTTTGCTATTTTAACCCATTTATCTCGGGAACCTGACGTGATAGAGTAATTCTGCGGCCAGATTCGGATTCTGCGAGCAAAATTACGTAAGAAACGACTTTTGTTTCCCAGAACGCAGGACCATGCATACCTGTGTTATTTAAGTAAACTATGTTTCCTAATATTTGTCACAAAGTTTTATTTCGTTTCTTCGACTCAATATTAATTGTAGTCTTTATAGAAGTATAATAAAAAAAAACTTGTAGTATGTTGATGTATGAAATGTTATCTCTTTATGCTATTTTTGCTTCCAACCTGTGTATCTCAGAAAATAAAGAACATACAGTAGTTACCAAACGATTATTTTGTTTCTTAACTTTTGTCAGCAAGTGTATATATATATATATATATACAGGGTGACCCATTTTAACTTTGGCAGCCAAATAACTCGAAAAATAAGCACACTACGAAAAAATGTTTAGAATCAAAATTTCGTCATTTCGAGGGGGACGTACAATGACGTTAAAATGAGCCCCCCCACCCCTCCCCCTGGGCGGTGAGGGGGGGCAAGTTTGAAATCTTAAATAGGAACCCCTATTTTTTATTGCATATTCGGAATCTTTGGCTAAAAACACATACAATTTGTCTGAAACATTTTTCTCGATTCATGATAGATGGCGCTGTAATCGACGAAATTCAATTTCTTCGATTTCTCTTACTGAGAACCCATGCTTACGATTCTGCAATAAATTAACAATAAAAATACCACGTTTTCATTGTTAATACTCGAAATTAGTCTTAAAACAAACTTCTCATTATTTTTTATTACTCATTAATTACTTCTCAAGAAACTGCTTTTAGCGTAACCCAGGAACAACGTCGTGGACGTAGCAGTTTTCTGTTCCCTTCGGGGTGCTTGATTAACGTGAGTCCCCTCGCCTCTCAAAATTCGGGGTGCTTGAACGTGTGGTAACCCAGCCAGTGAAGGCAAGGTCGTGTGGTGATCCAGCCAGTGAAGGCAAGGTCGTGTGGTGATCCAGCCAGTGAAGGCAAGGTCGTGTGGTGACCCAACCAGTTAAGGCAAGGTCAAGTAGTAATCCAGCCAGTGAAGGCAAGGTCGTGTGGTGACCCAACCAGTTAAGGCAAGGTCAAGTAGTGACCCAGCCAGTGAAGGCAAGGTCGTGTGGTGATCCAACCAGTTAAGGCAAGATCAAGTAGTGACCCAGCCAGTGAAGGCAAGATCGTGTGGTCACCCAACCAGTTAAGGCAAGGTCAAGTAGTGACCCAGCCAGTGAAGGCAAGGTCGTGTGGTGACCCAACCAGTTAAGGCAAGATCAAGTAGTGACCCAGCCAGTGAAGGCAAGGTCGTGTGGTCACCCAACCAGTTAAGGCAAGGTCAAGTAGTGACCCAGCCAGTGAAGGCAAGGTCGTGTGGTGACCCAACCAGTTAAGGCAAGATTGCATTGTTATCAGCTCTCTCCGCATGGAGGAGATGCTCAAAGTGTGCACCATTATTTTCTAAGGATAACAGTAATCGACAGCGAAAGTTACGTTGTACATTTTCTAGCATTAAAGGAGTTATAGCTTCACAAGCTCTTCTTATTCTTTCCATCATATTCAATCTTGTCGTTGGAGCTTTACTATACACTGCATCTTTAATGTATCCCCATAAAAAGAAATCAAGGGGGTTCAAATCCGGTGATCTCGGAGGCCGCAGAACTGGTCCACCCCGCCCTATCCACCGATTTGGGAACCTTTGATTCAAAAACATCCGTACAATACGAGCATAATGAGCAGGAGCACCATCTTGTTGATACCATAAATTTAGTCTAACTGCAAGGGGAACATTCTCTAGGTATGCTGGCAAATCATTTTCGAGGAATTCTAAATACATTGGATTATTAATTGGACGTTCAAAAAAATGAGGTCCAATGACTTGGCCATTGCAAATGCCTACCCATACATATAAACTCCAACGATGTTGATTAAGCACCTCACGATACCAATGTGGATTTTCTGGTGACCAATAGTGGCAATTATGCCTATTGAGACTACCATTGCTGGTGAATGTTGCTTCATCACTGAAACAAACATTACTAAAAAAATCTGGATTCTGATCTAGCATCTCAAGAGCCCATCTACAAAATTGTACTCTGAGTACGTAGTCGGCCTCACTTAATTCCTGTACCAGAGTAATATGATACGGATGGTAATTGACTGATCGTAACAATCTATGTGCCGTAGTTTGAGGGATTCCCAGTTCTCGTTCTATTTGACGGGTACTAATATGGGGATTTTGATGAACCATAGCCAAAACTGCGAGCAATCTAGGGTCATTATTATTATGAAGTCTATTCCTTCGCCTTTCGCGATGAAGTGGATTATTACGAGATCTCCTTTCAATGTTTATAATTTGTTGATCAGTAGGATGGCGGCGATTTGGGAATCGCTCCGCATAATTACGGGCAGTAAGTCTGTAATTTCTACCACATTCGCCAAAGGTTATAAGAATATCGACTACTTCTGTAGGCGTATAATTTGCCATTTTACCAAAATTTTATCAGAGTACAAATGTTAAAAAAATACATAAACACTTGTGACTTTGGCACTAAATGGACAAAATTTTGGAGGGATACTTAGAGGAACTCCATCAGATGGAAAGTCCAAAATGTCTCGGTACTTTGGACCATTCAAGTTGCCTAAAGGGCAGGTTACGCTAAAAGCAGTTTCTTGAGAAGTAATTAATGAGTAATAAAAAATAATGAGAAGTTTTGTTTTAAGACTAATTTCGAGTATTAACAATGAAAACGTGGTATTTTTATTGTTAATTTATTGCAGAATCGTAAGCATGGGTTCTCAGTAAGAGAAATCGAAGAAATTGAATTTCGTCGATTACAGCGCCATCTATCATGAATCGAAAAAAATGTTTCAGACAAATTGTATGTGTTTTTAGCCAAAGATTCCGAATATGCAATAAAAAATAGGGGTTCCTATTTAAGATTTCAAACTTGCCCCCCCTCACCGCCCAGGGGGAGGGGTGGGGGGGCTCATTTTAACGTCATTGTACGTCCCCCTCGAAGTGACGAAATTTTGATTCTAAACATTTTTTCGTAGTGTGCTTATTTTTCGAGTTATTTGGCTGCCTAAGTTAAAATGGGTCACCCTGTATATATATATATACAAGGTGTTTCTTAAACATATGTCAAAAATTCAAGGGGTGATTCTCCTTGGGTCATTTTATGAAAATTTGTACCTCTGATGATTTTTCGAAAATCGCTTCGTTTCGAAGATACAGGGCGATAAAAATTTACAAGAAATACAATATTTTTATTACATAAATATTACATGTAAAGCTTATTAATATACATACTGTTTACAAGAACTGTTGAAAATGACTACCACCAGCTTTAAGATACATGAATCCAATTTTCTCCTTATTGATTGGCGAACTCGTTGGAATACCCCAGGAGTGATTTTCGAAAAATCAAGAGAAGTATAAATTTTCATAAAATGATCCAAGGGATCACCCCTTGAATTTTTGACAAATGTTTAAGAGAAACACCCTGTATATATCTACATATGGGGCATTCTCTGTCAGCCGGACACCCCCCTGTCCAAAATTTGAAGTGACGTAAAAACTTCTTTTGGGGGCAAAATTTATGTTAATATATAAGCTTTAAATTACAAAATGGCGTTTTGAAAAATCTAAATGGCGGCTCCAATATGGCGGTTGGAATCCGTAAAGTCAGCGAAAAATTTAATAAAATAATTGAATTGCATCAGTTATATGTAGGAAAAGTATGTCCAAAGGGAGGCAAAAGCGTTAGAATTTAAGCTTCCGATCGCTTAATAATCTTGGGAGAGAATGAACATGGCGCCTCCAATATGACGGCTAGAAACCATAAAATCAGAAAAACATTCAGTCAAATCATCAAATTACATCAGAATGTTGGCAAAAGGTCTTACTAGAGACAATGTCTCTCTCTCTCTCCCTCCCCCTCCCCCTCCCTCTCTCCCTCTCTCTTTCTGTCGCTCCATCCCTCCCTCTCCTTTTCCCTCTCTCTCTTTTAATTAGAATCTATTGTTTCACTACCTTTTCAGGATTACTTTCGAAATCAGTTCTTATCAAAACTACTCCTCGGATCAGTCCTTTCCAGGATTATTTTCCAAAATCAGTTCTTATCAGAACTACTTCTCGGATCAGGCCTTTCCAGAATTATTTTCCAAATCAGTTCTTATCAGAACTACTCCTCGCATCAGTCCTTTTCAGGAATATTTTCCAAATCAGTTCTTTTTAAGACTACTTCAAGAACTTCACCTCAAGATCTATCTTTGGAATCACCACTTTTCTGGTTTTTTCTAGTTTTTCTCCAGGTTATTTTTCTTATATTTAGATCTCAAAATGTCTGAACAATCATACATTTAGATAGGTGCTGTAATCCGTACAGAAAACCTGGTGAAAAAGGGCACAAGGGAAGCAATTTAAGAAAAATATCAAGAGACGCGGTAGCGTCTCGCTAAGTATATTTTTCGTTTCTTTTCAATATTTTACTACCAGACGCTACTGCGTATTATTTACAGGAACGAGGACGTTTTCACGAAAATAATTAAAAATGAATTGAAATATCTCGTACATCGAATCATCTTTTCGAGAAAATGAACACATCAATCGAAAACATGGATTTTTCCGAATGTAATGATACCATAATGACATTGGTAGATACATTGGATGTAAAGATCTTAATATATGCATTTTTCTGCCGAAAATGAGTCATTCAGATACGTCGTCGGACTTGTCCAGGTTCACAGATACACCGCTAGATGGCGCCACTGTCGCAAGCCGCCATATTTGTCCAGGTTCACTGATACACCGCTAGATGGCGCCACTGTCGCAAGACCCCATGGTTTTTTTCTAGGTTGCGTGCGCACGTTCCGCTTCCTCTTTCCACCCGGTCTCTCTCTCTCTCTCTCTTTTTCTATCTCTCGCTCACTTACTCTCTCCCGCTCTCTCTCTCTCTCTCTCAATCTATCTATCTCTCTCTCACGCCTTTTTCTCTCTCTCCCTTCCGCTTTTTCTCACTTTCTCGCTTTCTCTCTGTCTTCCTTCTGCTTTTCCTCTCTCTCCGGCTTTCTCTCTCTCTCTCCGCTTTCTCTTACTCTCTCCCGCTTCCTCTTCTTCTCTACCGCTTTCTCTCTCTTTCATTCTTTCGCTTTCTCTCCTTCTCTCACCTTCTCTCTCTTTCCCTCCCGCTCTTTTCTCTCTTCCGCTTTTTCTCTCTCTCCCTCCTGCTTTTTCTCCCTCTTCCGCTTTCTCTCTCTCTCTCTCTCGCTTTCTTTCTTTTTCCCGCTTTCTCTCTCTCCCGCTTTCTTTATTTTCCGCTTTCTTTCTCTCTCCCGCTTTTCCTCTCTCTCATTCTCTCTCTCTCTCTCTCAGTACACATTCCGCATCCACTCCACATCTATTCCGCATCCACTTCGCATCTATTCCGCATCCATTCCGCATATATCCGCAACTATTCCGCATCTATTCCGCATCATTCCGCACTCATTACGCACTCATTCCGCATCCATTACACATCTGTTATAGCCCGAGAAGCTATATAGATAAAGTTATATATTAGATATTAAGAAGCGTACCAGACGCGAAAGAATGCACGAAAACGCTAACGCAGCGAGTCACGCGCAGAAATCGACCTTGCGAGAAATGCAAGCGAAGAAGTTCGACTTTGAACTTCCTCGCCTGCATCCGGACGACGAAAAACCCTTATGCTTAGAAAACCTGTTACCAGGCACCCCCTCTTATAGAAAAAACCGTGATAATAAAGAAGCTCGCCGCTAACACGCGCGGACCAGTCGGTCAGTAAAGTTCGCGAAATAAAGAAGAACCAGTTAATCAAAAGATAATCGCGACTGTGTTATAAAGAGGGAGAAGGGAGTACGCTAAATAAATTAATAACTACAGTATGATGTGTTACGAGTTTAATTAAAATAAAAAGAATATAAAAAGAGAAAGGAAAGTGAGTCGGGCGAGATCTACGGAGTCCCAACTCCCTAATCCTGAAGATATCCCCAAAAAAATTTTGATTGTGTCACCTCAGACACAACAATTTGGTGGCAGCGGTGGGATAATACAGGAGGTCCGCCAACCACAAAATCCTTTAGACCTGTGAATAAAACAAAAGTGTTAAGAAACGGGCACGCCAGTACAACAGCTGACGGACAACGGACAACACGGGAAAGCAAAGCAGTGAGAGAATCACGGCCGAGGAAGCTGACACCCGAGTAGGAACCCTGACCTACGACTACAGCACGGACATCGCAACAACGGCGAGCAACGACCCGCCGTGTCTCTACCAACGCCGGGCCGCCCGCCTTATCAGTCGACGAGAGCGAGAGCGAGAGACCGCAACGTCAGCAGCCAAGCAGCGCAAAGCGTAAAGATGCGAGCCGTAGTACTGTAAGTCCGAATACAATTATATCGCATGCAGTCGGAAGGCGCTAACGTACCGCCGATAGCGAATCGCACGTGGTTACATAGCGAACCTGCACGACTAACATTACGCGTTCTCCGAGAACGACGAATACTCGATAACCTGCGTAGAAATTTTGAAACGCGACAGTCAAGTGATAGCGAAGCCGAAAACGTCGCGAACGATAATGACCTGCCATTCACAAATCGCGACGCCGACGTATTAACAAATAGAGCTATCCCGCTAGCACAAGCGAACCTCGACAAAGTACGCAAGAAATTAGAGACGTACTATTCGAGCGAAAGCGACTCCGAATTACCCTCACACGTAATAACCGAACGCGAATTTCCATTTAACAGCTTCGACGAAAGCTTATTTGCGAATTACGAAACGGAACCCGTTATCGCGAAAAGAAAGGATATCAGATCACGCGTCAGCCGAACGCCCAGTAACGTATCACAACGAGGAGAATTTTCGTTAACATTTTACGATAGCAGTATTTTTGATCCGAACGAAATCAACGAAATTAACATGTCGTTAATGCACACTCCGCCACCGCCGAGCGAATTGATACACGTGTCAAACGACGACATCAACCGAGAGATTGACAACCTTAGGAATAGCATACGGCACATCGACGAGCACGTTGTAGAGGCAGAGGTACACGAACCTCCCGTTAATCGTAATACTAATATGAGTAATCTAAGTAATCCCCTCTTACGCGAAATAATGCGAGGAATACAGGAAATGCGTACGGAAATGAATATATTACGCGACCAGAGACGCGAATCTAACACATACGAAGGCGAACGACACGTTAACCGCCGAGACGTACGCGACTACACTCGTGACGAAGACACGCGATACCATGAGCACGATAGTGACAGATACAATATTACATACGGACGCACAGAGAATGATGTAAGACACCGACGAAATAATACCGAAAACTATATTTCATTAAAAGAAGCGCGAAGTATGATTCCGGAATTTAACGGAACATCACAACATAAACTGCAAGAATTTTTAAGCACATGTAATTACGCTGTACAAAACATAGACCCAGCAAACGAGACAAGTTTAGTAGGAGCTATCTTATGTACTAAATTAAAGGGAAAAGCTATGTATGCTAGATTTTCAAACGCGAGACATACGAACGTATAATGAACTTAAACGACAATTAGAAATTTCGTACCAAAGCAAACGAAGTACTACTCATTTGCAAATTGAATTTAATTCCCTGAAACAAAAATCTAACGAAAGCGCACAAACATTTGGAACACGTGTCGATACTCTAGCCATGGAATTATATGAATCCATGATCGAAGGAGAGAACCACTCTGTCGTAGGAAAACGTATAATATTACATACTATATAAAAACAAGCTCTACAAAACTTTCAAATCGGATTACGCGAAGAAATACAAATGCTAATTCGTTCACGAAATTATCGCACCCTTCAAGAAGCTATAACCGCCGCAACAGCCGAAGAAAAGGTAAAAGGCTCAGCCCCGTCGCGATCAAATAATTTTCCGAATCGTAACCGATACGATCACCCGTCATCGCGACAAACAAAAAGCACGACTCAGTGTTATAAATGCGGAAAAACCGGACATTACGGACGCGATTGTCGCAGCAGCAGATATGCGTTACCAAAACCGGACAAATCATCTCGCGTAAATACCGTCGAAAAATTTTGCAAGCATTGCAAGAAACGCGGACATAACCGTGAAGAATGTTGGTCGTTAAACGGACGACCTAAAGCGAAAACGTCGGACCGAACCAAGAAGGATGACGAAAGAAAATCACGAAATAATAATAAGAACGGCGATAAAAAGGATAGTAGGCCGCGAAAAAGAAACAAACTCCGAACGTAGTAGCGACGAAGAAGAAGGAGATAAGAAAAAGACAGCGCGCGCGCTCGAGTACCAGATAACGCACATGCGACGGACACCGCAAGGATCAGCCGGATTGGATATAATTACTTTACCAATACGCGAAACAAAACGCGGACAAATTAATATGCTTTATGATTCCGGAGCCACTATTTCTTTAATAAAAGTAAAACACTTAAAAGGCGCAACCGTTATCTATAAAGATAAAATCACGCTAATCGGAATAACCGGACACAAGGCACGAACAATAGGCAAGATATACGCGACTATCGATTTAGACGATCGCAAAATAAAACACGCGATATACGTCGTGAAAGATGATTTTCCAATGGATTACGAAGGAATACTAGGAATCGATTTTCTTAGAAAACAGCAAGTTTCGTGCGATTATGAAAAACGGGAACTCAAAATAGGAGACGCCGTGTTAAAGCTTCAGCCTTATGACAAAATTACGTTAAAGCCGCGCAGTGAAACTATTATTCAAGCTGCAACAAATCGTAACGAAATCGGAATTATACGGGCAGAAGAAACCGCGCCGGGAATATACATCGGACGATGCCTCGTAGAGCCGAAGAATTACATATGTCCTATCAGTGTGATTAATACTACAGACGAGACCGTTGAGATACGTACACCGCGCGTAACCGTAGAAGATATTAGCGAAGACAACCCGCATGAAATATATACCATTCGAACGGAGAAAACGCGCAAACATTCGTCACCGCGTAATGAACAAATCTGACAATTATTACGGACAGAACACTTAAATAAAGAAGAAAAGCGTGCGATACAAAAAATATGCGAAGAGTATAGCGACATTTCACCTAAGCGGAGAACCACTGACATGCACCGTGACTATAGAGCACGAGATAAATACGCGCGCCGACACCTCACCGGTAAACGTGAGACCGTATCGTCTTCCCGAGAAGCACAAAACGGAAGTAAATAACCAAGTGCAAGAAATGTTAAAAGACGGAATAATTCGGACCAGCGCGAGTCAATGGAATGCACCGTTATTAGTAGTGCCGAAGAAAACCGACGCATCCGGAAAACCGAAACTCCGAGTAGTAGTAGACTTCCGACGCCTTAATAATCTAACAATAGGCGACTCGTTTCCACTACCAAATATCACGGATATATTAGATCAGCTAGGAAACGCTAAGTATTTTACTACGCTAGATTTGGCATCAGGATATCATCAGATACCGATGGCCGAACGCGATAAAAATAAGACAGCCTTTTCCACCCCCTACGGACATTACGAATTCAATCGCATGCCATTCGGACTAAAGAACGCACCAGCGACTTTTCAACGGCTGATGAATTCAGTATTGACAGGGATACAAGGGCTCAGATGTCTGGTCTACCTAGACGACATCGTTATTTACGGATCCAGTATAGAGGATCATAATAGAAGACTCGCGGAAGTACTACGAAGACTACGAGAAAATAATCTCAAATTACAACCGGATAAATGCGAATTTTTGCGAAAGGAAGTAATTTATTTAGGACATATTATTTCCGAAAACGGTATACTACCCGATCCATCTAAACTAACAGCGGTAAAAAATTTTCCGACGCCGAAAAAGGTTAAAGATATTCAATCGTTTATCGGATTAGCCGGATATTACAGAAAATTTATCGAAGACTTTTCGCGTATCGCCAAGCCTTTAACGAAATTAACAAAAAAGAATGAAAAATTTTTATGGAACAGCGAACAACAAATCGCGTTCGACACTTTAAAAGAAAAATTAATGACGGCGCCAGTGCTAAAGTATCCAGACTTCAATGAAGAATTTAAAGTGACCATCGATGCCTCCGACTATGCCATCGGAGCCGTGCTGTCACAGGGACCGGTAGGCAACGACCGCCCTATCGCTTACGCGAGCAGAGTGTTATCTCGCGCGGAGCAAAATTACAATACAACTGAAAAGGAACTATTAGCGATCGTATGGGCCGTAAAACATTTTCGACCATATGTATATGGAACGAAATTCAAAATAATAACCGATCATAAGCCATTGATTTGGTTATTCAACGTAAATGATCCTAGATCAAGATTAATCCGCTGGAGATTAAAACTCGAAGAATATGATTACGAAATCATACATAAGGCTGGACGAGCGAATGCGAACGCCGACGCGCTAAGTCGAAACGCGATACCAGAACCGCAGCAAGAGGAACGAAAAGAAGAAATCCTCAAGGTAGAAGAAGAAAATACCGACGAAGCAAGAACATATACTGAAGAGGAAAAACAACTGATACTCTATGAATATCATGATGCCCCCGTAGGAGGACATCAAGGCATCGAGAGAACTATTAAAAGAATTCGGTTAAACCATAATTGGCCGGGATTAACGAAAGACGTCGAACGATATATTTCTAAATGTGAATCTTGTCAAAAGAATAAATTATCGCGACGAATAAAAGCACCTCTCGTTATAACAGACACGCCTAGCAAACCATTCGAAAAATGCGCGCTAGATATAGTCGGACCGTTAACAATAACTAATAATGGAAATAAATATTTGTTAACATTTCAAGATAATTTAACTAAATTTAGTAAAGCGATACCGATCGCAAACCAAGAAGCTAATACAATCGCGAAAGAATTTGCGACAAAAATAATCTTTGAATACGGAATTCCCGAGAAAATATTGACTGATCAAGGAACAAACTTTATGAGCGAAATTTTCAAAAATACGTGCAAATTATTAAAAATCGATAAAATTCAAACTACCGCCTACCATCCGGAAAGTAATGGAGCGTTAGAAAGATCGCACAGAACCTTAGCCGAATATCTTCGCCACTATATAAACGCGGATCAAACAGACTGGGACGAATGGACGCCCTACGCAATGTTTACCTATAATACTACTCCACACACGGCTACGGGATATACGCCTTTCGAATTAGTCTACGGACACCGAGCAGATCTACCGACAGCGCTTACGAAACCGCCTAAACCAACGTATAACTATAACGATTACGCGCAAGAACTAAAAGAAAGATTACGCGCAACCAACCTAAACGCAAAAGAAAACCTCAAAGAAGAAAAATCTAAAGCGAAGGAATATTACGACAAAGGCGCGAAAGAAACAAAATTCAGAGTAGGCGACAAAGTACTCGTATACGACGAGACGCTCCGACGCGGACGATCGAAAAAATTAGACGCGCTATGGACCGGACCATACGTAATAATCGAAAAGAACTCCGACGTAAATTATACTGTAAAACGAGGAAGAAAAGCGGTGCGCATGCATACAAATAAATTAAAACTATTTATAGATAATTAAAAAACATGCGCTTACCTTAGCCGTAAAAAATCAAGGCTGATACGGAGGTGGAGGCGACGACGGCGTCGATGGCGGCGATGCTGGTGGTGTCGCCCTCGGATCCAGACGCGCGCTCTCCACCACAATGTGGAGCGCCTCCGGCACCTCTCCATAAAAAGGAAAGGGCTGTCTCGCCAACAAAGCCCTCTCCACACACATCGCTGGGATGCGCCACGCCAGATCTCGAGGTACAGGAACCACCTCCTGGACCACACGCACCCCACTATACACGTGGACGGACACCCTTAAAGAATAAGGTGTGTCCGAACACCGAAACACCGCCGAACAAGCCCGCCAAAACGGATCGGCCGGTAATTCACGCCCAACAACGGGCACACGCCGGCACGCGCGGCAAAGGTGCGAGTGCTCGCGCCAGTAAAACATACTGTCACACTCGAAACACGAAACAAACAGACTCCGCGAATCCATACTTCGGATGTATATTTTTTTTTCTCTCTCTCTGTTACACGAAGTGCAAACAAAGGCAGTCAGATGCAGACTGAAGAAAAAGATGCAGCAGCATCTCAGAGTGCATAAGAAATAAAAAAAAAAAAAACTTTCCCACCCGATAAAAAATCGCGAACTAAAAACGAAAGTGATACGCGCTACTAAAAGATAAATAAAAAAGAAATATAATATATTATTACAGGACACTCATATTCAG
The DNA here is from genome assembly GCA_949152495.1 of Lasius fuliginosus. NCBI lineage: Eukaryota > Metazoa > Arthropoda > Insecta > Hymenoptera > Formicidae > Lasius > Lasius fuliginosus. The sequence goes on from OX424445.1 coordinate 10,482,056, forward strand.
CTTCACCTCAGCGCTCGCGAAGCGATACGACACGTACCTCCCGTACGAAATCGAAGAATTCAAGGATCATCCAGGTATCCATTTCGAAAAAATCGGTCAATTACACTATTCCAAGAAGACATGGAAGTTAGTAATACAGTTAGACCTAACCACGATAAACAAAAGGTACGAACAAATAAAAAATTATTTACAACAGACAGAAGCAATGTGCGACAAGATGAAATTTCAAGATTATTATCGTCAAACCACGTGTACAAATCTAGATAACATCGCGAAAAAAGAAACAGCGTATTTACAAAATATTATGGCACAAATTAATACCATATATAAAACGCCGACAAATCGACGTAGAGGACTAATAGACGGACTAGGCACAGTAGCGAAAACATTATTCGGTACGCAAATGACGAAAAACATTAACGAACAATTAAGTTTACTACAAAATAGCCAACAGACTATACAACACGCGGTACAAAATCAGATAAAAGTATTAAACGCGACTATAGCTCACATTGACGAAGTAGAAAGTATAATCGAAAGAAACGAAAAATTACTGCAAAAACGCGTAACGGAATACCTCAATCAAGAGGAAATAAACGAGCATTTTACAATTATTACCGCGATAGTAACAGATTTAATACGAGATGTCGAAAATGTAATCGAGTATCTCACATATATACGAAAAGGTGCGATGCACCCGAAATTAATGCCGATTGATAACATTATAACGCAATTAAGAGAAGCGGCACCGCAATTGCCGCAAGGATTATATTTCCCATTTAAAGTCCACGCCGAGGACTGGTTAGCTATAGAAGAACACACAACGATAAGCGCATACTGCGATCAAATGAATATATATACTATATTGCGTATTTTCCATTAATTGCGAAACCAACATATGACATTATAAATGTAATCGAATTTCCTATACCTTCTAATAAAAACGTATACACTTATGTAAAAGTCAATAATAAAATGATTATTGTAGATAAGGAAAAATTAAAATATTCAGTGATAACGGAAGACGATTTACAAAAATGTAATAACATTAACGCACAATACATATGCGAACAAAGTTTATCGATATATCGCGTAAATTCAGAAGCACCGTGCGAAATACAAATGTACACGCAGCGACAGCGTTATCAGTATAATTGTAATATAAAACACTATGTCTCGACTCATATGAAATGGATAGCGCTACAACAAACACACGCCTGGTTATACTCGACAGCCGTCGAACAGACGATAACTATACAGTGTGACGAACAGTCTGAAGACAGGAAAGTAATTAAAAATACGGGTAAAATCACTTTAACAGGCGAATGCAAACTAATTACAACAGACATGACGATAGAAACAAAAGAAACAATATATAAAACAAACATACAAACATATCTACCCGAAGTTAATCTAACGCTTTCACGAGACAATAATATGATGACTCAAAACCAAGACACGTTAGAAAATATAACACAACACCGTGTAGAATTAATGAAACTTAAAGCCAATCTAGAAGACATAACGACCATAAATAACGACCTACGAAAAAACGAACAAAACTTTTTCACACAGAAACAGTTTATATATCCAATGGCGTCTAGCGGAATAATAACGATAATTATAATAATCATTGTAATCTGGATAATTATACAAAGAAAAAATAAAAATAAAAATAGAAGACAACTATCCGCTAGAATACTAGACGACGAAGACTACAGTCTACCCAGATCAATATTAAAAAGAAGTCAAAGTACACGATTCTAGAAATAAGAAACGATTGTTATTATATACATTGTACACGGGGAAAAATATAAAATTGTTATTCTAAATAGTTTAAGAAGAATGAAAAAGAAAAAGGGAAAAGTAATTCTAATCTTCAAAATGTATACTAATACTTTTCCCAAGTAAGAAAAACTCCGAAACTCCGTTTTTCTTTTTCAACGGGGGAGGGGTGTTATAGCCCGAGAAGCTATATAAAGTTATATATTAGATATTAAGAAGCGTACCAGACGCGAAAGAATGCATGAAAACGCTAACGCAGCGAGTCACGCGCAGAAATCGACCTTGCGAGAAATGCAAGCGAAGAAGTTCGACTTTGAACTTCCTCGCCTGCATCCGGACGACGAAAAACCCTTACGCTTAGAAAACCTGTTACCAGGCACCCCCTCTTATAGAAAAAACCGTGATAATAAAGAGGCTCGCCGCTAACACGCGCGGGCCAGTCGGTCAGTAAAGTTCGCGAAATAAAGAAGAACCAGTTAATCAAAAGATAATCGCGACTGTGTTATAAAGAGGGAGAAGGGAGTACGCTAAATAAATTAATAACTACAGTATGATGTGTTACGAGTTTAATTAAAATAAAAAGAATATAAAAAGAGAAAGGAAAGTGAGTCGGGCGAGATCCACGGAGTCCCAACTCCCTAATCCTGAAGATATCCCCAAAAAAATTTTGATTGTGTCACCTCAGACACAACACATCTCTTCCGCACCAATTCCGCATCTATTCCGCTTTAATTCCACATCTATTCCGCATCTTTTCGCATTCATTCCGCATTTATTCTGCATCCATTCCGCATCCATTCTGCACCTAATCCGCATACATTCCGCATCTATTCCGAAACAATTCCGCATCCATTCCGCATTCATTGCGCATCTTTCGACATTCATTCCGCATCCATTCCGCATCTATTCCGCATCAATTCAACATCTATTCCAAATCTTTTCGCATTCATTCCGCATTTATTCTGCATCCATTCCGCATTCGATCTGCACCTATTCTGCACCTAATCCGCATACATTTCGCATCTATTCCGAACCAATTCCGCATCCATTCCGCATCTATTCCGCATTTATTGCGCATCTATCGGCATTCATTCCGGATTTATTCCGCATCTATTCCGCATGAATTCCGCATCCATTCCGCATTAATTTCGCATTCAATCCGCATCTTTTCGCATTCATTCCGCATCCAATCCGCATCTATTTCGCATCAATTCCGCATCTACATGCATCCACTCCGCATCCATTCCGCATCTATTCCGCATCAATTCCGCATCTTTCCGCACTCATTCCGCACTCATTCCGCATCTACTCCGCACCAATTCCGCATCTAATCCGCTTTAATTCCGCATCTATTCCGCATCTTTCCACATTTATTCCGCATCCATTCTGCATCCATTCCGCATCCGTTCTGCACCTATTACGCACCTAATCCGCATACATTTCGCATCTATTACGAACCAATTCCGCATCCATTCCGCATCTTTCAGCATTTATTTTGCATCCATTCCGCATCTATTCTGCATCCATTCCGAAACTTTCCGCATATATTCCGCATCTGTTCCGCATCTATTCCGCAACCATTCTACATCCGTTCCGCACCTATACCAAACCTAATGGGCATCCATTCCGCATCTATTCCGCACCAATTGTCTCACTCCTCCGCTCTCTCTCTCTCTCTCTCTCTCTCTCTCTCTCTCTCTCTCTCTCCCGCTTTCTCCTTCTCTTTTTCCTGCTTTTTCTCTCTCTTTTGCTTTCTCTTTCTCCCACTTTCTCTCTCTTTCTCTCTCTCCCGCTTTCTCTCTCCCACTTTCTCTCTCTCTCTCTTATCACACATATTAAGCGCCTATTCCGCACCTATTTGAAACCTATTCCGCGTCTTTCCGCATTCATTCCGCATCCATTTAGCATCCATTACGCAACTATTCTGCACCAATTCAGCATTTACTTTGCATCCATTCCGCATCCATTCTACATTCATTCCGCATCTAATCCGCACCAATTCTCTTTCTCCTCCGCTCTCTCTCTCTCTCCCTCCCCCTTTCTTCCTCTCTCCCTCTTGCCCTCTCGCCCTCGCCCTCACTCACTACCGCTTTCTTTCTTTCTATCTTTCCCGCTTTCTCTTTTTCTCTCTCTTCCGCTTTCTCCTTTTCTCTCTCTCCCACTTTCTCTACTTATTACACATACTAAGCGCTTATTTTACACCTATTCCAAACCTATTCTGCATCTTTCCGCATTCATTACGCATTCATCCGCATCCATTCCGCATCCAATCCGCATTTATTCCGAATCTTTCCGCATCCATTCCGCATCTATATTGCATCTTTCCGCATCCATTCCGCATTCATTCCACATCCGTTCTGCACCTATTCCGCACCTAATCCGCATACATTTCGCATCTAATCCGAAACAATTCCGCATCCATTCCGCATCTATTCCGAACCAATTCCGCATGCACTCCGCATCTATTCCGCATCCTTAATTCCGCATCCATTCCACATCCATTCCGCAACTATTTCGCACCAATTCTCTCTCTGCTCTTCTCTCTCTCTTCCTCTCCCGCTTTCTGTCTCTCTAGCTTTCTCTCTCTCTTTATCTCCCGCTTTCTCTCTCTCCCGCTATCTCATTCTCCCTCTTTCCCGCTCTCTCTCTCTCTCTCTCTCTCTCTCTCTCTCTCCCGCTTTCTCTCTCTCTTATTAAACATATTAAGCGCCTATTGCACACCTATTCCACACCTATTCCGCACCAAATCTGCATACATTCCGCATCCATTCCGGATCTATTCCGAACAATTCCGCATGCATTTCGCATCCATTCTGCATCCATTCCGCACCAATTCCGCATCCTTTCCGCATATATTCTGCATACATTCCGCATCTATTCCGCACCTATTCCGAACCAATTCCGCATCTATTCCGCAACAAATCCGCACCTAATCCGCATCCATTCAGCATTTATTCCGCATCTATTCCGCACAATTCTATTTCTCTCCCGATTTCTCTTGCTCTCCCGCTTTCTCTCTCTCTTCCGCTTTCTCTCTCTCTCTCGCTTTTTCTCTCTCCTTCTCCTGCTCTCTCTCTCTCCCGCAATCTCTCTCCCGCTCTCTTTCCTGCTCACTCTCTTTTGCTCTCTCTCTCTCTCTCTCTCTCTCTCTCTCTCCCGCTTGCTCTCTCCTACTCTCTCTTTCTCTTCCTTTTTTTCATGCTCTCTCTCTCTCTCACTCTCTCTCCCGCTCCCTCTCTCTCTCTCTCTCTCTCTCTCTCTCTGTACGCACGCATACATGCACGCACACGTACTTACGCTCGCACACATACGTAGGCACGCACACATGAACGCAAACGTACATACGCATGCATGCACACGTACGTGCACGCGCACTCATACATGCGCGCGCTCTTATGCGCGCGCATTTGCATTTGCATTTTGCTGTGTGTGCATATGTGCGTGCGTACGTACCTGTGCGTGAATGTGTGCGTGCGTACAGAGAGAGAGAGAGAGAGAGAGAGAGAGAGAGAGAGAGAGAGAGAGAGAGAGAGAGAGAGAGAGAGAGAGAGAGTGAGAGAGAGAGAGAGAGAGAGAGAGAGAGAGAGTGAGTGAGTGAGTAAGAGAGAGAGCTGGGGGGAGGAAGAGAGAGGGAGAGAGAAAGCGAGAGAGAATAATTATATTCTTAATAAGATATAATATAAATATTGACAAATATGCAAAACATACCGAGAAACAACGACAAACAGTGAGAACGAAAATGTTATCGCAATTATTGAAAGACATGGTGACAGTTGCATACACGCACGCACGCACGTATATATTTTGTAATGTCTTATTATACTTTGCAAAAATATGTGAAATCCGTCTAAAAAAGACATCACAGATGTAAAAAAAGAGCGCTAAGTATATCTTTCTTTAGCCAAAATAGTTCTTTACAAAAATTAATCGCCATCAAAGATGTTATCTTTTCAAAAATTATATAAATTATATATTTTTACCTTAACAAAAATTAATCGCCATCAGAAATATTTCTTTTCAAAATTTATATTTATAAATTATATTTCATCTTTATTAATAAACGGGAAAAAACTTAAAATATTAGCATCAAAAAGAAGTGAAATCAAAAAATCACGCTAAGTAAATTTAGAAAAATATAATGTATAATATTCAGATGAATTATTTTTTTTCTATAATTAGAGTAAATCTATTTAATGTAATATGCAAAAAAAATTAAAACTGCGAAATTTTGCATTCTTTTATCTATCTAATATTGCATTCTATTCTATTTGCAGAAGCAAATGAAATGCAATAAAATATATATATAGTATAGTAGGGGATGTAAATATATGTGCAATAAAATATATATAGTATAGTAGGGGGTGTAAATATATATATATATATATAATAAACTTTATTTATATCTCTAAATAATTATTCGTATTTATTTAATCCAAATATACTCAAACGTATATTCAAGAAAAGATAATACGACAAAAAATGTAAAAAATTTAAAAATTAAATTTTTTACATTTTTTTATTTGACATAAGTGAATATTCTCCGAATTTATAATTTACACTCGCATCCTGAAGATAAAATGTTGTAATTCTTGTTGTTCTAATTGTATTTTGAAAAGGACCACATCCCGCATGGTCGAAACGTTAAATATATATTAACAACTATCACACTTAAGCCAGTGTTGTCAGATTAAATTTATAATCTTTGTTAAAAATTAAAGTTTAATACAAAAAAATTTGAAGTTAAAAAAACAGTTAAAAAATTAAGGTGAAAAAATTAAAGGAAACATATTTTATGCAAAAATTTATAGTTAAAAGGATAAAAGCTAAAAATTAAAGTTAAAAAAATAAAGGTAAAAAAATTACATTTGCAAAAAACTTAGCGCTGTTTTTCCAATTATATATTTTCAGTACATTTATACATAATGTTTCAAAATTGCGCGGCACTCTAGGGACGTGTTCTCGGCCAAAATAAACAAAATAGTTCATATAAACATAGGTCTCAAACTTATTTATTATCAAGATATTAAAAAGTAAAAATAACCATTCAAAATAATTTTTCAAGTAATTCATTCAAGTAATTCTTCAAAGTTTGCAGTTCGTTGAAATCTTTGTCGATCAGTTGTCATAAAAACCACAAATAGCCATATCACACTATTAGAAATATATCTTTACTCTTTAATATCTCTGTAATAAATAAGTTTGAGATATATGTTTATATGAATTTTTGTGTTTATTTTGACCTAGAGAATGCGTCCCTAGAATAGTGTACAATTTTGAAACACCATTACAAATATACAATAAATTTTATTTACATTTCCAAATATTTAATCATATCTATTTAATTCAAATAAACTCAAACATATATTTAAGAAAAAATATTACAAGGCACAAAAAATTAAATTTAAAAAATTAAAAAATTTTAAGTTGAAAGAAATTAAAAAATTAAAGTTAAAAAATTAAAGTAAAAAAATTTAATGCATTAAATTTTTAATGCAAATTTAAAGTTAAAAAATTACAGTTAAAAAATTTTATGCAAAAATATTTATAGATAAAAAAAAGCTAAAATTGAAGTTAAAAAAATAAAGGTAAAAAAATTTCATTTGCAAAAAAACTTGGAAAAACAGCGCTAAGTTTTTTGCAAATGTAATTTTTTTACCTTTATTTTTTTAACTTTAATTTTTAGCTTTTATCCTTTTAACTATAAATTTTTGCATAAAATATGTTTCCTTTAATTTTTTCACCTTAATTTTTTAACTGTTTTTTTAACTTCAAATTTTTTTGTATTAAACTTTAATTTTTAACAAAGGTTATAAATTTAATCTGACAACACTGGCTTAAGTGTGATAGTTGTTAATATATATTTAACGTTTCGACCATGCGGGATGTGGTCCTTTTCAAAATACAATTAGAACAACAAGAATTACAACATTTTATCTTCAGGATGCGAGTGTAAATTATAAATTCGGAGAATATTCACTTATGTCAAATAAAAAAATGTAAAAAATTTAATTTTTAAATTTTTTACATTTTTTGTCGTATTATCTTTTCTTGAATATACGTTTGAGTATATTTGGATTAAATAAATACGAATAATTATTTAGAGATATAAATAAAGTTTATTATATATATATATATATTTACACCCCCTACTATACTATATATATTTTATTGCACATATATTTACATCCCCTACTATACTATATATATATTTTATTGCATTTCATTTGCTTCTGCAAATAGAATAGAATGCAATATTAGATAGATAAAAGAATGCAAAATTTCGCAGTTTTAATTTTTTTTTGCATATTACATTAAATAGATTTACTCTAATTATAGAAAAAAAATAATTCATCTGAATATTATACATTATATTTTTCTAAATTTACTTAGCGTGATTTTTTGATTTCACTTCTTTTTGATGCTAATATTTTAAGTTTTTTCCCGTTTATTAATAAAGATGAAATATAATTTATAAATATAAATTTTGAAAAGAAATATTTCTGATGGCGATTAATTTTTGTTAAGGTAAAAATATATAATTTATATAATTTTTGAAAAGATAATATCTTTGATGGCGATTAATTTTTGTAAAGAACTATTTTGGCTAAAGAAAGATATACTTAGCGCTCTTTTTTTACATTTGTGATGTCTTTTTTAGACGGATCTAGTTCTTTCGCTATTAAGTTTCCTGACATCCCCAAAAATTCTAGGATTTGTGCAAATTGCAGAAAAAGGAGTAGTCTGTCCAACAAAGAAATCCATTATGTACAATCCGAACATCTTAATAATGAAATAAATAATACTGAAGGCAATATGGATATCGATGACACAATATCCCTGGCAGATTCTGATCATTGCGAATCTTCATCAGAACCTGAGAATAAACAACCACGATCAGACAGGGAGATTGAGTTAGAAGAATTATTCACAGAATTGAAAGAAAAATATTCTTCTTTAGAAACAAATGATTCATTACGAGTAACTATTCTTACTATAGCTCCGTTGTCATGGAGTATAAGTAAAATCGCCAGAGAATTCGGTACGTCAAGACAAATGGCAAAAAAAGGGAAAGAACTTAAAATATTGCGTGGTGGCACAAACTACTGCGAAAGTTGGCAAAAGATTACCACGTTCTACTATTAAAAAAATAGAAGAATTTTATAATAGTGATCTTAATAGCAGAATGATGCCCGGGAAAAAAAGACACGATTTCTGTAAAAATTGATGGTAGGCGAAGTTTAGTACAAAAACGGCTTTTACTTTTAGACTTAAGAGGTCTTTATGTTGAATACAATGAATGTTATCCTGATTGCAAAGTAGGTTTTAGTACACTTGCAAAACTACGTCCAAAGCATTGTGTACTTGCTGGACCACATGGGACACATTCCGTATGTGTTTGTACAATTCATGAAAATTGTAAGCTGATGTTGGACGCTATAAATGTGCAAAATCTGTCAAAACAATCCGCAATGCAAATAAGCGATCATAAAGATTGTTTGCGTCAGATTATGTGTAAAGAGCCAAGTTCAGCTTGTTATTTGGATACGTGTACTAATTGTCCAGATATTACTGATTTCTCGGAAAGTTTGCTTCAAATTCTAGATGATGCTTCTATATGGGATGTACAATTCAGTATATGGACTGGAACTGATAGATCCACTTTGCTAACCAAAACAGTTCCCACTCATGACTTTGTTGAAGAACTTTGTGATAAACTAAAAATTCTCAAACCACATTCTTTCATTGCCAAACAACAATCACAATATCTAGAAGACAGAAAAATAAACCTATCAAATGAAGAAGTGCTTGTTTTATGTGATTTTTCTGAGAATTATGCATACGTTGTTCAAAACGCATCACAAGCATTCCATTTTAACAACGATCAATGTACTGTGTTTCCTGTAATTTATTATTATAAAGAAAATTCTGAAATAAAGCATAAAAGCCTTATTTTTTTATCAGACAGCTTAAAACATGATACAGCTGCAGTTTATACAATACAATCATTATTATTATTAGAAATAAAGAATAATTTCAACAAAGTTAAGAAAATTATTTATTTCACAGACGGGGCTAAACAGCACTTCAAAAACCGATATCAAATGATTAATTTGATGCATCATGAAGAAGACTTTGACTTAACAGCAGAGTGGCATTTCCATGCAACAGCACATGGAAAAAATGCATGCGACGGTATAGGAGCGACATTCAAAAGAGAAGCAGCAAGAACAAGCCTTTTGGCTAAGCCTACAGAAGCTATTTTAACGCCAAAAGCACTTTTTGATTGGGCGCAGAAACATTTTGCGAAGACTAGAATATTATATTACAGCAAAAGTGATCATGAAAGGTTTAAGAGGAAACTTAACAGAAGATTTGAATCAGCGCCTGCTGTACCTGAAATACAAAAGAATCACTCCTTTATAGTATTACCGCATAAAAAATTATTCATAAAAAAGTATTCAAATGCTGAGGTAGGCCAAGAATTTTCCTATACCATCCAAAAATGAGCAACAATAGATTTTAATTAAAAGAGAGAGAGAGAGAGAGAGAGAGAGAGAGAGAGAGAGAGAGAGAGAGAGAGAGAGAGACATTGTCTCTAGTAAGACCTTTTGCCAACATTCTAATGTAATTTGATGATTTGACTGGATGTTTTTCTGATTTTATGGTTTCTAGCCGCCATATTGGAGGCGCCATGTTCACTCTCTCCCAAGATTATTAAGCGATCGGAAGCTTAAATTCTAATGCTTTTGCCTTCCTTTGGACATACTTTTCCTACATATAATTGATGCAATTCAATTATTTTATTAAATTTTTCGCTGACTTTACGGATTACAACCGCCATATTGGAGCCGCCATTTTGATTTTTTCAAAACGCCATTTTGTAATTTAAAGCTTATATATTAACGTAAATTTTGTCCCCAAAAAGAAGTTTTTACGTCACTTCAAATTTTGGACAGGGGGGCAACTTTTATTTATATAAATTTATATTTATTTATATAAATTTATATTTATATAAATATATAAATTAAATAAGTATATATATATATTAATTAAATATATATATTGAGTTATAAATAAAAGTTTGCTGAAAAACTCAATTTTATGAATTATGTGGCAATACTTATTTTCCTGTAATATTTTTCATTTCTTTAGATATCCTTTAAAAAGTCCAATGCAATTAGATCTGTGGGTGAATGCTGTTGGAAGAACAGATTGGCGGCCATCCCGATCAAGCAAAATTTGCAGCCTGCGTTTTAAAAAAACAGATTTTATACTTGGTTTGGGTTATCAGAACACACAATTAAAACAAGATGCAATATCATCAATCTTTCCACATACATCCAGTGTATTAAAAAGACCCATAGACCATGACGAAGAAAATAAACATCTGTATCAAGTACTGAAACAATCAAATCTGAATAGCCAAGATCTTCCAAGCAGAAAAAAGTTTGCAAAAGAGCCATTGATGAAAAGAGTCAACATGTGATTTTTCGAAAATCGTACGAATTCGTTTCGAACTACAGGGCGATAAAAATTTACAAGAAATATTTTTATTACATAAATATTACATGTAAAGCTTATTAATATACATACTGTTTACAAGAACTGTTGAAAATGACTACCACCAGCTTTAGGATACATGAATCCAATTTTCTCCTTATTGATTGGCGAACTCGTTGGAATACCCCAGGAGCGATTCTTCCTGTCTGCGGAAACCTCCCAATCAGCACAAGATGGGTTACCAAACGATCATCCGGATAAAGAAAATAAGCAACCTCCATTAAAAGGGGAAACAACAGTCACTGGGATCACTCAAGAAGCCTATATGATCTTACCAATATCTGCAGGAAGTTCCTCATCAAGTTCCTCATCAAGTCATACATCCTCTCCAAAGACAAAAAAGGATAAAAGTTTTTTGAATCTCCATAAAAGGCAAACACTTTCACGTACAGTGAAGACACTGAAGCAAAAAATTAAACGACGCGATCGAAAGATAAACGTTATGAAAGACATGTTTGCACAACTGAAAGAAAAAAATCTCATTGACAATGATCCATTGATCATAATTAAAAACCAATTCGAAGGTATGCCTTTCGACATTTTTAAGAATGAGTTGAAAAATCAAAATAGACAGTCAAGTGGAAGACGATACTCTAATGAAATTAAAGAGTTTGCTCTTACACTGCATTACCACTCTCCAAAAGCTTATTCATTCTGTCGGTGAGCATGGGTTTCTTTTGGTTTCTAATTTCTTTTGCATGTACACTTATATTCCAATATTTAACTTTTATTCCAATTTAATTTAATTCTCATTTAATTACATTTTATTCCAATTTAACTTTTTACTTTTATTTAACTTTTATTCCAATTTCTTATTCCAATATTAATTTTTTTTATTATATAATTTAGGAATGGACTAGTGCTGTGTTTGGCATGGATTTTTATTTCTAAATTTGCATAATTTTAAATAATGAATTTTTTAAATATTTTGCTCTGTTTTACATTCTAATTTTGCATGATTATGGCTTGAAAACTTTGCACGGTTCATGATAAGATAATAGAATAAAATAGATGATAAGATCAGTCATGATAAGATAATAGAATAAAATAGATGATTTTATAGAATAACAAAACTTCATATTTTTTAACAGAAGAATTACAAAGTAAATACATATATTTGAATTAAAAATCACTTATGACTAGAGATTTTGATTTTACTTCAGGAGTGTTTTAAAATTACCATATCCGTCATCAATAAGGAATTGGATGCTATCAATAAATGCGGAACCCGTGTTTCTGAGTGATGTTTTCGCCGAACTGAGTAAACTGCCTTTAGCGGATTGTGACTGCAATCTTGTTCTCGATGGTATGGCTATCCGAAAGCAAATAATCTGGGATCAACGATGTCACTGTTACACAGGATATTGCGACTATGGAAACTCCATACGTCTAGAGGGTGCCGAGTCAGAAGCCGCTGAAGCACTTGTATTTATGCTCGTCGCTTTGAATGGAAAATGGAAATGGCCGGTAAGATACTTTCTGAAATGTCGTATGACTGCTTTGACACAAGCAGAACTAGTAAAGACGGCCCTAACACTGTCAAAAGAATCGGGTCTGAAAGTCTGGTTCGTAACATGCGATGGTATTTGTGTCAATTTTAGTATGTTTGAACAATTAGGCTGTAAGATTTTCGGCAGTAGTTATGAAAATATCCAATCTAAATTCAAACACATTAGTGCAGATTATTATGTGTATGCCATCTTAGATGCCTGTCACATGCTAAAATTAGCCAGAAATGCCTTCGCAAAATATCAGATATTTCTGAGCAGCAATGGCTCAATCCAATGGCAATTAATCGTTGCCTTACATTCTCTACAGAGAGAGAGAGAGCTAACTTTCAAATTCAAGAATAGACTGAGTGCTCAATGTATAGCTTGGTATCAGAATAAAATGAAAGTTAAATATGCAGCTCAGACATTGAGTGCATCAGTGGCAAACGCATTAGAATTTTTACAAAAAGAAGGATGTCCAGAATTTAAAGATTGCGGAGCAACTATAATATTCCTCCAAAAAATTGATCGATTATTCGATTTCATGAATTCTCGCAGTCCTTTTGGGAAAGGCTTAAAGGAACCATTGAAACGCTCGAACTTAGAATATCTATCGCGAATCATCACTGAACATATACAGTATTTGTTTCAGTTGCGGGATACGAATGACCGATTGTTGCACACAGGGCCCCGAAAAGCTTTCATATATGGATTTGCTATCACAGCTAAATCAATCCTAGATCTGGCGAAAAATTTGTTTGCAGAGAATTGTTCGTATAAGTATTTGCTGACATATAAGTTTTCACAGGATCACTTAGAATTATTATTTGCGCGAATTAGAAGTAGACATGGATGGAACAATAATCCCAATATAATGCAATTTAAGCATGCAATGAAGCAAATTTTGATGAGGAATAGTCTTACTGCATCAAAATCAGGAAATTGCATAGCGCTTGATAGTGATCCTGTTGGATCCGTTTTTTCATTTAAATGGTACAAAAAAGGCAATGAAAACGATTTGTATAAAAATTTGGATGACGATGAGTTAGCAGAAAATGATACAATTGCTGAACTTGAAAAGATAAATGGTGTTAATAGCGAAATGCCTTTGAACAGCGAATTACGCGATAATATTTTATATTATATCGAAGGGTATGTGCTGAAACGATTCCTCCCTTATATTCATTGCGATAGCTGTGTAAATAGTCTCATCTTAACCCGGAGCGGACACAATTATAGTCACTACTACAGATTTTCAAAATTCTTAGAGCTGTCCGACAAGGGTGGGTTAATTGTTCCATCCGTGAGCACACATAAGATTATTGTAGAAGCGGAAAAGCTGTTGCAATTGGAAACTAATAATTTGAGTCACTTAAAAATAGAAAAAATTGACAAAAATAATCGTGCAAATTAAAAGAAAATTCGTTTTTGACGAATCGATTTTTCCAAACCTTGCGTGTGACAATGTTGGACCATTAGAAATGCCACATAAATTAAAATTGATTTTGGTAATAACTCGATTCTTTTTAAAAATAAGATTATTTTCCTATGGGAAATACATGAACGAAATTGTTATGCCCTGTGACGTTGCCGTCCCGACGCGCGTCCATCCCACCATAATCGTGGGGCAAGGGCTGAGCGGCCGCGTCACGCGAGAGAGCACGAGAGCCGAACCGAACTTCCGGAGAGACGAATGCGATAGAACGACAATTACTATAAATTAATTCGCGATTATTTTATATTTTTTTTTATGTATCGCGGGAGCCTTGTTGCGAGGATTTCGCTGTCAATATTAAGGAGAGGTAACGAGGAGGAAACAGTCTCGACAAAAACAGGGAGCCAAATCGTACACAGCAAAAACGGACGAACAAAGGAGATAATATTTGCCGAGGCCGTCCGAGCAAGGTCGCCGTTAGCCGACGAAAAGCGTGGATCCTCGTGAACACCCAGGACCGCATAGCAGCGGAGCGAGAAAGTCGCCCGGAAGAGCGGAGGAAGAAATCTCCACGCGGCCGCTTAGCGAAGCCGGACCGGAGTTAAACGAGCCACTTCGAAGTCATGCTGTCTCAAGTGCAAATAGGCCTTAAAAATTAAGGCTGCAAGCCACTGATAATATGTTGTAAATTAGCGATCCGGGCGCCGTAGCCCTACCTACGGCCTTGAATAAGCCGAGGGGCGGCGATAAATCACGCGACGCCGTAATTGGGTCAACGCGCGCACCCCCGTTCGCGCAGGATTGAGTCGCGATATCGACCCGAAGGGATAGATCCTTCACTCTCGTGCGGACTGTTTTGTCGTGTTGGCGTGCCCGCTATCGTGCCCAGCCGAACCAAAAAATTTACGTTCTCGCGGTTACCGAGGGGCCTTGACGAGATATCGAGGAGGCCGCACAATCAGGAGAGAGATTTCCTACCGGTGAGGCTACCCGTATACTATTTAGCGAAAAATTATGTTTGGTAATGTCCGAGTCTCGACCGCTCTGACGCTGTCGCGAGCTTTTGGTGAATTTTCGGCGTTTTTGCGTGGGCTCTGCCCGCAGTCTTTTCGCGATTTCGTGTTAGTGAGCGACCGACGTCAAGCGGCGAGAGCTTCGAGGCTGTAGTCCTGTAATTGATTCGCGAAGATTAATCGTCTCTCCGGGATTCGGTCGGGTATTGCGTCGCGCATTATTCGTTGTCGCGTATTTGTAGTTGCGTATGTCGTGTAATAATCGGTTCGTCGTTGCCTCGTGTGTCCCGTTATAGTGTAAATTAAGAATCAGAATTGTGTCGGGTAAACGTAGTGCGTGCGGATAGAATATCGCGAGCGAGAGAGCGTGCGTCGCTCGCGGACACCTGTGAGCGCGAGAGCGAGAGAGAGAGCAAGTGCGCGAGCGCGAGAGAGAGAGAGCAAGTAGTCATTCGGCCGCCCGACGGATATCGATCGCCGTCGTAGATTGCGCGTTATTTTCCATATAAGCTTTATCGCGGGATTCTCGATCTTCTCTCTAGTATGTCTCGCCCGTGTAAATCTCTCTCGTTATTGTATGAAAGTCTCGCTTACTGAAAACATTGTTAATTAGACAAAAGGCGTTGATCGTACGAAATCGCGGCCCTCGCGTATGAATTACGACCGCGCTATTGTTATCGAGTTCAATCCGCTACTGCTAGATTGGTATGCCGTGATTATTAATGTTGTCGCCGTATTGTTGATTTCGTGTGATATGGCCGAAAAATTATGTTAATGTTTGTCGCAGTCACTTAATTTTCGGTGTAAGATTTTTGTACCGACTTCTCTTTTGATTATGTTATCCGGCTTCATTTATATTTCTTTTCTGTTATTCTCAACGGATATCGGGACGCCCGGAATCTCGTTACCGTATTATATTGAGTAACTGTTTGCTGACAAATCTCTGGTTATATTAGTTTCTTTTTCCTTGTAACTTCTTTCGGCTGGATCACTAGCCGTAATCGTCAACTTATATCGTTTTTACATCTCCTTCAATATCATCTCTCACTATTACTTGTCATTATATTTTTCTTTTATATCATTGCAATATAATAAACGGTATGTTAGTTTGTTAGTATCATTTCGCGTCTATTCTTTTTGTGTTTGTGTCTCGTCACGCCGTGTATTTTAATGCGGTAAATTAATTCCGCCGGTTTCGCATATTGTCTTATTATATAGTGATTATTGAATTATTTCGCGGCAACACCTCCCTGCCCCTCTATCGATTAGGTGAGCTAACCGGCCCGTAGCGAGCTTGTCGGCCCGGATTTCGCGTAGATATCGTTTGTCGCGAATTGACGCGTGAAAGATCGCGTCTGGCGCCCAATCTTTAGTCTAATTCGTGTAATCTAAGACCTTTGGTCCGCTGCGGTACGCCTTAAACTCGAGTTCCCTCGCGTAATCAATATAACCATTTAATTGATTTTGGTTATTCTTTTTTGTCGACAACCGCTCATTCCTCGTTTGAGCTCCGAACGGGCGAAAAAGCACGTCGCAGCCCATACGGAAGCGTCACCGTTTAACAAAGCAAATTCTCTATGCTAGCGAATAAATAATTTCTAAATAATATTACTTGTATTTTTATTCATCCTTTTACCCCTACTTTCCATTTCATTTATTCATGCACGAGCATTATGATGTGAGCATTATGATTTGCGCATCATGCGATTAGTCCATCGATAAATTAAAAAACTCGCCCTATATACAAAGACGCCCGACAAAAAATGGGGGCGCTATCCCCTCCACATATAGCCTCTGAGCTGCTCGAAGTATAACAGGAGCCGACGGATGTCTTTCTCGGTTTGGATACAATTCAGCGTATCGTCTTGCAGCTACGTAATACTGCCCGTGACACTCGCCAAGTGCCATCGAGACTGGCAGTGTCCTTCCAAATAAACATGACACTGGGAGAGATCGCGATGCAAGAAATTTGCCGAACACGGAGAGAATTGTACTTGCTTTCGAGCATAGTCCTGAAACGAGTATTCGGGTGGTTGCTCGAGAACACAATTTATCTTATTCAACTGTACAAAGAGTACTCAAAGAAGAAAAGTTGCACGCATTTCACTACACACGCGTGCATCATTTGCGACCAGAAGATTATCATGCAAGACGAACGTTTTGCGAAAATTTTCTGAGGAAAGTACATCGAAATCCCAGATTCTCTTCTCGTGTGATATTCAGCGATGAATCGTTATTCACACGAGAAGGAATTTTTAATTCGCATAACATGCATTTTTAGAGCGACGAAAATCCCAGAGTAACGCGACAAAGAAGCCTCCAAACTCGCTGGAAGATCAATTTGTGGGCTGGTATAATGGGAAATCAAATACTTGGTCCAGTTGTTCTTCCAGATATTTTAACTGGCCAAACATACTTTTAAGAGATAATCTACCAGATTTCTTAGAAGAAGTGCCATTATTAGAAAGAAACAAGATTGTGTTTCAACAAGACGGTGCTGGGCCACACAACGCCAGAATTATAATAAATTATTTAAATGAGCAGTTTCCTGAACGCTGGATGGGTCGGTATGGCCCGATACATTGGCCCGCAAGATCCCCGGATCTCAATCCTTTAAATTTTTTTATGGGGATATTGTAAACAAGTAATTTACAAAACGCTTCCCGAGGATGTCGACAATCTCGATACAAGATTGCGACATGCTATTTGGGCTATCGACGAAGAAGTAATGCAAAACGTCGAAAGAAATTTACTAAAACGCATGAGAGCTTGCGTTAGGATGGATGGTGGTCATTTTGAGCACCTGTTATAAAATCTTTTATTTCAAACCAATCCGATCTTTTCAGAGCGACAAAAGGCAATCCGCTCTTTTCAGAGCGACGAAAGGCAATCCGCTCTTTTCAGAGCGACCAACACATTTCTACGTGGAACATCTTGTATTCGCAAAAACATAAAAATAATTGTTCTCATGTCTCGCTTGCGAAAAGGAGGCGAAACGTCCGAGTAATATTAAGTTACTTTTATTAAAAAACGAGTATTATACGTCATTATACGTTTCATGTTTTCAAAACTTTTACGGATTTACGCACTTGATCGAAAAAATGAGGAATTTATTAACGATTATAACGGTTAATCACAATCAAGTAATTACTACCGAATAATTATTAAAATCGTTAAATTACTATCACTTAGTGATAGTAATTAATTAATAAGTAATAGTAATTTAACGATTTTAATAATTAATCGGTAGTAATTGATTGTGATTAACCGTTATAATCGTTAGTAAATTCCTCATTTTATCGATCAAGTGCGTAAATTCGTAAAAGTAAATTCGTAAAAGTGTCGATACGTGATACAATTTATGAAAGAAAAAAACATTGCTTATTACTCGGTGTGTCACATGGGAACGTCTCATTGTTATCTACGGTCGTGAAGTAATTATTCATGAGTATTAAGATATCGAATCTGTACAAGGTAAAAATAAGTGAGTGAGAGAGAGAGAGGGGGAGGGTAGAAGGGAGAGAGGGAGGGAGGAATGGAGGGAGAGGGGTGAGAGGGATGAGGGGAGGGGAAGGAGAGAGAGAGGGAGGGAGAGGAGTGAGGGAGGGAGAGGGGTGAGGAAGGGAGAGGGAGGGAGGGAGGGAGAGGTGGGAGAGAGCGAGGTAGAGAGGGAGGGTGGGAGGGAGAGAGGGTGAGAGAGGGGGAGAGAGAGGGAGGGAGGAGGTGGGAGAGAGAGGGAGGGAGAGAGTGGGGGAGGGAGGGAGGGGGAGAGAAGGAGGGAGGGGTGGCGGGGAGGGGGAAGAGGTGTGAGGGGGAGAGGGAGAGAGACTCATTTATTTAGCTTCTTCAGCTAGTTACAAGAAATAATGGTACCTATCTAATCTTAATTCTATCGAATCTTATCCTACAATTAACAACAAAATTAAACTAGCACTTAAATACATATAGTATTGTATAGCATATTACAATATAATATTAATAATTTTCTCGTTCTTTTCTCTTAATATACATTGCTAACATTCTTTTAAAGCTTTGCGGATTTTTCTCACTCTTTACATCAACCGGTAAATTATTATACATTTTAAACCCTTCATATAATAATATTTTCTGCTCTTCAGTAGTTCTACATCTATTAATATAAATATTGCCTCTCTGTCTCGTATTTATTATTCCTTCACCTTGCAATACTTTTATTTCATTACACAAGTAGTTTGGACATAAACCATTTACTATCTTATATACCAAAAGGCAAACATTATATTCGATTCTTTCTTTGATTGACATAAAACATAACGCTTCTAACATGTCTAAAATTCGTACTCTTCTGTTACATCTAAGTATAATTCTCATACTTTGGTTTTGTACTTTTTGCAGGTGTTGCAGGTTAGTTTTACTTAGACCCACTAATATAGACGCACAGTACTCAAATAGAGGGGCAACCATCGATTTATATATAACACATCTCATATTAGCCGACAAGTCTGTACCCGCTCTACGCATCATACCTAATCTCTTACCTACCTTTTTACTAATATAATTTACATGTTCCGAAAAACTAAGATTTTTATCAATAATTACTCCTAGATATTTTATTTCACTTACAACTTCCAGCGCTTTATTTTGTACTTTTATTTTAATATTAGTTTCTGTCGATTTATTCCTAATTCCCCTTATCAACATCACTTTGGTTTTTTCAACATTTAATAGCAGCCTGTTAATATTTAACCACTCTTCCACTCTTCTCATTTGCTCATTTAGACGGTCACTAATTTCTTTACTCGAATACCCAGCTGTATAAATCAGTGCATCATCGGCAAACAGTCTAATAGTACATTCATCATTCATAACCTCTACTACATCATTTATATATAATAGAAATAATAATGGTCCCAACACAGATCCTTGCGGTACACCTAGATCTACTTTAATAGCTTCCGATAAAATACCATTGAATTTCACTTTTTGAGTTCTATTATTTAAGTAACTCGCAAACCAATTTAACACTGTTCCCTTAATACCATACCATTGCAATTTATTTATCAGAATTTCTCTGTTAACTAATTCAAATGCTCTTTTTAAATCTAAGAATATCACTCCTATCATTTTACCTTCTCCAATAATTTTTTTCCAACTTGATATTACCCATTGTAAGGCAGTTTCACACGAATGCTTTGTCCTAAAGCACGATTGACATTCCTTAAGTATGTCATTACTCTCTAAATATTCCACCAGCTGACTGTGAACCATAATCTCCAAAATTTTTTCATATACTGGCAATTTATTTATCGGCCTAAATTCTTCTATATTAATTGTTCCTTGAACTTTAGGTACCGGAACTACAGTCGCTTCTTTCCATTCATTTGGGAACATTCCTTCCTCTAAAGATCTATTTAAAATGTGACATACTTTCTCTCCTGCTGCTTCTACTACCAGTTTCATAATTTCCACTGTTATCCCTTCTTCAGTACCTGCCTTATTTGCTAATTTACTAACCACCCGATACAACCACTGAATCTCAATTTCTTTAAAAACCCCAAATGTTATTTTCATGTCTTATTATATTGTTTTTCGGACCATCCTTACTAGAATCAATCCTTAATTGCTTAATACTATTAACAAAATAACAATTAAACTTGTTAGCCATTTCCTTCACATTACTAATTATATTATCTCCATAACGTATTTCTTTGTATTCGTTATTATAAGAGCTACCTTTCATAATTTCTTTCAAACTCCTCCACATTTGCTTAGGGTCTTTTCTATTTTTATCTAATTTTTCTTCTAAATATTCTCTCTTTGCTTTTCTACATTCATCTACTACTTTATTTCTCAACTGCCGGAACAATTCCCAGTCATTCACATTTTTACTTATACGAGCTACCCTATAAGCCGTATCTCTTTGTTTAGTAAGACAATAAACGTTCCCAGCGAACCATTGCTTTCCCTTCCATTTCTCTTTTAAAACAATCGCTTTTCACGGTGCAACCTTGTCAAGACTGTTAACAATCACATTTATCGCTGAGTTTGCTACTACCTCAATACTATCTCCATCCATCACATTCAGTTGCGCGCTAATCATTCTCTTAAATTCTTCCACATCCATACGCTTGTAATCTCTTCTGACAATCAACTTACTCTTTTTTTCTATCTCATTTCTATTCCAATATAATACAACTGTCGAATGATCCATTATCTTTGGTTCATGACACACCTCAATATCCACTTCTAAATTAGAAAAAACTAAATCAATTATTGTTTCAGAAGAGATTGCAATCCTAGTAGCCTCTGTTATTAATTGCCTTAAACCTACGGTATTCATAGCTTTAATTAACTTCTTCTGAATTTGGTTCTTTACCTTCATATCAACATTGAAATCCCCCCAAACAATAACTTTATCATTCAATATATCATTCGCACAAGTTTCTTCAAGAAAATCTACAAAATCAGCATCACTACCGCTCGGTGAATGATAGATAATAGCATAATAAAGCATTTCAAATTTTTGTCCATAATTCTTACTGTTATAGTCCACCAGTTTCTTTCACAATTTTCCCTACCTACTATCTCAAATTTAATATTTTTATCTATATATAACAATACTCCTCCTGATCTACTAATTTCAGAGTCACCTCTCACACATACATAGCCATTCATTTGCAATTCGTGATCTTCGATCTGACTCGTTACATGTGTTTCCGTAAATCCCGCAATTCTAGGCCTAAATTTTTTTAGCAGTAGATTTTCAATCTGATCTTTGTGCTTCAAGAATCCTTGGGCATTTAAACAAATTAAGCTATTCTTATTTCTAATTGGATTCATTAATTGCTAACAACTATCTCGAATTCTACTCATCCGCTTTTCTAATTCCTTTTTAAAGCATGGACATTTGTTATCATACGCTGAATGATTCGAATCTAAATCTGCAATTTTAAAATGTCTAATTTTTTCCTCACAATTTACGCATTTTATGACCTGATTATTGCATTCTCTCGTCACATGCTGTCCTGCGCAATTTCCACACGTTTCTTTTCTTGTGCAATCCTTCGCAAAATGATAAAATCCACAACATTAGCACCTTAAAATCCCTATATATTCATGGACTTTACAAATTTTCCATTCTATCTTCACTTTTCCTAGCTTCAACAGCATCTCACGGGTTTCAGGATTCACTTCAGCTATGATCACTACTCCTCTCGACCTTTCCTTTGTTAACTTATGTATTATCTTCCCTGATATATCTTTTTTAAGTCCATTTTGATCCTTTATTTTTCTCCAAAAATCTTGCTCATTTTCAATGTCCTCCTTATCAACATCAACAATCCTTAACTTTAACCTTTTCTTCATTGGTGATTGAATTACATATTTTCCTGCCAGATCTTTCTCAACTTCCTCCTTAAGCTTGTCCGCTTGGGTTTTATTTTCACATGCTACCACTACTGCACCTCTAGTTACTCTTTTCATCTTTATAATTCCTACTTCTAATTTCGATATATCAATTTTATTTTTGGTATCTCTCTTTGTAGCTTCGCTAAATTTTCCTTCTTCTTCCTGTCTTGGTATAATAATAATTACAGACTCACGTTCATTCTTAACAGCTCCACTATAAGTTCCTGTATTTACAACTCCCAGTTCCGTACTCGACCCTGGCACAATGTTTCTAACTTCTTGTATTTCTTTCTTTCTTGAGAGAGAGAGGGGGAGGGAGGGAGAGGGAGAGAGGGAAAGAGAGGGAGGGAGGGGGAGGGAGGGGGAGGATGAGAGAGGGAGGGTGAGAGGGAGAGGAGGCGGGGGAGAGGGGGGAGAAGGGAAGGGAGGGGTGGGAGGGAGAGGGAGTGTGTGAGAGGGAGGGAGGGAGGAAGAGAGAAAGAGGGTGGAAGAGAGAGGGAGGGAGAGAGAGGGAGGGACAAAGAGGGAGAGAGAGAATTAATCGAATAATTTCTAAATTGTACAGCTTTTTATTAATTCTAAGTAAATCAATAAACATTTTTTAAATAAAACATGAAAAAGCATTTTCTACATCAAACAAAATGGAAGAGAGTCCAAATTGCGATTTAATTTTTATTTTATATTTTATAAAAAACACGCGTATTTATTTAATAGTGAATTCGGTAACTCACATTACACCATTATAGTGCATATTAAAGGTTTATACATGAAGTAGCTAATTGCAATAGCATATATAATCATTTTGATGGTGAAATGATTAATTTGTATGTTCTGCTAAAGAACATAATATATATATATATATATATATATATATATATATATGGTATAGTAGGGGGTGTAAATATACAGGGTGTCCGGTAATTGACGGATCACCCGCCGTGTGCAGGTAGAGCGAGTTAAACCGAGTAGAAAAGTCCTGTACCATTTTTCAATCTTTGCAATAATTAATGAGAAATGAATTAAACAAGATCAGCCAATCCGTGCGATTTCAAGCACGCGGCGACAAGAGACAGCCCATGCGGGGGTCCAGCTTTTTTTCGTCGCTCGTACATAGCCATTGTCCTTTGTAAAGTGCTCCTCCCCGCTTTGTCGTGCGCCGAGCAACCGCGTAAACATTAAGCTATTTGTTTTCGCCGCGCGCGTAGTATCACATAACAGTAGGAAGTCTCTTCTCGCCGCGCGCTTGAACTCGCGCGGATTGGCCGATCTTGTTTAATTCATTTCTCATTAATTATTGCAAATATTGCAAAATGGTACAGGACTTTTCTACTCGGTTTAACTCGCTCTACCTGCACAAGACGGGTGATCCGTCAATTACCGGACACCCTGTATATTTACACCCCCTCCTATACTATATATATGTATATATTTTATTGCATATATATTTACACCCCCTACTATACTATATATATATTTTATTGCATTTCATTTGCTTCTGCAAATAGAATAGAATGCAATATTAGATAGATAAAAGAATGCAAAATTTCGCAGTTTTAATTTTTTTTGCATCTTACATTAAATAGATTTACTCTAATTATAGAAAATAATTCATCTGAATATTATACATTTTATTTTTCTAAATTTACTTAGCGTGATTTTTTGATTTCACTTCTTTTTGATGCTAATATTTTGTTTTTTCCCGTTTATTAATAAAGATAAAATATAATTTATAAATATAAATTTTGGAAAGAAATATTTCTGATGGCGATTAATTTTTGTTAAGATAAAAAATATATAATTTATATAATTTTTGAAAAGGTAATATCTTTGATGGCGATTAATTTTTGTAAAGAACTATTTTGGCTAAAGAAAGATATACTTAGCGCTCTTTTTTTACATCTGTGATGTCTTTTATAGACGGATATGTATTTTACATACATCAATATATTTTCAGAAACAATAAAAACGCTAGGATTCTGTTAAGAAGATATCCGTTGAGTGTAAAAACACAGTACAGGCATCTGGATGTTGGTATTAACGTCAGCCGACTAACCTCTCACGTGACTATTATTCTAGGAGATTGGCTTGGTAAAGAGTTCCCGCTCACGCAGAAAATGTGGATGGAAATACTAAATCGACGGCGGACGATACTTCTCTATTTTCGCGACGGTGACGTGACGCGCCTTCCAGCGCCGATACATATAGATCATTTAACTATACGCTTTGGAACGATAAATAATTCCAAAATTCTACTCTTAGAAGCATTAAGAATTCGTTTTGTAATATCGATGGATACAGTACTGCGAATATTTAATCTCGAACTTTGCGTTAACCGCGTAATTAATTCATTAACCGATATAATTCCCAGCGTAAACAACAAACTATCGCGTTTTCTCGAAATAGCGGCTAACGTTAAGATTCCTGCGAGAATCCCGATGGCGATACGCGACAGCGAATCCTTCGATCGAAACGATTTGATCGATTGCGAACTGCAGGCTCTAATATTTACACTTTAACTTTGCAGTAAATTTTGTACAGCTAGCTTACGAACGGATAATATGTATTAAGAAAAAATAAAAGCAGTTGATATGTATTAAATAAAAAACAGGTAATATGTATTACGAAAAAGAAACAAACTGCTTCATTTTTAATGCAGAAAAAATTATTTTGCGCCACAATTTGCCGCTCTTTAATTTTAATTTTATAACTATTAGTGTGTAGATACTAAATAAACAAATACAATATGTAACAATAAATGTGTGTTTTATTTAATTTTATTAGATATATAAATATATTATGTAGATACTCGAACATGTTAAAACTACGCATCCGCGCTTATTTCTATATCACATTGTCCATGGATACATGTTCATCCGTCATATGCATTTTTTAAACGAAACCGCTCCTCAGAGCGGTATTCGTTTACGGGGATTCGTTTGCGGATCGTTAAGGCCCATAAAATAATGTTGGTATAAGTCCTTTCTCATTTTATATATTGAGGGCTTTGGACGTTTCGAAAACCTTATGCGTCGCTTTTCATAATAGTACCTATCGCGATTTCGGAGCGGATAATTACGTTCTTTTTCGAAAGCGTCCCTCAATGTTCTATATTCGTTGTCGATTGGTAGTAGGAAACAATGAGCTCGATGACCCTCCTTCACCTTATCGACAGCCGAACGTTCGTAGGTCCGCGCTCTATAACTATTAAATACCGCAGTCCCGATCCACATTTCCTCTCGCGAATTCTGGAATCCGATGGCTCTTCTCAGGTGATACGTTGCTATGTTCCATTGTTCGTTCTCTTTTAACTCGGCCTCGTCGTAGCCGATCGAATCCGTCCGTGGACTCGGATCTTTAAGAATACTGAGTTTCCACTTAGCGAATTCACTATTCGATTCATTACACATTATTGCGGTGCATTCAATGCGCCCGGCATTTTATAGGCAGAGCTATTTATCTACTACATACGTCTAAAATCACAATCATTTACCATTAAAATATACATTCTCTGAATAAATATTATTTTTCGAATTAAGAAGATGGAGTATAAATAAAAAACCCAAAAATGTATGGATTTTTTAAACACTCTCTCCACCTTCTCCCATTGCGCTATCTCTCTCGCGGACGCCTCGCGCTATCACTCTCTCTTTCTCTCGCTCTCTCTCGCGGGACGTCTCGCGTTATCGCTCTCTCGCGAACAAGATGCATCGCGGTTCCCCCTTTCCATCGTGGACCCCATGCCGCTAGATATTATTTTCCAAATTAACGAGTTAGAAGATTATCAGCGATCTTGAACGCGCTAATCACGTTCGCGCATCCGCTATCGTCTCCAGGGCCAAGGGGTCATCTATCAGTAAACTCTGCCGCTATCAGCTCCAGAGTCAATAAATTATAATAACTCGTTTAGTATTATACGTAGACTACGATCCGTCGAAAAAGTGACGTCACGCGCTAATAACTCGTATTGTATTATAGGTATACTACGATCCATCGAAAAAGTGACATCACGCGTCCTAAACACCTCCCCGAAAAGTGACGTCATCGAAAAGTGACGTCACAAGTCCTAAACACCTCCCCTCCACGCCCCCGACGTATAAAACTAATAACAGTCCCCCTCCCTCCTCCATAACCTCCCCTCATCACGCTGTCTCTGATAACAGCTCCCTCCCTCCACCCCGTTCTTCGCTCAACAACAACTAGAACTATCATACCAGAGCAAACGAAGCACCACACATTTGCAGTTAGAATTTAACTCGCTGAAACAAAAATCAGGGGAAAGCGCGCAAGCATTCGGAACACGCGTAGGAACATTAGCGCTCGAACTATACGAGTCAATGATAAATGGAGAAGATCGCTCCATCGCGGAGAAACGAATCATACTCAATACGATTCAGGGACAAGCTTTACAAAACTTCCAATTCGGATTGCGCGACGAGATACAATTAATTATCCGTTCTCGAAACTATCGGACTCTTCAAGAAGCAATAACCGCCGCCAGCGCCGAAGAAAGAGTGAAGGGCACGAACACGTCGCGAGCAAATAATTACTTGAACCGAAATAGACAGACCAATCACCGCGACAAGCCAAAACCAAGGTACAATGCTACAAATGCGGGAAGACCGGACATTACGGGCGCGATTGCCGCAGCAGCAAATATGCTTTACCAAAACCGGAAAAAACATTGCGCGTTAACTAGGTCGAAAAATTTTGCAAGCACTGCAAAAAACGCGGACATAACCGTGACAAGTGTTGGTCACTAAACGGACGACCGAAATCGAAGACATCGGATCACACAAGGCGCAACAATAATAAAAGTAAAAAATCGCAAAACGAGAATGAAAAGGGAGAAAAAGGGAAAAAATTTATAAGGCACGGAAAAGAAACGTCGACTCCGAGCGTAGCAGTGATGAGGAGGAACAGCGAGAAGGAAAAAGCAATACAACACGCACGCCCGAATATCAAGTGACACACATGCGACGCGCACCGCAAGCAACGACGGGATTGGATTTAATTTCTTTACCCATGCGCGAATTCAAGCACGGCAGCGTACACATGTTATACGATTCCGGAGCTAGTATATCTTTAATAAAGGTAAAACATTTAAAAGGCGAGACCATAATTTATAACGATAAAATCGCATTAATCGGAATTACGGGACAACGAGTACACACCATCGGAAAAATATACGCGACCATAGAATTAGCTGATCGAACGATAAAACAAAATCCATGTAGTAAAGGACGATTTCCCTATGGAATATGACGGAATTCTAGGAATCTATTTCCTCCGAAAGCAACAAGTATGCTGCGATTATAAGAAACAGGAACTTAAAATAGGTAACGTCACACTAAAAATTCAACCATACGACAAAATTACGTTAAAACCACGCGAAACAATTGTTCAGGCCGCAACAAACCGCAACGAAATCGGGATAATACAAGCAGAAGAAACCGCACCGGGAGTATTTATCAGGAGATGCCTCGTAGAGCCAAGGAACTATTTATGTCTAGTTAGTGTGATCAACACCACCGACGAAACCGTTGAGATTCGAACGCTTGTAATCGTAGAAGACAACGTAGGCGTAGGCGAAGACAACACACATAACGTATACACCATACAGACGGAAGACAGCCGTAATAATCTATCCCCGCGTCATGATCGAATTTGTAACAATTATTAAGAACAGGCCATTTAAACTCCAATGAAAAACAATCGATACACCGGATATGCGAAGAATATAGCGACATATTCCATCTAAATGGAGAACCACTGTCATGCACCGCTACGATAGAGCACGAGATTATCACGCGCGCCGACACCTCACCGGTGAACGTGAGACTGTATCGTCTTCCCGAAAAACACAAGGCGGGAGTAAACCGACAAGTACAAGAAATGTTACAAGACGGAATAATTCAAACTAGCACAAGCCAATGGAATGCGCCATTACTGGTAGTACCAAAGAAAGCCGACGCATCCGGAAAATCGAAACTCCGAGTAGTAGTACACTTCTGCAGATTAAACAACCTAACGATATACGACTCCTTTCCACTACCAAATATCACGGACATCCTGGATCAATTAGGAAACGCCAAATATTTTACCAGGCTAGATCTGGCATCAGGATATTACCAGATACCGATGACCGAACGCGATAAAAGTAAAACAGCCTTTTCAGCTCCCCTACGAACACTACGAGTTCAACTGAATGCCGTTTGAATTGAAAAACGCACCAGCGACCTTCCAACAACTGATGAATTCAATACTCACCGGGATACAAGGGCTCCGATGTCTTGTCTACCTCGACGACATCGTAATATATGGATCCAGCCTACAGGATCACAACAAGAGACTCACGGAAGTACTAAAACGACTGAGAAATAATAATTTAAATTTACAACCGGATAAATGCGAATTTTTACAAAAAGAAGTGATTTACCTAGGGCATATTATTTCCGAAAAAGGTATACTACCAGATCCGTCAAAATTAGATGCGGTAAAAATTTTTCGACGCCGAAAAAGGTAAAGGACATTCAAGCGTTCATAGGATTAGCCAGATATTATAGGAAATTCATCAAAGACTTTTCACGAATTGCCAAACCGTTAACGAAACTAACAAAAAAGAGCAAATATTTGCATGGAAAAACGAGCAGCAAATTGCTTATTTAACTCTCTAAAAGAAAAATTGATAACTGCGCCAGTGCTAACGTATCCAGACTTCAGCAAGGAATTTAACGTGACCACCGATGCTTCCGACTATGCGATCGGAGCCGTGTTATCACAGGGACAGGTAGGCAATGACCGTCCCGTTGCTTACGCAAGCAGAGTACTGTCTCGTGCGGAACAAAATTATAACACGTCCGAAAAAGGGCTACTAGCGTATGGGCAGTTAATCATTTCCGACCATACATTTATGGAACCAAATTCAAAATAATTACAGATCACTGAGATCGGTGGAACAGACTAATCAGGAGGGAAGTCCATGGAGCGGCCAAGGCAGAAGGACGACGAGACCTATTATAATAGGTTTGGAGTCCATCTGAGATCAGATTCGTAATCAGCGACCCCAAAAACCCATATATACAGTTTTCAGTCCAGGTTTTTGGGTTTATAGTTCAAAGTTTACAGGTTTAATGTGAATGCTCATGAGGTTGTTGGGCTATAACGGCGCAGGGTTTGGAATTCATCATGTTATCTTAAAATGGCCGTAACTTTGCAAGGAAAAATCGTAGATGACCATTCGACAGCTCATTTTGAAGGGAAAGAGTAGTACTAAATGATGCAATTAGAAGAAAAGAGCTAAAAAATTTTGTGCGTCCTGTACATAACTTCAAAAGTAGCCCAAAAAGCCATTTTTCGAGTATATAACCTCAAATATCTCAAAATCCTGACGTGATGGGCCCATTCTGACCTCGGATTCGGATTCTACGCAGAAAATTACTTGGGAAACGACCCCCAGCTGCCCAACAACAAAACCTTGTAGACCTGTGTAATTTTAGTTAGAGCGATAAAAGGTGCAACCGAACAGCACTTTTATGTACTAAGGTATCGGCAATGTAGTGTACTTTGGCTTGCAAATGTAATTTTCTTTTATGTTAGAGAAATTGTAAGCAAGCTACACTTTGTATATATTGATAGAGCTGCACTAAGTTACACCATCAACGGAAAAGATTATTTCTGTTTGTTTAAACATTTATTTTGTGTTCTGTCATTATGTGCGATATTTATTTTATTGTTAATCATGAAAATGCGAGGCTTTAGTTTCATCAGAATCTGACCAGCGGGTCAGAGCGGCGAAGGCGGCGTAACGCCGACAGATGGCAATAGTAGCAGGAGTGGGGAGGACTCCTATATAAGAGCGAGCAGAGAGCGACTCGAGGCCTTTTCAAGGCTGCCAGATTGCAGCCGCAACAGCATGCTTACAGCATGTGGAGGGGATAAGCTGGCTGGCTGTGGAGGAGGTAGCGCTATGTGCGTTGGACGCTCGGTCGGTTTCGGCCGACTTCGGACGGCTTCGAAATGTACATAGTGGTACATAGACATCTCTCGAGCTAGCGGCTAGAGATGCGACTCTCTTTCTCACCCTCCCACTCCCTCTCTCTCTCTCTCTCTCTCCCTCTCCCTCTCTTTCCCTCTCTCTCTCCCTCTCTTTCCCTCTCTCTCTCTCCCTCTCCCTCTCCCTCCCTCTCCCTTTCCCTCCCTCTCCCTCTCTCTCACTCCCTCTCTCTCTCCCTCTCTCTCTCCCTCTCTCTCACCCTCTCCCTCTCTCTCTATATACATATATATAGACATATAATTATTATTAATTAGTTTTTTATAAACTTTTATATGTAAAAAAATAAACAAACCGAGAACAAAAGGCTTTAAGTGAGTCAAAATAATAAAAATAAGACTAATAAGAGCCACCGCAAAAAAGGCGCGGATAAAGTTCTTAAAAAAAAACAAAGAAAAATATATCAGTTTAAAAAATATTTATTCTAGACGTTTCGGTCCCTTTTCGGGCCATCTTCAGTAACTGTACAAGAAAATTGCAAAAGAAAAAATTAAACTAAATCTCAATATACATTAGTGTACAAAAAAGTGTGTGTTAAATAGTTTTACTTACAATATCGTGGGCGAAATAAACAATAAAAAGAAGGTAAAATTATATGTAATTCGCACGTCCCTCCGTCAACTCAAATTCGGGAAGTCCCTCGCTGGTGACCGTCAACGAGAGAAAGAGTAAGAAAAAACTCATCTCTACATTATTCAAAGAATTAAAACAGTATTAGAAAAGTTGACCGTGCAAAGTGTAGCGAGAGAAAGAACTTACCGAGAAAAAGCGCGGAAATAACGCGGGAAGCAAACAAGTCAATACACACACGTCGAAGAAAACAATAAGACTGATCGCAGTACACGTGTTTAGAGATTAAATGTCTGTCAGGTCAGTGACCCGCGTAAGTAAACAATCATCAGTGAGATTTAAATGTAAATATTATATTCTGGTTAGATTATTTAACGTGGGAAACCAAATATGGTCAAGATGATCAGTGTCGCTATGTAAATTTAAACTGTTTTTTTGTCTGTCAATAAAAATCATTTCGGACATTAATCTTTTCCTGAGTATTCGCTCTTCGTCTAAAATCTTCACGTTGTCCCAGTCGAATTCATGATTTAAAAGTCGGTGATCGGTGATTACTGAACTTTGTGTCGTGTTTCTGTTTATATGAGCTCGATGTTCTCTCGTCCTAGTTTTTAAGAATCTGCTAGTCTGTCCCACATATGAAGCGTCACAATTTGTACATGAAATTTTATATATAACGTTTTTATGTAATTCTTTAGGTAGTTTGTCCTTGTGTGTTTTAATAAAGCAACTGAGTTTATTGATGCCGGTGTAAGACAATTTCGTGTCTAAGTCTCGAACAGCATGGTTGAATTTTTCAGAGATTTTTGGAACATACGGTACGTTAAAAAAGAAGAAAAAGGAGCTTGTTGAGAGTTGTCTGTGTTTGTATCTGTAGCATTATTCTTTGAAATGAGAAATTTAAGTCGTTCGTGTATGACTTTAAAGATATATGGTAATGGATAACTATTCTCTAATAAAATGCTAATAACAAGCTCTAAATTCTTTTGATGGTACTTTGGATGAGACAATAAAAGAGCTCTATCTGTGAGGCTAATTATCGTGCCTTTTTTATGGCAGAGAGGGTGTTTAGAATCATAATTCAAATATCTGCCCGAAAAACTAGGTTTACTGACTCGCAGATTTTTTCCATACGCAGAAACCTTCGTTCGTTGCTAAATCGTCCAATTGCACTTCAAACAATTACTTCCTTTTTTTAATCCTCTCTCCTTTCCTCCTTCACCCTCCTCTTTCGAGATTGTTCTTGATCCTTGTATTTTTAGAAAACACACCACTTCTCTATTAAATATTAAAAGTAAATGATTTATAAATTTATCTTCTTTACACATTCCACAGAAAGTACAGTCTCTTACAATTGGGGGAGAATTTCTGTCTACTAATCACAGACAAAAAAAAGAAAAAACCATTATTGAACTTATAAAAAATGTAGAATTTAATACTGAAAAACTCCCTGTTATATCTCGACTTACAGCTAGAAATAGAACCTCTCCGATAGTAAATAATTTTTCTAAACTTCCCATCCACAATTCTCCTCTAGATAAATCACTAATAGAAGCCTCAAAGATTACTAATGAATTTATTTATAATAATCCAAACATCATTTTTACTAGGGCGGACAAAGGTAATATTACTGTCGCTATGGACAAAGACGTGTACGTTACAAAAATGACTAATATACTTAATGACAATGACACTTACACATTAATTAATAAAGACCCTGCAACAGGTGGACGGGTGCAGCCCGGAAACCGCGCATGTCGATGTGCAGATCGCGGAGCAAGAGGAACCGAGGGGCGCGCACGTGGACAGCGCGCTGGAAGCCAAAACGAGGGTGGCCGACGACCAGACAGCGAGACGCTAGAGGTACACGCGATAGAGAGCTGGGAGTGAGGCCGGACGAAAGCGAACACCGCGACAATTCTACCGAGCGGGATCCGAGAGACCGAGCGAGCGCGAGACGCGAGCCGACCGGGCGGACCGGGCGCGATGGAAGGCGGTGGGAACGGTGCAGATCCAATGATCAGTTTGGAAAGATCCGCTAAACCGAGTAAACGCGAGAGCGGTACGCGACACTGTAAAAACGAGACAAACCCCGCAAGACGCGGTAGATATTTATTTGTGTTATCGAAACGCGCGAACGACGATAATCGTACGAGACGCGACGTTAAAGTTACAATACACGAAGTTTTATTTTTGTTCGAGGCGCTAATTTTATTTTATTGTAATCGCGTTACCCGAGCGTCGAAATGCCAATCGAATGCGATATCCAGGAAAACACGGGGCGCAAGGATATTTTGTTTTTGTTCGCAAGTATTATTATTTTACTTATTCTTGTATTGTTATGTTTATCACTATTATTATACGAGTTGGTACGAAGCGCAAGTACCGAGCGGATTATGCATGAAGAGTGCGACGAAGGATCGAACGATTGCGTATCGCGTGAATAATCATCGCGAGATGATAAATGCACGACCTGATTTCATCTATCGACATTTTCGGCGACAGACGCGAATGAGCGGGTCAACCAGAGGCGGGAGTATACCCGCGTGGAGAAAATGTGACGATAGCGGTTTATCGCGAATACCCATGACACGGGCGGACGACTGCAGTGTCATCGCGAACGACAGCAAGACCGAATCGCGATGCGCGAGCGTGAGGCCAGGAGAACGATTAACAATGACCGCGAGTAATGAATATTTTATTTTACGTAAACACGGAGGGTGTATCGCGAAAGCGGAAAGTTACTTTTTGATTTATCGTTATATCTTGAAGAGCGAGAAGCGTCTAGAATACGCGAAAGAGTTGCGACGGAATCGCGAGATCGA
The DNA here is from genome assembly GCA_949152495.1 of Lasius fuliginosus. Lineage (NCBI taxonomy): Eukaryota > Metazoa > Arthropoda > Insecta > Hymenoptera > Formicidae > Lasius > Lasius fuliginosus. The sequence continues at coordinate 10,516,171 of OX424445.1, forward strand.
TACCGGCGATACTATGTTATCCAGTGACTATATAAATTTATTTTCCGATCATTCCGCATTAGCGTGGAAGAAGTGCATATTAGGGTTAAGTTGTACATATGTATATAGGCTAATTAATAATGTAAGAAAAGAAACTAACAATCGGCGAAGTACGGATGAGCGACACTGGCCGGAACGTGATAGAGTGGGCGGACCGCAGGAACCGCCGCATGCCTGTCGCCGGATTGGCGGACGGCAAGATGGAGGGGAGACGATAACGGCAGCCAGTGTAAAAGAAGCGCACGATGCTGAAGAAGGATCTTTGATCGACAGAAAGTCACGAGCGAAAAACCGCACTACGAACGAGAAACGATTGTACCGGGTCGGCGAAAATAACCTGCGTGAAAATTCTATATGTAACGCGAGCTCGATCGGTGCGAGAGAACGAGAGAGTGAAAGTAGTGAGAGAGAAGTAGTACGCGATTGATAACAAATGATACGCGCAGGTACGACAAGCACGAGTGAGAAAGTAGCGGTCGACGCTACGACAACAAGTCGAATTGTGAATGTGAAAAAGAGAGAGGAAGATTGTAAAAATATTATAAACATTCTTTTATTAATATTTTTAAATATATTTTACATTTCAAAATATAAAAAGAAAAGTGTTTGTGAATACTACCTTGCGAATCTGTGTCCGCATCCCTGGAGACACACGGAATATCCGATAATCCTGTGGGTGGTCCTGACGGCGATCCAGTGAACTGCTACGACGATCCGGGGTGTCCTGGAAACCTGAAACAGATAGAGAGAGGGGGATTCAACAACACGATTAACCTTGACACTTGAAGGGTCAAAGTGTCTGGCGACCGAGAGTATTACGTACGCGAGCACGATTATCGACAACGGTAAGTTCCTACCTCTATACTTAGGATAACGAGACTATCGGTTCGGTCACAACCTAACAAATAAATTGACTAACAACTTTCGTAATCTGCTCACGGTATGGAAAAATAACAATTATATTTCAGAACGTTTGTACAAATCGTTGAGTTGTTCTGATGGCATACTACCGAGAGCTTATGGGTTACCTAAAATACACAAACCGAACTGCCCACTTAAAATTATTGTATCATCATTGAATAGCCCGCTATATCATCTGGCTAAGTTCCTTCACAATACAATTTGTAACTCCATCCCCAAAGCTGACAGTCATATATCCGATAGCTTTCAATTAGATAAGAAATTAAATAATAAGTATATTGATAAACATCATAAACTAATCTCACTTGACGTTGTCTCGCTATTTACCAACATACCGATAGAATTAGCGATGGACAGTATATCTAGAAGATGGAATTATATTGAAAATAATTGCAATATTCCGAAGGACTGTTTTTTATATGCTGTTCAATTTATATTAGATTCTATTTACTTTTCTTTTAACAATCTAATTTATCGGCACACATTCGGTACACCCGTAGGTTCTCCTTTATCACCGATTATCGCGGACATTACTTTACAAGATCTAGAGAATAAAGCGATCGCTATTTTGCCTGTACATCTACCATTCTATGTGAGATATGTAGACGATATTGCATTGCCGGTTCCTTCCTCCATGCTCAAGAATGTCTTACAAGTTTTTAATTCTTTCCATCCGTGACTTCAACTCACAATGGAGGAGGGCGTCGACAACCGGTTGAATTTTTTGGATGTAACGATTATTGTTAGCAACAGAATAATAGAATTTGATTGGTACATAAACCTAGTTTTTCAGACAGATATTCGAATTTTAATTCTAAACATCCTCTCTGCCTTAAAAGAGGCACGATAATTAGCCTCACAGATAGAGCTTTTTTACTGTCTCATCCAAGATACTATCAAAAGAATTTAGAGCTTGTTATTAGTATTTTATTAGAGAATAGTTATCCATTACCATATATCTTTAAAGTCATACACGAACGACTTAAATTTCTCATTTCAAAGAATAATGCTACAGATACAAACACAGACAACTCTCAACAAGCTTCTTTTTCTTCTTTTTTAACGTGCCGTATGTTCCAAAAATCTCTGAAAAATTCAACCATGCTGTTCGAGACTTAGACACGAAATTGTCTTACACCGGCATCAATAAACTCAGTTGCTTTATTAAAACACACAAGGACAAACTACCTAAAGAATTACATAAAAACGTTATATATAAAATTTCATGTACAAATTGTGACGCTTCATATGTGGGACAGACTAGCAGATTCTTAAAAACTAGGACGAGAGAACATCGAGCTCATATAAACAGAAACACGACACAAAGTTCAGTAATCACCGATCACCGACTTTTAAATCATGAATTCGACTGGGACAACGTGAAGATTTTAGACGAAGAGCGAATACTCAGGAAAAGATTAATGTCCGAAATGATTTTTATTGACAGACAAAAAAACAGTTTAAATTTACATAGCGACACTGATCATCTTGACCATATTTGGTTTCCCACGTTAAATAATCTAACCAGAATATAATATTTACATTTAAATCTCACTGATGATTGTTTACTTACGCGGGTCACTGACCTGACAGACATTTAATCTCTAAACACGTGTACTGCGATCAGTCTTATTGTTTTCTTCGACGTGTGTGTATTGACTTGTTTGCTTCCCGCGTTATTTCCGCGCTTTTTCTCGGTAAGTTCTTTCTCTCGCTACACTTTGCACGGTCAACTTTTCTAATACTGTTTTAATTCTTTGAATAATGTAGAGATGAGTTTTTTCTTACTCTTTCTCTCGTTGACGGTCACCAGCGAGGGACTTCCCGAATTTGAGTTGACGGAGGGACGTGCGAACTACATGTAATTTTACCTTCTTTTTATTGTTTATTTCGCCCACGATATTGTAAGTAAAACTATTTAACACACACTTTTTTGTACACTAATGTATATTGAGATTTAGTTTAATTTTTTCTTTTGCAATTTTCTTGTACAGTTACTGAAGATGGCCCGAAAAGGGACCGAAACGTCTAGAATAAATATTTTTTAAACTGATATATTTTTCTTTTTTGGTCTTTTTTTGAAAACTTTATCCGCGCCTTTCTTGCGGTGTCTCTTATTAGCCTTATATTTTTATTATTAAAAAAAAATAAATTTTATATTACAAAAGTAGATATAAAATTGAAATGTAATATATTTTAAATATAAATTAAATAATAATAATATAAATTAAATAATTAAATTATATTTAGAACATTAATTCATAATAATTAATAATTAAATTAATAATTAAATTGATAATAATTACATGTATATTTTAGATATGAAAATCCACTCTTGGCCAATATGTACGCTTATTATTAAAAAAGATTTCTTATTTTTAAAGAAATAATTGTACTGAAATTATATTTAAATTTATAGATATTGTCGAAAAGTTTACTCTTTTAATTGTTACTGTATTTATTTTGTATTAATGTACAACGTACATATTGTTGCTTAATGGAAATCGCGAGAAAGTGGTGGTCTCTTCCGTCAGAGGGGAAATAAAAAAAATTGTTATTAATTCAACGTTAAAATAAACATTATAATTATATCAATATCATAAAAAGTGATAAAAATTATTGTGTTACAATATTTTATAAATATATTAAAATACTTTTATCTTTTTTAGCAGCGGTAGCGTATAATTTGTCCGACATAAGGGACAAATGTTTTTCGTCAATTTTCATGTTTATAGCTGTTTCTCCCCTTGTCTTTAATGCAGACTTAAATACACAAATGGCATTATAATAGAAACCGACGAAAAGCTGTTACGTGTTCTTGTTTTTAAATTATTTGAAATAGAAATCTCTCTCTCTCTCTCTCTCCCCCCTATAATTATTATTAGTTCGCAATAGACACAAAGGAGTTATTTTATTTTAAATTAATAAATAAAACATTTTTAATTATAAATTTATTTATTATATATTATTTATAATTATTACATTTAAGACATGTAATATTTTTTAATAATTATTGGGCCTCTTTCCCCTTGGCCCCTTCTATTTATATTGCCCCGTCGGCTATACCACCGGGCCCGGGAACGTCCGCGACTCGGCCTCCTCGATCTAAAATAAATAAATAATATTAAATTTAATATATACATATATAAATACCTACATATATATATATATATTTATATACATATATGTATGTTACATGTATGTATACATATTGTTACGTCCTCGCTGATGAATATTGGCTATTTCTCTATTCTCTTTCCTCACACTCGCGCACACGCAATGAAAGGACACTTTCTTAGAAATATAAATAACTTTATGCAAAGAACAATAACACAATATAATAACGGAATGCACATATGTAATATAATATAATTCAAATAGTTAACACGTCTATTTTGACCGAAATCTGATTCAAATCTGAATCTCTCCTTCTTGTTTATCACTTCCAAGCAACATCGCTTTCTTCTGTCAAAGCGGCCGATCGATATTATTGATCGGCCTGTCATCTGGCATCGAGCGCAATACCGGGCGACGAAATTCTAACGGCGAGGATACAACAATATACAGGGTGTCCGGTAATAATCGCCCCACCCGTCACGTGCAGGTAGAGGCAGTTAAACTGAGTAGGAAAGTCCTGTACCGTTTTGCGATTTTCGCAATAATTAATAAGAAATTAAATAAAAAAGAGCGGCCAATCCGTGCGAGTAAAAGCGCGCGGCGAGAAGAGACCTCCTACTGTTTACGTGATTCCTGTCGCGCGGCGAAAATAAAAGTCTAATGTTTACGCGGTTGCTACGCACGCGACAAAGCGGGGAGGAGCACTCTACAAAGGACAATGGATAAATACGAGCAATGCATAACGCTGGACCCCCGCGTGGGCTGTCTCTTCTCGCCGCGCGCTTTTACTCGCGCGGATTGGCTGATCTTGTTTAATTTATTTCTCATTAATTATTGCGAAGATTGTAAAACGGTACAGGACTTTTTTACTCGGTTTAACCTGCTCTACCTTCACACGACGGGTGGGGCGATTATTACCGGACACCCTGTATATATATATATGTATATATATATATATATATATATATATAAAACTATGAAATAAATCGTATAATACTAATTTTTCGATTATCTTAACTCAATACTTTTATGCATAAAATAATAAGAGGAATTAATTGGTGTAATGGAAACACATAGTTGTTTTTAAGAAAAAGTATGTAGCTGCTAGTTTCAAATTACATTTTCTTAATTTTGAAATTTTCTTAATTTAAATACTGGTTTATATATTGTTAAATAAATACGTTTATTCATGCTTCAAGGACGTGAGTGTGTAAATCAAAGTCCGTGGATGGGGATGGAGGAGAAGGTAAGATCTTCGCATGGTCGCCATTTTTGATCCAGTGAGTATATATATTAGTATGCGTTGTATTATAGTGTGTGCGCGTGTGTGCGTGAATTGCAAGAAGCATACTATAGATAGACACATGTGCGCATGTGCGCTTTACGGAATCTTAGCCTATTTTTTGACTGACCAGTAGGGCGATTCTGTAAATCGTTAAACAGATAACGACATCGTTACGTATCGTTTCGCATATATTTTTACATGTAAAAACCACGTTCTGCTACCATTTATTTAAATTAAAACCTTATTATACAGTGCCTACCAAAAGTTCCGGGCCACCTAAATAATTTTTGAATGGTTTGAAATATTGGATTGAAATTTATAGGGATACAATGGGATCACAAAGTCTATTATTTAACCACAAAAACACCCACCTCCACACCCCCGGGGAACGGGGAAGAGGGGGCAGCAAAAAATCTTAAATGACATGTGGGGTTGAGTGAGGGCTCGTTCGAAAGGGCTTTCCGAGACGAAAACAACGCGAGGTCGCCGAGGTCTCTACGATTTTTTTTCGCAGAGTTATGATCATTTGAACATTTCTATTGAGATTTTGCGATAGCGAGGGCCCACTGCGACAACAGAAGAAAGATAAGGCTTCACGCGGGCACGCGCGTTCCTGAGTGTGTGTGTGAGTGTGTGTGTGAGTGTGCGTGTGTGTGAGTGTGTGAGTGTGTGTGTGTGTGTGTGTGTGTGTGTGTGTGTGTGTGTGTGTGTGTGTGTGTGTGTGTGTGTGTGCGCGCGCGCGCGCGCGCGTTTTCGGCCAACCAAGGCAAGACCGCTAGCGTGTCCGGCCAACTAAGGCATGACCGGGATGGGAACACTGGTGTATGTGAAGGAATAAAAAGACTAATTATTTTATCAAATGTTCAAATTGATGTCCTTCGACAACTTGGCAGTGTCCTAAGCGAACGTAAAACGTATCGATAACGTTAGTTAAAATATCGGGTGGGATTGAATTTGAAACGTTCATTATTTTTTTTCGCAGCTCTTCTAAATTTTTGGACCTAGTCTCATAGACCTTTGTTTTCAAATACCCCCAGTAAAAGAAGTCTAATGAGGTCAGATCTGGTGATCTCGGTGGCCATTCTATTGTGCCTCTTCTACCAATCCATCGATTAGTAAAAACATCGTTGAGAATATTTCGAGCTTGCAGAGAAAAATGAGCCGGAGCCCCATCCTTCTGAAACCAAACATTGTGGAAAGCTTCTCCAGCAATATCCTGAATAGCCGGTATCACTTGGTTTCTTAGCAAATTGCAATAATTTTGAGAATTTGTTTCCTTCAATAAAAAACGGTCCTATAATACGATTAAGCATTATTCCGGCCCAAACGTTAACCTTCTGAGGATACTGCGTGTGACTGTCTCTCATCCAATGCGGATTTTCATCTGCCCAATACCTCATATTCTGTCGATTTACAGAACCGTTCAATTCAAATGTTGCTTGGTCAGAAAAACAGATCCAGTTGAAAAACTGACGATTATCAGCAAGTCGTGTCATCATTGTGTCGCAAAATTCCATTCTTCTGTCATAATCGTCTTCGGATAGCTCCTGGACTAGATGTATTTTGTAAGGATGATAGTGATGCTTCTTCAAAATTCGATGGACTGATGTTGTGCTAATATCATTTTCTTGAGCTGCTCTCGAGACCGATGTATGGGGATTATCGTATACAGTTAGCAGAACATCTAAAGCTTTTTCGTCATTACTAGCATTTTTGGGTCTTCCAGATCTAGGCGCATCTTTAATTACACCGGTTCTTTGGAAACAACCAACAGTTCTTTCAACAGTTGATTTTGAAATTGGTTCACGGTCAGGATATGTGGCATTGAATAAATCCGCTACTTCTCGATAGGACCTTATTCTGTCGCCATACCCTCTCATCATCAATACAGTGATCCTTTCCGTATCAGTTAAATGCATTTTCAAAAATGTACTAAAATGAAAAATATTAAAGCAAGAAAGATATTAGACAAGCGCTTTCGAAAATTCACAAGCGACCGCGTGAAATAATGAGTTTACAAGTGAGAACTCTCTGAGGAAACATCAACTTCTGCATTTCATATCATAGGTCGCCGGCATACGGGCATTGATATTTGAGTTCAAACCAAACAACTTTTAGTACATTTCTATTGTCAGAAAATGCATTTAACTGATACCGAAAGGATCACAATGTTTGGTTTCAGCAGGATGGGGCTCCGGCTCATTTTTCTCTGCAAGCTCGAAATATTCTCAACGATGTTTTTACTAATCGATGGATTGGTAGAAGAGGCACAATAGAATGGCCACCGAGATCACCAGATCTGACCTCATTAGACTTCTTTTACTGGGGGTATTTGAAAACAAAGGTCTATGAGACTAGGTCCGAAAATTTAGAAGAGCTGCGGGAAAAAATAATGAACGTTTCAAATTCAATCCCACCCGATATTTTAACTAACGTTATCGATACGTTTTACGTTCGCTTAGGACACTGCCAAGTTGTCGAAGGACATCAATTTGAACATTTGATAAAATAATTAGTGTTTTTATTCCTTCACATACACCAGTGTTCCCATCCCGGTCTTGCCTTAGTTGGCCGGACACGCTAGCGGTCTTGCCTTGGTTGGCCGAAAACGCGCGCGCGCGCACGCACACGCACACACACACACACACACACACACACACACACACACACACACACTCACACACACACACACACTCACACACACTCACACACTCATACACTCACACACACACTCACACACACACTCAGGAACGCGCGTGCCCGCGTGAAGCCTTATCTTTCTTCTGTTGTCGCAGTGGGCCCTCGCTATCGCAAAATCTCAATAGAAATGTTCAAATGATCATAACTCTGCGAAAAAAAATCGTAGAGACCTCGGCGACCTCGCGTTGTTTTCGTCTCGGAAAGCCCTTTCGAACGAGCCCTCACTCAACCCCACATGCCATTCAAGATTTTTTTGCTCCCCCCTCCCCCCGGCCCCCGGGGGTGTGGAGGTGGGTGTTTTTGTGGTTAAATAATAGACTTTGTGATCCCATTGCATCTCTATATATTTCAATCCAATATTTCAAACCATTCAAAAATTATTTAGGTGGCCCGGAACTTTTGGTAGGCACTGTATATTAAAATCGGTCACCCTATATATATATATATATATAGGGTGACCGATTTTAATATACTGTGCCTACCAAAAGTTCCGGGCCACCTAAATAATTTTTGAATGGTTTGAAATATTGGATTGAAATATATATATATACAAATATATATATATATATATTGAAATATATATATATACAAATATATATATATATATATTTGTGTGTGTGTGTATATATATATATATACATTTGTACACAAACTCACACACACACACACACACACAAATATTATATCTAAAATACATAATAATATTAAATTATATATATACATATATAATTTAATATTATTATGTTTTATAGATATATTTATGTGTGTATGTGTGGGTGTGTGTACAAATGTATACGAACGTACGAACATACATATAAATATGTATGTGGTATGTATATATCTATATATATATATATATACATTTTTAAATGTATTAAAAATTTATAAATAATTTACTTGTAATCCGCTGCTGCTGCCGCTGCTGCTGCTACCGTTTTTGAAATTGCAGCAACTGCTGCAGCATTAAGGCTGATTTATAGAGGTCATAACCGTATGCCGGTAATTTAGAGGCTGTAAACTTATGCCGAAAATTTTGATGTTCTGGTTTATATAGTTGCTGCATGCCGACAACCTAGAATATTAAAAGTATAATCGCTTTATTCGAGTTGTTTATTCAAAATTGTCAAATATCTGACCTTATATCTTTTGAGAAATAGTGGCTTTGATTCTTGATTGATTCTTTTTTATATTTATTAACGAAATGGATTCACATAAAATAATTGTGTGTGCAATGTTTATAACATCCTTGGTTTATATTATGTTGCTAATGCAGCACCAGAAGTACACAAAAAAAAAACGTCGTTGGGGTGTTATTTAATGAGAAAGCGTGCGCGAATAGAACTAGGTAAACTTGTATTAAATCACTGATTTACAAATGCAATTTATTGAACACTGAGATTTAACTCGACTGTGATTACAAGATTTGATTTCGAAGAACAGAAATTTCTATCGCGGATTACAAGAAGGCGAGTATAACAAAAGGCGCTTTTATCGAGAGATGATTTTCCGAATACGGTCGATCGTTGACTATATAAAGTTCGGCGAAAATATATGTGTCAAGGTTTCGAGAGTTGTTAGATCGAACAGCTGATCGTGAACGCCGTGTGGTGATGCGAGACGCGCGGTAAGACGTGCGAGATAAGAAAGGTAAATTCCGCTCGTCGAGAAATCGCTGGACGGATAATAACAAGGATTTGATTTAAAGGCGATGAGAATAAAATAAGCGAAATGCATGATAATTAATTGAAATATTTGAACAGGCGTACGCCCTATAAACAGAAAAAGAATAACCAAAGGACATTTTCACAATTTATTTTATGACATGAAAAGAATTGATAAAGAACACTTTGCAAAATATACGAGAATGTCGCTCGAATGTTTTTATACATTATTGAGTCTTATTGAACACAAATTAATCAAACACAGCAATCGACAAACAATTAGTCCTGAACACAGACTTGTTATTACAGTATTGTAAGTGTACAAATATTATAAATTGTAATAGATTATTGTTTTATTATTGTTTTATATAATTTTTATATAATTTTAAATAAGTTTTATATAATTTTATATAATTTTTACATGATTTTTATAGTCGCTGTTATAATAATATATACTACACTATAATATTATATTAATACATTGTATTAATATTATATTAATATTATAATAATATTATAATAATATATTACATAAATTATTATTTCAGTTATCTGGCAAAAGGTTGCAGTATGCAAGTAGTAGCATGGTCGTTTTTGATAAGAAAAACAACTGTATCTGTAATCGTTCGCGAAACTTGTGCAGCAATTTGGAAAGTTCTTTCTCCAATCTATTTAAAAACACCAACAATTGAAGATTGGCGAGACAAAAGTAAAATATTTTGTGAACTATGGAATCTTCCCAATTGTTGTGCTATAGACGGAAAACATATATCCATTCAAGCTCCGAATAAATCTGGAAGTATGTACTTCAATTATAAAAAAACTTTCAGCATTATATTGATGGCCGTTTGTGACGCTGATTATATATTTGTGGATATTGGAGCCTTTGGTTTAAAAGTGATGGAGATGCTTTTAAAAAATCAACTTTTGGACGAGCATTGGAATCTGGTACAATAAAGTTACCAGCAGATTCGCCATTATCAAATACAAATAATGTATTTCCACATTATTTCGTAGGAGATGAGGCTTTTTCATTGAAATCTTATATTTTGAGGAAAAAATTTAGATATTCAAAAAATGATTTTTAATTATCGATTGGCATGAGCACGACGGACAATTGAAAATGCATTTGGCATTTTATCATCAAGATGGCGAATTTTGCGAAATAATATTATTGCTGACGTGGAAACTGTAGAAAAAATTGTTGCAGCAACAGTGTGTCTGCATAATTTTTTACGGATTTTTGAAAAAGAAGTTTCTGCACATAAAAGAATATATTCTCCTCCATCTTTTATCGACAGCATTCATTCTGATGGGAGTATTACACCAGGCTTGTATAGAGAGATGGTCATACTCTTGAATAGGACGGTTAGGATCAAATAATGCTTCCAGAAGCATGATTGAACTTCGAGATAATATGGCAAACTATTTGTCCAATGAAGGAGCAGTTCCTTGGCAATGGGATCATGTGTTTAGAGGATATAATCCCGAATAAATATCCTATGTTTTTTTTATATAAAACAGTATTTGTTCAAAATTAAAAAAATTTGTTTAAAGTTAGTGTATAAGTTGTACTTCTTTAAGATAATTTTAGGATTTTTTCATAATAATATATATTTATTATTTTTTAAAAATATTTTTTAAAGAATTTTCTGATAATATTTTATATAAGCTTTTGTACGCACGCACGTACGCACGCACGCACGCACCGAGCTCAACAGCTGCTTTTCCATTAAATCGTTTTATTTTACATACAAGCTGAAATATTAATGCTAAAATATTAATAATATATTACTATATAAATGATGGATTAATAATAACTTATATTTTCAAAGAACTGAGATGTATTATTTTGTATTTCTTTATATAAAAATAAATTGTTTACAAAGTATTATTATTATAAATTTTGTATCTATTCCTTATTATTACTTATTTTTTTCTCTTTTTATTACTCTGTTATAATATAATTTTTTTATATATTTTGTTATATTATACATTAATACTTATACGTACTTCTAACTATATATTATTATGAATCAATAATATACTATATCATAAACTTATTAACTGTATCATTTCAGTATCACCTATTTAAAATAAAATTTCAAGCTATAAAAAATAAAACTTAAATAATACAAAAACATAAACTTATATATAATCTTAGTATCGCCTGTTTAATATAAAATTTCAAGCTATAGAAAATAAAACTTAAATAATACAAAAACATAAACTTATATATCATTTTAGTATTACCTGTTTAAAATAAAATTTCAAGCTATAGAAAATAAAACTTAAATAATACAAAAACAAACTTATATATCATTTTAGTATCACCTGTTTAAAATAAAATGTCAAGCTATAAAAAATAAAACTTAAATAATACAAAAACATAAACTTATATATAATCTTAGTATCAACTGTATAAAATAAAATTTTAAAGTATAGAAAATAAAACTTAATATAAAAACAAAGTTTTATTTTGTACACCTTGAAATTATTTGCATAATCTCAATTTTAAGATATTACATCTTTTTTATCGAGATTTTTTAAATCCCCGTACAAAGAGTCACAAAAATACTTTAAAGACTCGTCTTCTGTACTTACAGTATTCTTGTGAGTGACAAAACTTTTAAAAATATCTACGGCATTACCTAATTGTTCTTCAACGCCTGAAGGTTGTTTTCTCTTTTGACTAGATCTTTTTAATATAGATGCGTTCGGTGTTATAGGTGGTCGTTCTGGTGTAGATTTGTTAGGTGTTGTGGGTTATTTTGATGTAGATGTATTTGATGTTATAGGTCGTTCTGATATAGATGTGTTCGATAATACAGATCTTTGTGGTATAGATGTATTCGGTGTTATAGGCCTTTGTTGTGTAAATGTATTCGGTGTTATAGGCCTTTGTTGTGTAGATGTATTCGGTGTTATAGGCCTTTGTTGTGTAGATGTATTCGGTGCTATAGGCCTTTGTTGTGTAGATGTGTCCGGTGTTTTGGCTTTTGTTTGATGTCTAACAAGTGCTAATGTATCTTCGCTTAAAATGTCTGATAAAGATTGTAACGATTTCTCCGTGCTAGATATGTCGGTGCAAGTACCTGCAAATGTTCAAAATAATAACATAAATAAAAAGCATTATTCGTTCAACAATATTTATAATCATGTTTACATTTATCATTAATTTATAATCATTAATATTTAACTTAATATTTTAGAAACTACATAGAAGTAATAAGTATGTCCAATTTTGGATATACCAGTTTCATCGTCTAAATACTCATAATCGATGTATTGTATAGAGTTATTATTCTCTTCGATCAGGCTTCCTGTATTGTCTTCATGAGGATCGAAATTTTGTATTTTTAAAAGGGAGCTTGATTCGTCTTCTATTGTAATGTTTCCAAATATTCGTCGTTTTCTCACCACAGAATGTAAGAACGCTAGATATTTCATTAATGGCCATTCTGTTTGTGCAGCTGATCCTAAAGGTGTTTTTTAGCTCTCTCTTTAGAAAATCTATTACGTAACGACGACTATCGAGCAATAAGATCAGCGGCTAAAAGAAAATATATAATTATTTACATATATGTCATTATTAAACCTAACTTAACCTATCTTTTTTACTTTGAGAATTTTACATGTATATTTGGTTAATTAATATACTTTATTTGTTTCATTGTAAACTCACAAGGCCTTATCGTTCTTATATATTTTTTATTATATTATATTGCTGTAATACAACATAATATGTATACTCACTTGGTATTTGTAACTCTCCGCTTATAAATTGCCACGAATTTTCTATAGCTGTTCGATCTTTATATTTTGCATTATTTTTATTATATAAATGTGGAAATCTTTCCACTAAACTTATTAATTTTATCTTTATTCATTATTTAGTATTTTGCTCGCACCGAAACACTACACAAATAGATGTACTTAATTACGTTGACTTGGTTACAACCATAGACTTGAATATAGATTGTAACCAATCTTCACATTTTTTTTCAAGATCGCTTGCCTTAATCCCTTAAAGTTAAAGTTGAGTTAACTTTACAGTTACGGTATAAGTCACCAGCATCCGAGAGTTCAGCATGTACAAAAGCATTGAAATTCCAATATTGAACTTTACCGGTTCCGGCATAAGTTAACAGTTACGGCCTCTATAAATCTCTCTCCAGCCTTTAGTTGTTGTTGCTGCTGCTGCAGCAGCTGCTGCAACATATCGTTCCTTGGGGTGGCGACCAATTTCTTATCGCCATCCTCCAAAAGCATTTTTTCCGCTTTTTCACTTAACTCTTCTGGAAAAATATAAGGATTATTTTTTTTATTTAGAGAAAATTACTAGAAGAGTAATAAAATATATCTTTAAAATATTATTTAATACTTACGCGACATTTTGCTCGTGAGATCCTCACTCGTCGTGTCCTCGACGTCGACTGTTGTTCTCGCAGAAACGCTCGTGCTTTTTGCCCGGTAGTCGTCGATAAAAGAAAATAGGAAATATCGCTTGAAGGAGAATCATGGTATACTATATCAAAACAGGCGGAACGATTCACATACGCACATTCACATGCATTTGTTTCACAAGAAACATTCGTTTCTGGTCATTTCAAGAAACGTTTTGTCTTCTCGTTGATTGCTACCTTCACTTCATATTCGGAGTAATATTCGTTTATGAAGGTAAGTTGCATTTTCACATATACATACACACACACAGATAGAGAGGGTTTGGAGTCGTTAAATACTGTGGGAGTGACGAACCACGGGGTCCTGATCTCTTTCTGTGATACACACACTCACATAAACATACGCGTGCCTATTTTTGCAGCTTTTTTTGTTTTTCCCCTTTTTTAATAATCGACACAGAAATGTGTGATGAATTGACCAAAAAACCTGAGCGAAGTTTTGCAGAAGCTTGGCTTAGTGATTATCGATACAAATCTTGGATACGCAAAGTATCATCTGATAATAGTCTTTATTATTGTAGTATATGCAATAAAACTTTTTCGTGCAATTCAATACACATATCAAGACATGCGGATTCTGCGTGTTACAAAAATAATATTCGAACGAATACATTAGTAACTGATAATGATTGTAATGATGATGGTGATTTACCAATAAGAAAATCACGTAAATTAATATTTCAACAAGAATGGTTAGATATCGAGGAATTTAAATTTTGGTTGCGTGAAGTGCCCAATGACGCAAATTCATTTTTTTTGTTTGATTTGCGATAAATCTATGTTTGGCGGTTTATCGTATATCTATCGTCACGCAGAATCCAAAATATATATTAATAAATATAAAAAAAATCACATAGAAGTAGATAAATCAAATGAAGATTCGAATTTGCAAACAAATGAATCACTTTTGTCGTTTGCGTCGAAAATCAGCGGAAATCAGATATGCTGCATTAATTACTGATAAAAATATTCCCCATCAAACTGCAAAAGAGATTCTCAGTTTCTTTCAACATATAGGAAAAGATCCTAATGTGTTGAAAAGTATGAGGATGGGCCGAAATGTAAAAACATTATTACAAACATTTTGTGCCCGGTTGAGACGGATCGTGTCGTCAATAAGATTCAAAATACAAAATTTTCAGTTTTTATTGACGAAACATCCGATATAACTAATGATAAATGGATGACTTTTCTTGTCCGATACGTTGATCCGGAGACATTAGATATGATTCGCTCACAATTAGTTAAATTAATTAATATTGATGCCAAAGATTCAAGTGCAGAAAAGTTATTTCAGGCATTTAAATGTGAAATGTGGAAATTACAGATACCGTTTTTAAATATTGTTGCCTTGTCATGCGACAATGCGTCTGTCATGACAGGGAAACATTTATCGTTTAAAAAAAAGTTGGAAGAAGTATGCCCACATTTATTAACATTTTCATGCCCATGTCATTCCGCCGCATTAGCAGCGCATGCTGCATGTACTAAAATGCCCGCATATTGCGAGGAATTTCTAAAAAAAAATGCTAGTTATCTTAACAGTAGTCCAAAACGTACAGCTATTTTTCGTAAATTTTGTGAATGTTTCCAAGAAACAAATAGTAAAATATTAAAATTATGTGATACACGCTGGCTTTACTATTTGTGTGTCGAAAGACTTCTTGAATCTTGGGATACAATTAAATATTTTCTTATTGAAATGGTTGTGAGCGAAAAAAAAATTCTGGAGAACATATACTGTCTATGATGAACAACATAGAAATAAAAGCTTATTTTCTTTTTTTTAATACATTTTAAATTTCTTTTTAAAAACGCATTTAATGCATTTTTTCAAGCATTAGAAACGAGAATTTATTTATTGCAGCCAAAATCTGAAAACTTTCTTTTCCAAATCTGTCAAAATTTTTTAAAAAAAGAACATTTAAAATCATTTTCTAGAAATATTGTATTCTCTCTAAAGGAGAATCAAAAAGCTGTAAATGATATTACTTTGGGGTCAGAATGTGAGGAATATCTTAACGAATTAACGCCGAAAGATCACATAAACATAGTTAGAATTGTTCGAGAGAACTGTTTAACATTTTATGTGACTGCTGCAGAGGAAATTCGTAAAAGGTTACCTATAAATGACATATTCTTATCAAAATTACAAGTTTTTCGACCACTTGCAAGTTTATTCAATAATAATAGAGAAACATCATTCAATGATGTTTCTTTCGTAGCTAAAACTATCAGCGGTTTTGATGAAGATGCTTTAAAATAAGAATGGATTGCATTAGATTTTACAATGGAAGAAAAAAATGCCTCTCCAAATTAAATTTCGACAATATATGGAAAGAAATTTTACAACGTCGGTACACTAATAATACTGCTAAATATCCAAATTTAACAAATGTTATAAATACTATTAGATCGCTTCCAAATTCAAATGCCGATCCGGAGAAAATGTTTTCTTCTTTAAATAATTTAAAAACGAAAACACGTAACAGTTTTTTGTCAGCTTCTGTTAATGCCATTTGTGTATTTAAATCTGCATTAAAGACGAGGGGAGAAACAGCTATAAACATGGAAATTGATGAAAAGCATTTGTCTCTTATGTCAGCGGACAAATTATACGCTACCGCTTCTAAGAAAGATAAAAATATTTTAAGGCTACATGCTAACATAGATATTGCTGACATAGCTGGCCCCTCGTCTCATAAATAATAAATTTTGTCTGTAAAAGACACAATGTCTGTAAAAGACATCATGTCTGTAAAAGACACATATCTGTAAAAGGCATCACGCATGTAAAAAAGCGTGTAAAAAAATTGTATGATATGTATATAATTGTATGTGTGTGTGTGTATATATACATCATAGGGTCTCTTCCAGGTCGATTTTAGATGTACACTGATTATTTCCAGGTCTTTTCGTAACTTTGAGGTCGGGCCTGGAAGCTTTTTATGTCATAGGTATAGTATGAGGACCTGGAAATAATCAATATATATAACCCGATGCATTTTAGGACATTTTTATTTTTTTGAGGATTGACCTGGAAATACTCAATATATATAACCCGATGAATTCCAAGACTTTTTTATTTACAGACCTGTAATTAACCGTTCTATATTATCTAGCATTTTCCGAGTCTTTGTTTTTATGTAACTGTTATAATTGTTATGTTTAAAATATATAATTAATTAGAAACTTCTTATTAGAGTGTATGATTATGATCGAAACGTAAATTTTAAGTCGTAATGCATTTTTTCTTTTTGTTTTTACTTTCGTGCTATATGTTGAAAAATTTTTGAACAGCATTATACACTTTATAAGAGAGATAATGCTGATCTATAATATACTCTTATTAAAGTAAAACATAAATAAGAATGTGGGAGGAAAGATGGCGGTTAGAGAAAGGTGACGTGGAATTGGTGTAGTGACGGTTTTGTGAAAAAAGTAACGGTTCAAAGGAGAGTGAGAATCGTGTGAATGGTGGAGACGATGGAAGAGGGCGAGAGGAAATGGAGGAGGCAACAGGGATGCAGGAGGAAAAAAGTTATGTGGATGGAAAGGAGGCTGATTGACAAGACCTTGGGGAAATCAGAGCAAAAAAAGAGAGAGAGAGAGCTGGTGGTGACGGAGAAGAGGTTTGGAGATGGAGCAACTAAGTAGCGATGCGGTCGGTAAGGAAGGAATGGACGGAGGAAATCGTTTATCGGCCGGCGGCAGGAATGAGGTGTTAAGGCAACAGGTGATGGCGACACAGGAAGGCCATGTGCGCGGAACACGTGTTGCGACGGGTCAGTGATGATACGCAGTAGAGCGTGGAGGACATAGATTGTGAAGAGCATTTGTGCAGTGAGAGAAGAGAGAGAATGGGTTGGGAAGATGAAATGTTAAGAGAGCTGAGAGGAATAAGGAGAGGCATGAGAGGGACAGAGAAGGAATTGAGGCTGTTGAGAGAGAGAGAAGGTTGAGAGTACGGAAAAGAGAAGAGGAGGAAAATGACAGGTTAGAGAGCGAGGGAGAGGAAGTGGTGACAGAGGACGAGGTCGAGGGTGCAGGTGAAGAGAACGAAGAAAAGGAAAGGAAGGAAGAAGGCGCTGAGGGAAAGGAGGAGGACGAAGAGGGAGAAGAGAAAGTTGGCGGAAGTATGGGGGGGAGAGAGGAGAGGGCGGCGACGTGCGGGAAGATAGAAGGAAAAGGAATGGAGGGGACCGTAAAGAAGAGTAAGAAGGAAGGAGAGATCAAGGAAGGAGGAGAGAAGAGGGAGAGAATGAGGGCAGGGGTTGTGATGAAGGGTCTTAGGGCGGAGGGGAGAAACGAGGTCAAGGGTGTGAGAAGAGTTTGGGCGGAGGGGAGGAAGGAGGATTGGAGAGAAGAGGGTGAAGGGATGGGGAGGGAAGTGAGAAGAAAGGAGAGACAAGGGATTAGGAAAAAGGATGAGGAAGAAGGAAAAAGGGAAGGGATAGAAGGTCACAGGGAGAAGAAAAATGGGATAGGAAGGAAAATGAGGAGGGAAGGAGGGGGGAGGCTTTTGGGAAGAAAGAAGACAAGGTAGTGAAAGGGGGTGAAAAAGAGTGTAGCTGGTAGAAATGTGTGGAGGAGAAGGAGGAGGAGGTAAAGGGAATATGGGAAAAGGTAAAAGATAGAATGAAAAAGAAAAAGCGAAAAGAGGAGGAGAGAGCGAGAGAGAGGGAGGCTAGAGAGAAAAGGGAAGAGCAGGTGAGAAGGAAAAAAAGAAGATAGAACTTGGTATGGAGGGGGATAGAGGGGGATAATTTTGAGGAAAGATGTTTGTGTTTGAGAGTACTTTTGGAAAGGATTCTGGGAAGGAAGGTGATTTTAAGGGGAGTGGAAGAAAGGATAGGGGAGGAAGGGAAGAGTATATTGCTAGTGGTAATGGAAAAGGAGGGGGACAGGGACAAGGTACTGGAAAGAAGGGGAGAGATAGGGAGAAGGTGGAAAATGAGCGTGGATGAGGATCTAACGAGGGAAGAAAAGAAAATGAAGTGGAAGATTAAAGAAAGGGCGAGGTTAGAGAGGAATATAAAAGAAAATGGATAGAATATGATAGCAGGAGATTATAAATAGAGGGAAGGGAATGGAAGTGGGACGGAGAGACTGAGAGTTGGAAAGAATGTGAGGAGGATTAAAGCAGGTATGGTGATGAGGGGGAGAGGGAGAAGGAGAGAGTCAGAGGAAAGAGAGGGGAAGGTTTCTTTATGTTTTGTATGTTATAGAGGCCCAGACGAACTAAGATTTGCAGTGAAGGGGAAGGACGGAAAAAAAGGAAAACAGAAAGAGAGAGGCAAAAAGGGACGACATGATGCAAGGAAGGGGAAGAGCAGAAGGATGAAGAAGCCAGAGGAAAAGAAGGAAGGAAGAAAGGTGAAAAATGTAAAGAGACGAAAAAGAGAGTAAGGGGGGAGGGAATTGGAAAGAGGGACGAGAATCGAGGGAGGGAGGTATGAGAGTGTAAGGGTCGCTTATGGCCAGGTCGCGAGGGGAAATGGATTTGGGACCGCTCCTTAAAAGCGCCTTGGAAATCCTTAGGGGACTCAATAAATTATACATACATACATACATAAATAAGAACGTATAAATTAGATTATTATTACTATATTAAAGATAAATATAAATTAGAGTATATAAATTCTATTCAGTCCTTAATTACGGCAGCAACCGAGCATAATCTGATGTTGTAGCTAATGTGAACAGAAATGCAGGAAAAAACAAATAGGCCCATCACCACAATGTACTAGAAAAAAATGCTTAAAGAATTGAATAGAACTGGCCGGCATAAAAAGAACAGAATTTGAGGATTGTGTGTGGGCACAGTATGCAAACAGGAAACAAAACTAAATATGACATGACATCATGATATGTTGACAAAATGTAGTTAGATATCAGGCCTATCTGTAGGCATATTTTGTGACGGCAAAAACGCGGCAGAAATCGAGCACGCGCTGCTGTCTCAAATAATAGCAAAAACACAGCATGGTCCATTGTCTGAATGAAATAATTACAGAAACATATCGCATATTATATAAGATTTGTGATTCCATATAAATTGAAATTTTAATTATTAAACTAATTTTAAACCAAGAGAAGAGAGAGAGGGGGAGAGAGAGGGGAGAGGAGAGAGAGAAAAGAACAGAGAGAGAATTAATCGAATAATTTCTAAATTATATAGTTTTTTATTAATTATAAGTAAATCAATAAACATTTTTTAGACAAAACATAAAAAAGCATTTTCTAAATCAAACAAAATGAAAAAGAGTTCAAAATGCGATTTAATTTGATTTTATATTATATATACGCGTATTTATTTAATAATGAATTCGGTCACTTGTATTACACCGTATTATAGTGCATATTAAAGGTTTATATATGAAGTAGCTAAATGCAATAGCATAATATAACTACTTTGATGGTGAAATAATTAATTTGTATGTTCTGGTAAATAACATAATATATATATATATATAGTATATATATATATATATATTGCTAAATGCAATAGCATAATATAACTATTTTGATGGTGAAATAATTAATTTGTATGTTCTGGTAAATAATCAAATATTATGATATATGTTGAAAAATTTTCATTCTATTCGTTTTTTCCTGCATTTCTGTTCACATTAGCTACAACAGCAGACTGCTCGGCTGTTGCCGTAATTAAGGACTGAAAAGAATTTATATACTCTAATTTATATTTTACTTTAATACAGTAGTAATACTCTAATTTATACATTCTTATTTATATTTTACTTTAATTAGAGTATATTATAGCTCAGCATTATCTCTCTTATAAAGTGTATAATGCTGCTCAAAAAATTTTTAACATATAGCGCGAAAGTAAAAACAAAAATAAGAAAAATGCATTATGCCTTAAAATTTACGTTTCGATCATATCCATTCACTAATAAGAAGTTTCTAATTAATTATATTTCTTAAGCAATTATAACATTTACACAAGAAAAAGATTCGGTAAATATTAAATAATATATAATGATTATATACAGGTCTAAAAGTAATAAAAGGTCCTGAAATGCATCCAATTATATGTATTAGGTATTTCCAGGTCGGTCCACGTAATACACCCCGGATATAAAAATGTTCGATGTACGACCTCAAAGTTACAAAAAGACCCGCAACTAATCTATGCAATTCATCTATGCCATCCATTACTTATTGTGTAAAAGTGCAACCGTACACCACATTCGTCTAGTCACACATTATTTTTATAGTTTGACAAGTTTCATAAAGATGACACGGACACACATTACACACCATCACCTACATATACCACACAGGGTGAGTGATTACAAGAAAACAACAAAACACACACGATGTCAACTATCAAAAATTGCGAAAAAACATCCAGTGTCTCATTAATAATTATATAATTTTGATCTATCATCAATTTAAATGTACCCTTTCGTTCATGGTTGTAGAAGTACAAGTAATTGTGTCGAAACTTTCCGTCTAAAGAATTTGTAAAAATTTTTTATTAGATTAATAAAGCTAATCAATCTGTAAACATCCTTATATGTTCGTTTGAGGCCTATTTCTTATTAATATTTTAATCTATGCAAATCTAAAATGGACTCGAAACTTATCGCATGAAATATATATATATATATATATATATATATATATATATTATTGCATATATATTTACACCCCCTATACTATACTATATATATATTTTATTGCATTTCATTTGCTTCTGCAAATAGAATAGAATGCAATATTAGATAGATAAAAGAATGCAAAATTTCGCAGTTTTAATTTTTTTGCATCTTACATTAAATAGATTTACTCTAATTATAGAAAATAATTCATCTGAATATTATACATTATTTTTTTCTAAATTTACTTAGCGTGATTTTTTGATTTCACTTCTTTTTGATGCTAATATTTTAAGTTTTTCCCGTTTATTAATAAAGATAAAATATAATTTATAAATATAAATTTTGAAAAGAAATATTTCTGATGGCGATTAATTTTTGTTAAGGTAAAAAATATATAATTTATATAATTTTTGAAAAGATAATATCTTTGATGGCGATTAATTTTTGTAAAGAACTATTTTGGCTAAAGAAAGATATACTTAGCGCTTTTTTTTTACATCTGTAATGTCTTTTTTAGACGGATTTCACATATTTTTGCAAAGTATAGTAAGACATTAAAAAATATATACGGGCGTGTGTGCAACTATCACCATGTCTTTCAATAATTGCGATAACATTTTCGTTCTCACTGTTTGTCTTTGTTTCTCGGTATATTTTGCATATTTGTCAATATTTATATTATATCTTATTAAGAATATAATTATTATCTCTCGCTTTCTCTCTCTCTTCCTCCCCCCAGCTCTCACTCCCACTCACTCACTCTCTCTCTCTCTCACACACTGTCTCTCTCTCTCTCTCTCTCTCTGTACGCACGCACACATTCACGCACAGGTACGTACGCACGCACATATGCACACACAGCAAAATACAAATGCAAATGCGCGCGCACGCATAAGAGCGCGCGCATGTATGAGTGCGCGTGCACGTACGTGTGCATGCATGCGTATGTACGTTTGCGTTCATGTGTGCGTGTCTACGTATGTGTGCGAGCGTAAGCACGTGTGTGTGCATATGTGCGTGCGTACAGAGAGAGAGAGAGAGAGGGAGCGGGAGAGAGAGAGAGAGAGAGCATGAAAAAGAGAAGAGAGAGAGAGAGAGTAGGAGAGAGCGAACGGGAGAGAGAGAGAGAGCAAAAGAGAGAGAGCAGGAGAGAGTGCGGGAGAGAGAGAGAGAGAGAGAGCAGGAGAAGGAGAGAGAAAAAGCGAGAGAGAGAGAGAGAAAGCGGAAGAGAGGGAGAAAGCGGGAGAGCAAGAGAAATCGGGAGAGAAATAGAATTAGTGCGGAATAGATGCGGAATAAATGCTGAATAAATGCGGATTAGGTGCGGAATTGTTGCGGAATAGATGCGGAAAGATTCGGAATAAATGCGGAATGGATGCGGATTGGATGCGGAATGAATGCGGAATGAATGCGGAAAGATGCAGAATAGGTTTGGAATAGATGTAAAATAGGCGCTTAGTATGTGTAATAAGAGAGAGAAAATGGGAGAGAGAGAAAAGGAGAAAGCGGGAGAGAGAGAAAAGGAGAAAGCGGGAGAGAGAGAAAAAGAGAAAGCGGGAGAGAGAGAAAAAGCGGGAGAGAGAGAAAGAAAGAGAGAGGGAGAGAAAGAGGGCGAGAGGGAGAGAGAGAGAGAGAGAGAGAGTGAGCAGAGGAGAAAGAGAATTGGTGCGGAATAAATGCGGAATGAATGTAGAATGGATGCGGAATGGATGCAAAGTAAATGCTGAATTGGTGCAGAATAGTTGCGTAATGGATGCGAAATGGATGCGGAATGAATGCGGAAAGATGCGGAATAGGTTTGGAATAGGTGCGGAATAGGCGCTTAGTATGTGTGATAAGAGAGAGAGAGAAAGTGGGAGAGACAAAGCGGGGGAGAGAGAAAGCGGGAGGAAGAGAAAGAAAAAGCAAAAGAGAGAGAAAAGCAGGAAAGAGAGAGGGAGAAAGCGGGGGAGAGAGAGAGAGAGAGAGAGAGCGGAGAAGTGAGAGAATTGGTGCGGAATAGATATGGAATGGATGTGGAATGGATGCGGAATGAATGCAGAATAAATGCTAAATTGGTGCAGAATATATGCGGAATGGATGCGGAATGGATGCGGAATGTATGCGGATTAGGTTTGGAATAGGTGCGGAACGGATGTAGAATGATTGCGGAATGGATGCGGAACGATGCGGAATAGATTCGGAATAGATGCGGAAAGTTTCGGAATGGATGCGGAATAGATGCGGAATGGATGCGGAATAAATGCGAAAAGATGCGGAATGGATGCGGAATTGGTTCGGAATAGATGCGGAATGTATGCGGGTTAGGTGCGTAATAGGTGCAGAACGGATGCGGAATGGATGCAGAATGAATGCGGAATAAATGCGGAAAAATGCGGAATTAAAGCGGAATAGATATGGAATTGGTGCGGAATAGATGCGGAATGAGAGCGGAATGAGTGCAGAGTGGATACGAAATAGATGCGGAATTGATGCGGAATAGATGCGGAATGGATGTGGAATGAATGCGGAAAGATGCAAAATGAATGCGAAATTAATGCGAAATGGATGCGGAATTGATGCGGAATAGATGCGAAATAAATCCGGAATGAATGCCGAAAGATGCGCAATAAATGCGGAATAGATGCGGAATGGATGCGGAATTGGTTCGGAATAGATGCGGAATGAATGCGGATTAGGTGCGGAATAGGATGCGGAATGGATGCAGTATAAATGCGGAATGAATGCGAAAAGATTTGGAATTGATGCGGAATAGATGCGGAATGGATGCGGAATGAATGCCGAAAGATGCGCTATGAATGCGGAATAGATGCGGAATTGGTTCGGAATAGATGTGGAATTAAAGCGGAATAGATGCGGAATTGGTGCGGAATAGATGTGGAATGGATGCGGAATGAGTGCGTAATGAGTGCGGAATGATGTGGAATAAATGCGGAATGGATGCGGAATAGATGCGGAGTGGATGCGGAGTGGATGCGGAATGTGTACTGAGAGAGAGAGAGAGAGAATGAGAGAGAGAAAAAGAGGGAGAGAGAAAGAAAGCGGAAAATAAAGAAAGCGGGAGAGAGAGAAAGCGGGAGAAAGAAAGAAAGCGAGAGAGAGAGAGGGGGGAAGCGGAAGAGGGAGAAAAGAGCAGGAGGGAGAGAGAGAAAAAGCGGGAGGGAAAGAGAGAGAAGGTGAGAGAAGGAGAGAAAGTGAAAGAAAGAAAGAGAGCGAAAGCGGTAGAGAAGAAGAGAAAGCGAGAGAGAGTAAGAGAAAGCGGGGAGAGAGGAAAAGCAGAAGGAAGACAGAGAGAAAGCGGGAAAGTGAGAAAAAGCGGAAGGGAGAGAGAGAAAAAAGCGTGAGAGAGAGAGAGTGAGAGATAGAGAGAGAGAGAGAGAGAGATAGAGAGAGAGAGAGAGCGGGAGAGAGTAAGTAAACGGGAGAGAGAAAAAAAGAGAGAGAAAGAGACAGGGTGAGAAAGAGGAAGTGGAACATGCGCACGCACACAACCTAGAAAAAAACCATGGGGTCTTGCGACTGTGGCGCCATCTAGCGGTGTATCAGTGAACCTGGACAAATATGGCGGCTTGCGACAGTGGCGCCATCTAGCGGTGTATCTGTGAACCTGGACAAGTCCGACGACGTATCTGAATGACACATTTTCGGCAGAGAAATGCATGATATATATTAAGATCTTTACATCCAATGTATTTACCAGTATCATTATGGTATCATTACATTCGGAAAAATCCATGTTTTCGATTGATGTGTTCATTTTCTCGAAAAGATGATCCGATGTACGAGATATTTCAATTCATTTTTAATTATTTTCATGAAAACTTCCTCGTTCCGGTAAATGATACGCAGTAGCGTCTGTTAGTAAAATATTGAAAAGAAACGAAAGATATACTTAGCGAGACGCTGCCGCGTCTCTTGATATATATGTACATATGGGCATGCTAATAGACGAAAGAAGATCAATTAGACTTACCCGATGTTCATTTTATCTCCTACGTAGTCCCGTTGTTTCCACGATCGGCGTGACTATTCTCGGATCGATCGTCAGTGGATCGCTTCTTCGCGTACTGTGTTCGATTTCTCGACGCGTTAACATTAACACAACTGTTTGACGTTGCTAGACTGAAGCGTCTAAATTCTGTATGAGCTTTTTATACTCTTTAATGATAAATAATCTTTACGTGCCGCGTGTGACTCTCGCATTCGATTGCGTCACGCGCGAGCTTGTTCGCACGTATTATTTTAAAAAATCCGTACATTTTCCTGTTTCGACGATGCACTCTCGCATAAGTTCGTACATTAAAAATTCGTACATTTTTATGTTTCGACGATGCGCTCTCGCATCCGATTGCATCACGCGCGAGCTTGTATTTGCAAATAGTTTTGTAATATTTGTTTAATTAACAGTGCGCGTCAAGTTCGTACATTAAAAAATCCGTACATTTTTCTGTTTCGACGATGCGCTCTCGCATCCGATTGCATCACGCGCGAACAAGCTCGCGCGTATTATCTTAAAAATCCGTACATTTTTCTGTCTCGACGATGCGCTCTCGCGTACGGTTTCGTCACGCGCGAGCTTGAATTTAAAAATTAGTTTTTTTTAAATATTTGAGTGCGCGTCAAGTTCGTACATGTTCAAGGACGAAGTCGCATCCGGTTTCCTCGTGGGAGAGCTTGTACACATTATTAGTTTTTTATTATTGTGCGAGCCCGTTCGATACCGTACATATGAATCCATATGCTACTAGGATTTTTATTACTGGACGACCGGTTGCCTGACCTCGACCTTAGTGATAAGGTTAAGACTAAACATTATTTAATTAAATCGGAACGAGTATATTAATGTTTTAATCAATTAGATGGACGCGACGTATCTAACTGTTTGACCTTAACCTTAGCTATGATAAGGTTGAGTTAATCGGTAAATTGATTTATTATCGTAATTTTCAAATAATTGTGTGTAAGTTATATTAAATAATGAGATATCAATCATGCATTGGAGAAAGGGCTTTATCGTAAGCGAGGGGGTTACATGTAAGAAAGTTGTACAAAATCTACTACAAAGCTTTTCCAAATAATAGAGCCTGCAGTTCGCAATCGATCAAGTCGTTTCGATCGAAGGATTCGCTGTCGCGTATCGCCATCGGGATGCTCGCAGGATCCGTAACGTTAGCCGTGATTTCCATAAAACGCGATAGCTTGTTATCGACGCTGGTAATAATACCGTTTAACGAAGTAACGAGCCGGTTTACGCAATACTCGAGATTGAATAAACCGAACACGGTATCCGCCGATATAGCCAAACGGACTTTCGGCGTTTCAAAACGCAGTATCCGGAGATTGTTAATTTTGCTAAATCGAAGCGTCAAATGATCGATGTGTATCGACGATGGAACGCGCGTCTCGTCGTCGTTGTCGCACTTAAAATACGGTAGTATCGTCTGCCGTAGATCGAGCAGTTTCTTCCACATATTCGGCGAGAGCGAGATCTCTTTGCCGTGGGAATCTCCCAGAACGATAGTCACGTAAGAGGATCGATTAATATTAATGCCAATGTCCAGATATTTGTACGCTGTTTTAGTCAGCGGGTATCTTCTTCCTAGAATTCTGACCGGTTGACGCGCGACGGTCGCCTCGCGCTTCGGCGCATAGTTGTTGTCGTATCTGGAAATATTACATTGATGTACATAGTACATAGATATGAGCATGCTAGTAGATGAAAGATCAATTAGACTTTCACCCGTCGTCCATTTTTATTCTCTTCGTAGGCCCATTGTCTCTGCGATCGGCGCGACAATTCTCGCACTTCGACGCGGATCAATCGTCGGTGGATTGCTTCGTTGCGTACATTTTTTTTCACTTTCTCGACGAGCGACGCGTTACCACTATGTTTTAGCGTTACGAGACTGAAACTCTTAAGTTCTGGATGAGCTTTTTATACTAGAGTAAAATCCCCCACCCTTCCTTTCTCATGTTATTTTTTTCTATTAAATAAATTTACAAACGACTATGTCTTCGATTCATCCTCTTCTTAGTGTCAGTCGGTAGTATCGCTCGCAAATACGTCACCGATACGATATATTCGATCGAGAAGGTCGCGTACTTGCAGCAACAATCCGTTCCTAGGGCACTCGATACCGAGGGCGTACAGGTCGAAAGGACCGCCAATTATCACGTTATTGGTGAACTCGTTGAATACGTAAAATTGATGTTTGGCGAAGAAGAATATATTTCCATCGATATGACGAAACACTGATGTTACCGAGGACGGTATTCCGGGAAATATTGCTTGCAACGAGCTATGTTTAGTCGCCATTATAATACATTCATCGATCTCGGCCACTTTATCGTTGTCGTAGATCACGAAGGTTCGTCCCGTATTGGTATTTATCGCAGCATTGATCTTAGCGTTCGGAGGAAGTCTAATGTCCGCGAAAGTCTTGGGCCAACCTTGTCTCAGCGTAAAACTAGGATTTTCAACCATATAAATCGAATTATCTACGAATAACGCTAGATCTCCAGAGGGCCTTTGATACACGGCTGACAAACTCGTAAAATTGGCGGGAAGAAATCTCATGTAATCGGGCAACGACATCGGTTTATCGTAAATTCTTTCATTCAAGACCGACCATACGTTTGGCGCGCAATGTACATGTGACGATTTAATATCAAGACCGCATCCAAATGTCGCAAGGCGCATAGATCCGTGTCAGAAGGGTTATCGGGCGTGATCGTCGTCGTTTTCGTTGGAGCTGTAGTAGTAGTTATAGGAATTGTTGTTGTTGAAACATGTTTTTCGTCCTTAGGCCCATACAGATTTTGAACAGCAAGAGTGTCCTCTATGCTTAATTTGACGGGGAATTGATTCCCACTCGAAGGTACAAACGCATACATCATCGAGTCTCTTCGCGTACCGTGCAGTATTCCTAGGGCATGACCTATCTCATGCGTCAGGACTTGAAGTAAATGATACGTATTCGGAGGATTTTTGTTCAAGTATATATGCCACGGTTCAGCGTGGTTGATGTGCACTTCCGACACAAAATTGGACGATCCCGTGGGAAAGTACGCGTGAGCGAGCACACGTCCGGCACCATCGAACTGCTCCGGGCAAATCTCGCCGTTTTTTGATCCGAAAACGTGTGAGCACCATCCCGATACGATATCAAGATATCAGGATGTAACGTATTACGCTCGAACGTTAACGACGAATTCGCGGTCCATAACGCGAACGCGGCTTCAGCCATCTGTAAAAGATGCTTGTTCGCTAATTGAAAGTTCCAGGTGAGATGCGTTCTAGGCCATTTGCGCTCACTGATAGCTTGATTCGGAATATCTCTGACACCGCATCGCCCTTTACGCATAAGCCGGAGCGTATCCGAGATTAAGACACCATTACCGTACAATTTATAGTATTCTTGAAACAGCGACAGCGCACGACTTAAAACCGTCGCGTTGTCGGTAGATAACGATCCCTCGATGTCGTCCAGGAAGCCATATTCTCGTAGAAATAGGAACGCCTCTTCATTGTCGGTATCTAAGGGCACGCTAAACGTCACAGCTGCTAAGCTAAGTAGTACAGATACGACGAACGGTGTCATCGCCGAGATCGACGAAAAAAAAGATCGCGACATCGCGGTAGAGGAGCGAATGACTCGTTCGTCCGACGAAACGCACATTTTTATTCGTTATCGAACGGTAATTATCGTGGTGGGGGATATATTAGGGATAATACAAAGAATGTTAGGGTGTGTATAGTGGAAAATATGTTTCTAGATCGACATGATGTCGTCTAGATCCTATCGTTGCTAAATTATTATCAATATTTTGTTTGCAAGCGTTTTTGAGTAAGAAGCGCGTATCTCCCGCGACTCTTCCGGCTGCGTTATTTTTTAACGCTGGGAGAAAGATCGCGAGGTCGCGATGGAAACGCTGAATATGCGATCAATTAGCGAAGAGAACTGCGCGGGTTGAGGGTTTAATAAACAAAAAATGCGAACGTCGTTTCCGCAGCATCCGTGCGATCGCGCGATATAAGAAGGCGCGGTATTATTTCGCGGAACATTAGTAAAGACATGGAAAGACGAAACATCATAGAAGTTGATTTAGAGAGTGGGGAGGATATAGTGATCGTCGAATCTGAAGAGGAAGAGTCGGTTAGCGGAGAGGATGGAATCATGGTCATCGACGGATATGACGATTTTGAGCCGGCTGAGGATATGGTTGAAGATTCAGACGCGGAAGACATAATAATAGACATCGCGCCAGCTGACGTGAATAACGATATGGCCATTGACAATTCAGATGATGAATTTGACGATATGATGGAATTCATTGAACACTCGGACTACAACAGTATTTGTAGTGACGATGAGATAACACATTCTAGAGTACATCGAGATGTGGGACCTCTAGAACTGAGGTCCCTGCACGAATTGCGCAAAATGTGTGCAATTCACTTCTCTTACGAATTTGGCGATACTAAATTCTGCACCCCATGTTTTTTTTCGGTGGTCAGAAATGTATAGAGATCTGGTAATTCGTGCTGTCCGTTTGCACGAAACGGATATATACGGACTTATCACAGGTAATATATGCAGCCAGTGCAGTTATCCGCTGCACCAAATATTACCGTGTAATCTGTGCCCAATTTGCATAGTGTTGCGTCCGCGGACGATTTAAATTAATACCGCGACACGCGTTCGCACCATCACCCGATCGTCGCACTCGCGCCGTAAATAATTAAAGCAATATTAACAAGGAACACGTAACTTTAATAGTTCAACACAGAACAGAGAACAATAAAATGGTACAATTAATAAGAGCGATTGAGTAATACGTCCGTTTGACACGACAGCTGTCAAAAGACTACTGAAAATGGCGACCGCTCACAAAATGTCCGCCGTTGTTGATCAACAACCCCCTTGACAACGATTTCCCGGATACGGCACAGGGGATGAAATTCAGGGACGCAACAATAGAAACATGTAGGTAAGTGTTTCTAGAATGAAAATAATAGGTATTATAAATATAGATAATTTTTATATTAAATGTATGTTTTTTGTTACAGAAAAAAATATGTTATAATAATTTATATTTGCGCTGAAGATGGTCCGACAATGGGCATTTGCCAAAAATGTTTTTAATTACTCAAACTTTGGGAAATAACGAACGAATATACGTGCGATTCGGAGCGAGAACGTCTCTCTCGCATAAGTATCGCATAATTATAAGTATTATTTTAAAAAAACATACACATACAAAAGTATGTATACCACAAATTTCATTGAATAAACAAATGTTATTATTGAAAAAAAAATTTATTTGTGTTTATCCTCTCTCTCCTTCTCCCTTGCAAACGCCTCTCATGCATACGATATCTCTCGCGCGAACGTCTCTCTCGCATAAGTATCGCATAATTATAAGTTAATTAACAAACCAAAAAAATGTACGGATTTTTATACTACGTGTGACTCGGGGCGTGACGCAACCGGATGCGACTTGAGTCAGCGCCCTTGAATGACGCAACTTGAACACGCATCGCCCGCTTGTAATTGCGGCATTTTTAATTAAAAACTCCAAAAATATATAGATTTTTAAAATATTTTTAATTAAAAATCAAAAATGTATAACGGATGCGAGAGTAGCGCCATCCCGTAAAAATCGTTCACCGTTAAAGTACATTCTCTCCGTCTCGTACTAGATATCATTTTCCAAATTAACGAGTTAGAAGATTATCAGCGACCTTGAACGCGCTAATCACGTTCGCGCGTCCGCTATCGTCTCCAGGGCCAAGGGGTCATCTATCAGTAAACTCTGCCGCTATCAACTCCAGAGTCAATAACTCGTTAGACTACGATCCATCGAAAAAGTGAAAAATCATGACGATTAGCCGCCGATAGATTGTCTAACGTATATATGTAGATCGACGCGTGTCGTTAACCGCAATGACGACGATGATATAAATTGCATATTTATACTCGCGTAGGTATTTGTCAATCATATGTATATCGTAGTAAAGTTATCGTATTAAATTGATTTACATACGTATATTATACATATAATTATACAATATATAATTCTACATTATTATAGAAGGCGTATATCGTAATATTAGCTAAAGTATAGTGCTAATATCTCGCAATTGGTCGCGTCACTCGGACCACCAATCGTACAACTTGCAAACGTTCTCTAGGGCGCAATTCTTCGCGTAATATCCGCAGCGAAACGCGCGCGAAGCTTTCAAGGTTCGTAAACGTCCGATGTCTTCGTAGTCGGCGTCGATGGTCTCGATCGCGACGTCGTTCTCGAGTATCTCGGCCAGCCACTTCTTCTTCTCGTAACCCTTCACGTAAACGAGCGTACCGATCGATTCGGCGCACACGGCGTTTCGAACGAGCGTCTTCATCAGTTTGTAATCGACGTGTCCGTCGGTCCAATTAAGCTGGTGATGATTCGAGGTCAACCAACAAGCGCGCGACTTTTCCGATTTCGTCAGCAGATCCCACGATATCGGCGCGCGGAAGGTGTGATGAGTCAATTCCTTTCCATTTCTGAGAACAGCTATCTCCTTCATCGTAAATTTATCGTTAACGATGAAACCTTGGAGATCGACGAAGATGGGAACGTCCATCATCGTTGCGAGTCGGCGCTCAGACTGTTTTTCCTTTTTGGATATCTACGATCTAAATCGATCTACACGATTCGGCGCACAACGTTGGTGAGCGGATTGTATTCGATCACGCGATCGCGAATGATGAGACAGTAGGCTGTGGTATTGGCCGGAACGTCCTCCTTGCAGTCGAACTCTATACGTACGTCCACGGTGGCACTCTTGATCGACTCGTTCTGCCGAGAACAATCGATGACCACGAGCGGGCCGCAAAGTAGAAATTTGTACAGGGTCAAGAGCGCCTTGTCGTTGTCGCTTCCGTAGTACGCCTTACGAAATCTAGAGTACATGTCGTAAAGCACGGCGATTTTATTCTTGCTGAAATCCAAATTCATGTCGTAAGGATAAAAATCTGAATTGAGATACAACTTGACGTTAGCGAGTTTGCAATCGTCGAAGATGGAAGTATCTTGGGACAGGACGTTCTTCCGTCCGGTCTGTAGCGCGAAGATTACGTATCGCGGTTTCTCGAGCTGCGTCGCCGCTTTGACGGCCCACGAGTGCTTCGTCGTGTTTTGCAGAAGCGGAAACTCGTAGAGATCCCACGAACGGAAAGGGACGCTCAGGTATCGTCCACTATCCAACGTGCGCAATAGCGACAGCTTATTGACATCGTTCAGCATCACGTGCGGCATTCGCCATTGTATCTTTAGCAGGTCGATTTTAGGTTCGTACGTTTGCTGCGATACGATGCAATTGTTATCGTTGCACGCTCGTATCAGAATAAGTTCGTGTCGCGCGTTGATCACGACGAGTTTGCAATCCTCGCAAAAACCCAACAATAAGTTGAGGGGTAGGCAGAAATTGAAATCACCGAACGGCGAATGAGCCGTCATCGAAAGGTCCCATCCCGCATTTTTCAAGATCTCTCTCTCGCTCGTTAGCGACACGTAATTTTTGATAGTACTCGTTATTCCCACGTTTCTAGTTCGATCGATCTCCACGCCGTCGAGCTCGTAGCGAATTTCCTCGAACATGAACGCGACGCAATTGTTCACCTGTGTCGTAGCGATCGGTGGAACGCGATCCGCCGACGGTTTCTCGTTCGACGAGAGTTTTCCCTCGACGTAGAGAAAGCTCTCGCAAGGTAACGTGTACAAATCCTGTTGTATGGGAATTCGTATCTCGTCGCTATTTCCAAACGTAGTATTGGCGTAAGGGTTATACGTGTGAGTACGATCTTGATGATGCGATCGTCGAAGACCGGTTCTCCGGTGATGCTTAAAATGTCGATCATATCTCTCCCTTACTCAGGATGTAGTGGTGTTCCTAGCGATGACAAAACCCAAGGATCGTAGAAAAGCGGTGTTGACGGCGGTCAATCTTTTGCTTCTCTTCGTTGGAACAGCGGACGACGATGACGGGTTTCTAGTTTCCTCGATCCTCGCGCTCGAATCGTTAAAAACGAGCATCTTATGCGCGCGCACCCTCTATCCTCTTCGTCGCACGTGCAGTCGCACCGTGATCTCTTCTCCGCGAAAATCGATCAACCGTCCGTTCTGATCGACGACACGCACCGTTATGTCGGTTAAATTCCGCGCGATGACCGGCAGATAAATGATCTGCGTCGAGATTTCCGACACTTTATATCCAGGTGGAACGTTGGGCGCGAACTCGTGTATCGTATGCGCGGGCTTGCCGTTGCTGTACGCCCCCGTCGTAACGTTGCATTCTACGCGAATAACGTTAACGGACATAATGTTTATCGGTTGGTCGGACGCGTACCACTTATTCGGTTGTAATATACGAGACGTTGAGAATCCTAATAACGGGCCAATGTTGTGGGTTTGGTAAAATTTATTCGATACGCGCACTTGATCTCGCTCCTCATGGTGTTATCGTTACCGCGAAGCACTATAAAACGTTCGCCCTTCTTGTCGTCGTCGACGTCCTCGTCGTCGCGAATGTATTCGTCACCGTCGTCGTCGTCGTCGGCCTCGCCGTTCGCTCTTCCTCCTCGTCGTTTGCTGAGAATCGCAGCCTTCAAGTACGCGCTTATGGCGCGCAATTCGTAAGAACCTTCGAGGATCGCGATTACCTCGTCGTTAACGTCGAAGTAAAATTTATTGTTCGTAGAATTTACATTCGGTATCATGTTGTAAGTCTCAAAAGTGGCGAGACCCATCTCGTAATCGTCGTCGCTCAGGTCCAGAGGCGAAAAGTAGCTCGTCGCGAGAATGCTGCTTCTTCCGGACAGCGTGAGAGTCAGCGACATGACGAGAACAAACTTACGACTGTGATCGATGTACAGGATGGGGAAAAATTATTAGTCAAGCTTTTGCCAGTCGATTCTACTCGTCGAGATCGCCAACATTGCATCATAAACATGGTGCCGCAAAATTAACTTTCAAAATCATTTTCAATGTCAAATTTTTTTATTGGCTTAGTCGATTCTACTCGTCGAGCTGAACAAAAGTCTCAAAGGGACCATATGCCGGAAATCAATATTTCATAGAGAAATCTTCGTTTCAAGTTTTTAGAAGCCAAAAAATTTCGTAAAATTAATTGTCATGGGTGTAAAATCTGCTTAATCTACTCTTAACGCTACCCAGGAACAACGAAGTGGGCGTGGTAGATTTTTGTTCCCTTCGGGGTATCTTGGTACCCAGTAACATTTCAACGGCTGTTGGTTTCTTAAAGCAACGGTCATTTGCCTCGGAGAAGAATAATATATCGCTCCATAAGACATTCGTTACTTGTGCTTAAGAAGCTTTCCATCCATATCCAGACCTTTTTCGTGATTATTAGAAGACCGCCGCTGATCTTGAATCAATTTTCAGTGTAAAATTAAAAAAAATTGTTTTAATTTTTTACCAAATTTTTTCTAAGAATAACGTTGCTGTAGCATGCTTCGACGTGGTGACCGTGATCGGGCGCATCGGGATGGGCGTGACCAACGTCTAATGCTTCGAGCAATTGATCGTGTTCATGGTAATTACACACGAGCACGAGCTCTTTATGATAGTTGGTTGCGACGCCAAGCTAATGGCAGACCATTACGTCCAGGGTCCGTGCCTGATCGTCGAGAATTTCAACGACTCGATGAACGATTCCATGATCAGGAGCAAATGAATTTTGCAGGTGCTGGCCACCGTAGGGCAGGTCGTCCTCGTGTGTCTTTGAGAATTGAGGAACGTGTGATTGCTCTAGCTCGAACTTATCCTGTCATGGGATCACGACGCATAGGCGCGCGAGTAGGGATTGATCATAAAACAGTCTTGCGCATTCTCCGTGAGGAAGGCCTACGACCCTACAAAGTGCAGGTAGTGCATGAGTTACGACCTGGTGATCGCACAGCTCGTCTTCGTTTTTGTCGGTGGATGCTTCGCAAGATCCGAAGAAATCGGCACTTTCTGAAAAATATAGTGTTCACTGATGAATCCAGTTTTTCCAGCACTTCCATTTTGAACCGGCAAAATGTTCGCATCTGGCGCAGACGCAATCCACACGCAATGGTCCAAAGAGTTCAGCAGGGCCGTTTTTTTCAATCAATGTTTGGGCAGGGATACTCGGGAATAATTATATTGCTTCTGTGTTTCTCTCAAACCGATTGTCAAGTGCTGAGTATTTGCGGTTTCTACGTCATACTCTCCTGAATCGACTGCGACGTATGGTTCCGAGGAATGCCCGTAATCGAATTTTTTTATGCATGACGGTGCTCTACCGCATTTCGGCAGGCAAGTCCGCGCTTTTTTACAACGAGCTTTTGGAACTCGATGGATCGGTCGTAATCCTGCGCCACACTTATGGCCCGCTCGTTCACCTGACCTGAACCCTCTGGACTTTTATTTCTGGGAAGCTCTGAAAGCCATTGTTTATGGGTCAGGCAGGGCTTTAAGGACGGCCCAGGATTTACGAGATCGCATTGAAGAGGCGGTTGCTACTTTAGCACGAAATCGAGCTGTGCTCCGTAGAGTGCGAGATAATTTGGTGGAGAGACTCCAAGCTTGCATTGATAACGGTGATGGTTACGTTGAAGCTGGCAGACAAGCACAACTGCTCAGAGCTATTGGGGCCGATGGGTCAGTTCTGTTTGTTCGTAGGCAGCATCGACGACGATAAAGTGAGAGGCAAGGGGAACTCACAATAATCAAGTCACCCCGAAGTGAGAGGCGAGGGGAACTCACTATAATCAAGTCACCCCGAAGTGAGAGGCGAGGGGAACTCACAATAATCGAGTCACCCCGAAGTGAGAGGCGAGGGGAACTCACCATAATCAAGTCACCCCGAAGTGAGATGCGAGGGGAACTCACAATAATCAAGTCACCCCGAAGGGAACAGGAATCTACCACGTCCACGTCGTTGTTCCTGGATAGCGCTAAGAGTAGATTAAGCAGATTTTTGACCTTGAAAACGATTTTTCAGGGTCATTTTTGGGGGGTGATTTTCGCTAATCATGATCAGGATATTCAGAACATGATTTTAAGAACTTTATAAGCATCAGATTTATTTTCTGACTTCATAAAAATCGATTTTTTGGAAATTTC
Organism: Lasius fuliginosus; assembly: GCA_949152495.1. Classification (NCBI taxonomy): domain Eukaryota; kingdom Metazoa; phylum Arthropoda; class Insecta; order Hymenoptera; family Formicidae; genus Lasius; species Lasius fuliginosus. The sequence continues at coordinate 10,553,147 of OX424445.1, forward strand.
AGGCAAAAAAACTTCAAACGAAGATTTCTCTATGAAATATTGATTTCCGGCATATGGTCCCTTTGAGACTTTTGTTCAGCTCGACGAGTAGAATCGACTAAGCCAATAAAAAATTTGACATTGAAAATGACCTTGAAAGTTAATTTTGCGGCACCATGTTTATGATGCAAAGTTGGCGATCTCGACGAGTAGAATCGACTGGCAAAAGCTTGACCAATAATTTTTCCCCACCCTGTACTAGAAAAAAATGCTTAAAGAATTGAATAGAACTGGCCTGCATAAAAAAACAGAATTTGAGGATTGTGTATGGGCACAATATGCAAACAGGAAACAAACCAAAACTAAATATGACATGACATCATGATATGTTGACAAAATGTAGTTAGATATCAGGCCTATCTGTAAGCATATTTTGTGACGACAAAAACGCGGCAGGAATCGAGCACGCGCTGCTGTCTCAAATAATAACAAAAACACAGCATGGTTTATTATCATGAAATAATTACAGAAACATATCGCATATTATATAAGATTTGTGATTCCATATAAATTAAAATTTTAATTATTAAACTAATTTTAAACCAAGAGAAGAGAGAGAGGGGGAAAGAGAGGGAGAGGAGAGAGAGAGAACAGCCAGAGAAGAACAGAGAGAGAATTAATCGAATAATTTCTAAATTATATAGTTTTTTATTAATTATAAGTAAATCAATAAACATTTTTTAGACAAAACAAAAAAGCATTTTCTAAATCAAACAAAATGAAAAAGAGTTCAAAATGCGATAATTTAATTTGATTTTATATTATATATACGCAACACGCGTATTCATTTAATAGTGAATTCGGTCACTCGTATTACACCGTATTATAGTGCATATTAAGGGCTTATACATGAAGTAACTAAACGCAATAGCATAATATAACTATTTTAATGGTGAAATAATTAATTTGTATGTTCTGGTAAATAACATAATATATATATATATATATATATATTGCTAAATGCAATAGCATAATATAGCTATTTTGATGGTGAAATAATTAATTTGTATGTTCTGGTAAATAATCAAATATTATGCTATATGTTGAAAAATTTTCATTCTATTCGGTTTTCCTGCTTTTCTGTTCACATTAGCTACAACAGCAGACTGCTCGGCTGTTGCCGTAATTAAGGACTGAAACGAATCCCGTAATTAAGGACTGGAACGAATGCTGTAATTAAGGACTGAATTTATATACTCTAATTTATATTTTACTTTAATACAGTAGTAATACTCTAATTTATACATTTTTATTTATATTTTACTTTAATTAGAGTATATTATAGCTCAGCATTATCTCTCTTATAAAGTGTATAATGCTGCTCAAAAATTTTTTAACATAGCACGAAAGTAAAAACAAAAATAAGAAAAATGCATTATGCCTTAAAATTTACGTTTCGATTATATCCATTCACTAATAAGAAGTTTCTAATTAATTATATTTCTTAAGCAATTATAACATTTACATAAGAAAAAGATTCGGTAAATATTAGATAATATAAAATGATAATATAAAAAAAATGTTTTATAAATTCTATTTTTTTTGTAAATTCAGCATTTATATTAGGCATAAGTACTTGAGTTCAAATTTACGCTAGTCTTTAGTTTTATATGCATCCTTTTTCTGTTATCTTACGTTTGTAACGCTCCTATTCGACAAAATAGAAGACATATTTTATTTTTAGAACATTCAGGACCAATGTCAATGCCAGAATGGCCGAGCTGTAAGGCTATTTCCTTACTGTAAGCGTGCGTGACGGAGGGAGATGGCGCAACAGTCGCCCACGAGTTCTTCGATTAGCGGTGCGCGTCGCTCGAGCGATGACGTAACCGACCGTGGTTGGTTGACGTTCGAAGAGGAGGGAGAGCGAGCTCTCGGCCTTCGTTTCCGAGACGTCGAGGTGAACGGACGTGTTACGTGGCGGTACCGTATTAATGGCGTGTTTCTCGCGATTCTAGTCGTAGTTTAATGGAGACTTGTAAAGAAGCTCGAGTAATATATTTTCTACTTTGATTCGCTGACCGACGTGTGATTATTACGCTTCCCGTAACTGTACGCATTTACCACATTTTCCCTTCCATCCCGACCGACAGACCTGTTGGATTCTCACTCGTGGTCTTTCCCTAAGTCTTACTGCCTTATATACATGTCTAAAAGTAATAAAAGGTCCTGGAATGCATCCGATTATATGTATTAGGTATTTCCAGGTCGGTCCACAAAATACACCCCGGATATAAAAATGTTCGATGTACGACCTCAAAATTACAAAAAGACCTGGAACTAATCTATGCAATTCATCTATGCCATCCATTACTTATTGTGTAAAAGTGCAACCGTACACCACATCCGTCTAGTCACACATTATTTTTATAGTTTGACAAGTTTTATAAAGATGACACGGACACATAACACACCATCACCTACATGCACCACACAGGGTGAGTGATTACAAGAAAACAACAAAACACACACGATGTTAACTCTCAAAAATTGCGAAAAAACATCCATTGCCTCATTAATAATTATATAATTTTGATCTATCATTAACTTAAATGTACTCTTTCGTTCACGGCTGAAGAAACACAAGTAATTGTCGAAACTTTCCGTCTAAGGAATTTGTAAAAATTTTTTATTAGATTAATAAAGCTAATCAATCTGTAAACATCCTTATACAGGTATGCTCGTTTGAGGCCTATTTCTTATTAATATTTTAATCTATGCAAATCTAAAATGGACTCGGAACTTATCGCATGAAATATATATACATATATATACGAGGGTGGTCTGAAAAGTTTCCGACCTCAACGTGAAGATGACAACACTCGTAAATAAAAGCTACTGAATTTCGTTGTTCATCTGTTGACAGTTACTCATCTAAAGTTTCAGCCATTTTGGACGCGCAGTTTTTATGTAACAGTCGTTTGAGTGAGTTGGTGTGAGTTTTTTTGTGAAAATGGACAAAATCGAGTATCGAGCTGTCATTAAATATTTGTTTTTGAAAGGCAATACGCCTACGCAAATCAAAGATGAGTTGGATTCTGTGTATGGGGACTCTGCACCATCATTTACCACAGTGAAATTTTGGGCAGCTGAATTTAAACGTGGCCGTAAGAGCTTGGGAGACGATGAACGTTCGGGACGTCCAAAAACTGCAACTACCGACGAAAACATCGCCAAAGTTCACCAAATGGTGCTAGACGACCGCCGAATTAAAGTGAGAGAGATAGCAGAGGTTATGAACATGTCAAAAGAACGTGTTTGTCACATATTAGATCAACATTTAGGCATGAGAAAGCTGTCCGCGCGTTGGGTGCCGCGTTTGCTCACGTTAGACCAAAAACGTGTTCGAATGAACATTTCCAACGCTCTTTTGACGCAGTTTAGGCGCAATAAATCCGAGTTTTGGCGCCGATTAATTACTGTAGATGAAACTTGGATACACCATTATACGTCCGAAACAAAAATACAATCCAAACAGTGGACTGCAAAGGGGGAACCGGCTCCAAAAAAAGCAAAAACTGTTTTTTCGGCTGGGAAAGTGATGGCGACTGTTTTTTGGGATAGTCATGGAGTTATTTTAATCGATTATCTTCAAAAAGGAAAAACCATTACAGGAGCATACTACGCATCATTACTTGACAAGCTGAAGGCAGAACTTGCGGAAAAACGGCCACATTTGCAGAAAAAGAAAATCCTGTTTCACCAAGACAACGCACCGTCTCACACCTCAGCGGTTGCCATGGCGAAAATCCACGAATTATCGTTTGAACTGCTTGACCATCCGCCTTACTCATCAGATCTAGCCCCAAGCGGCTTCTTTTTGTTCCCTCATCTAAAAATTGCGCTCGGAGGACAAAGATTTTCGTCAAATGAAGAGGCAATCACCTTCGTGAACAATTATTTTGCAGAGAAAAATGCCGAGTACTATTTTGACGGGTTACAGAGATGGGAGCATCGCTGGGAGAAGTGTGTAGAGTTACAAGGAGACTATGTTGAAAAATAAAAAAAAAATTTCAGAAAAAATGTGTTGTATCTTTGTTAGGTCGGAAACTTTTCAGACCACCCTCGTATATATATATATATATATATATATATATATATAATCCGCGAGAGTCAATAAACAATTTGCTGCATAACCAATACTGTCACGTCGATGACAACTATGCCAGAAGTTGTCGACGGAAAAAAAAGACATAATTAACTTTCACGGATATTTTTGCGAGTATTGCAAACAAAATTTCGAAGGTAAATATTGTAATTGTAATATACAAATAAAATTAAAGTGATTAAAATGTTGTACATGATAAATAAATATATAATCTGTACATAATCTGTACATAATAAATAAATATATAAGTATAACATCTTGTATTTATGTGAAAGATAAAAAATGCCGAGTTGTGTAGCATCTGGATCCCACAATTCGTCCAAAAAAGCAGCGATGCATACTTTCTCACGAGCTTTGGAACGTAAAAAAATGTGGACAGAAAATGTTGGTAGACCTTCAGAATTAAAAAACTACAGGATTCCAAACAAAAATTCATATTTATGTGAGGTATGTTTTCTATTTAAGAGAAGTGCGGAGTTGATTTATTATCAACATTTTAATATGTAGTTCCATTTTACAGTTCCATTTCACGGCTGATATGTAGGAAAGGGTACACGTCGATGGAAAAAAGAAATTGAAATCATCTGCTGTGCCTTATTATTCCTTCCTGCGACGTCCCGCCATTTTTTCGAAACCATATTTTTGCAAATATAATCACATTCCGCTTTTATTTTAGAATTTTATCAATAGAATAAAGAACGATTATTTAGTTCGCTTGCTCTTATTATTAATTATTTAAAATTATGATAAAATTAATCTCTAGTGCATTTTATTGCTTATCGTTCTCGTTCCATATGGTTATTTAGCTTAGGAATTAAAAATAATATTTAATATTTAATTGCACAAAGAACTATAATTACCTAGAGTAACTAACAACCAAACAATCAGGCGTCGTTCCAACACACCAGGACATGCGCGCGCAACTCCAGAGCTAACTTGCGGTTATTTTACATCTTTACAAGGACAGACTTGCGAGCGAATTTCAACTTCCAGTAGTTACACCAGCGATATTATTTAGTTGAAATATTCGATAAATGTTCTACCCAAAGAATATATGCGTTACGATTTACGGAAACATAAAATATATACAGGGTGTCCGGAGTCAATCGCATCACCCGTCGTGTGCTGATAGAGCAGGTTGAACCGAGTAAGAAAGTCCTCTACCGTTTTGCGATCTTCGCAATAATTAATGAGAAATAAATTAAACAAGATCGGCCAATACGCGCGAGTTCAAGCGCGCGGCGAGAAGAGACAGCCCACGCGGGGGTCCAACGTTATGCATTGCTCGTATTTATCCATTGTCCTTTGTAGAGTGCTCCTCCCCGCTTTGTCGCGTGCGTAGCAACCGCGAGAAAAACATTAGGCTTTTATTTTCGCCACGCGACAAGAATCACGTAAACAGTAGGAGGTCTCTTCTCGCCGCGCGCTTTTACTCGCACGGATTGGCCGCTCTTTTTTATTTAATTTCTTATTAATTATTGCGAAAATCGTAAAACGGTACAGGACTTTCCTACTCAGTTTAACTGCCTCTACCTGCACACAACGGGTGATGCGGTTGACTCCGGACACCCTGTATAATAATTTGTCTTAAACTTTATTCGTGAATTGAATTTTCAAAGTACTCATAATAAAACATTAATATTACTTTCTCAGATTATAGTTAAATTAAAGACAGACTATTATAAAAATGATTCCGTAAATAATAAATTATAAAATACTTTAATATCCTAATGATAAATATTCTACATAAATAATTCTATATAAATTTAAGGATTATATGCGTCTAAATTTATGGAATCACAATACAATAATTTGCTAAAATAATTTTCCTTATCACAATCAATTGGAAATAATTATAAAATATTTAATATCATTAAATCATTCCATTCATAAAAATATCTGAATTTAACAACTTAATCTCTCAAACGAAAAGCAGATTATATAAAGAGTGATTCTGTGAATTAACAAACTCATGGTAACATGCCTTACGCTTATATTAATTTTATTAAAAACAGTATTTATAGACACATTCATGCGACAGAAATCATTCTCGAGACATGACAACGATGCAATGAGAAATATTAATAATATTAGGGCAGCGATCACGTAACTTTTCCCCTAGGGCGGAAAGGCGAAAAGTGAAAAGTTTCACGTGATCTTATAACTCGACAAAACGTAGAAATGTAAAACTTTTCACGTGAACTTTTTCGCCATCAAATTTACTGGTGGAAAAATCTAGTAACTTTGTAATATTGTTATTGTAATACTGTGCTGTGAGATACAAGAAACGTTATATTTTTAAAGGTATGGTGTTCATAAGGTTAGATATTCTACAAATGACAGAGACATTTATATTTCGCTGATATCTGTAATTTTGTAATCTATAGATTTAGTCTCCGCCTTTGGTAATTTCACTTTCCACGCATTTAGCTATATAATCGCACAGTGATTCGTGAAAAAGTTCACGTGAAATCATTGAGTGAAAAGTGAAAAGTGAAAAATTCTGCTCGAAATTACATGATCGATGCCCAGATGCTGCATCTTTCGATCGTATGAGGCCGACTGCATTTTTATCCATCATCGCATTCCTAGAACAATCGATGCAGCGTTTGCGAACTACTGAGTGGCGATCTCTTTATATGACGATAACACTTTTCTCGGAAGATTGGAGACATCTAGAGAGAATCTTGAGGCAATCTGCATACGACCCTAAAAACCTTTGTGACTCACGGGTATATAAATCGCCGATCTCGAAGCGTGAGCGGCATTCACTCATTCGGTCATTATTAAATCACTTAGAACATATAACATGGAAGGGGAATTGCCTATATTTCCCGTGTAACAAGCCTGTAACCAAGATGTACGAGAGAGAAAGATAGTGATTAATAATCGTCCGCAATAGGGGAAGTTCGGGTAGCCCCGACATTTGAAAGAAATATACCAAGATATACAAATAATAAGATTTTAACGTTTATTTTCACATTTAAGATTGACTTTAGGACTTCTTCAATCATTTTAATAACAAAATAGAAACATCTCTCTATAATTAAAATAGTAACAATACAATAACGTTCTCCTCTAATTTTTGGCAATGGAAGAGACGGCGGGTAGCCCCGGACATGTTAACGATGGCCTAAACGTTCTTTAGCTTTGCAAACGTCACAACAGTAATAAATATTTGATGGGTCAATGTCAACGCAAGCTTCGAGAGCCCAATCTTTGCATTTATGGCATTGGATCCAGTCTTCTTCAAAAGTTTCCCCACATATAATACATTCTGTATCTTTACTACGATCTTGATGGGAGAGAGTTTGAATATTTTTTTTTGTTTTTAGCTTTTTAACTTTAGTGGCTTTATTTTTCGCTACAGAATCATTCTTGCATGGAGAAGATGTTAAAATCTCACTTTTTTGCGTTTTTCGTGAGCGCCTTATAAGACGCTTCTTAGACGCAGGAAAAGGTGACAACTGTTTCAACAAATCGGCTGTGCTGATTGAAGGTGCTGGTTCAGAAGTAGGCTATGTGATACGGCTGGTAGAAGATTGATTGGCATTATTTTCTGTAAAGGAAGATACTGGTTCCTGAGCAACATTTGTCATCGAAGCTGGTAAAAAATCGATATCACTGAAAATTTCACGATTAAAAGGATAAATTCCAGTACATTTAAATCCATTTTGGGCTATCTCGAGCCTAGGTGCTTTAGTGAAGGATGAATCTACAAGTGCAGCAATATCGTAATCAGTAATCCTAGCTCCAGGATTTTGTGTCATCCATATTGCACTTGCTGAAGCATACGCAGATTTAAAAGGCTTGAAAAATGTCCTATCGAGAGGCTGCAGCTTGTGTGTAGTATGTGGCGGCGTACTAAGCATATGAATATGATTCTTGCGAGCATATTCTATTACTGTTAACTCTTTGTGACTAGCATGCCCGTCTAAGATCAAGAGGATAGGATTTTCCTGTGAAGACTGTACATGATATTTTAAATGCTGCAACCACTGTAAAAATATATCACCATTCATCCACCCACTCTCATGTGGAATTGCGATACTCTGAGGTGGAGCTCCTATCATTAAACGACCGTTTTTGTCCATTTTTTTCCTAGGAAAAATAAAAAGAGGAGGTACGAAATGACCAGTAACATTCATTGCAAACATTAATGTGATATTTCGTCCTCTTTCCGCGGAGGTTAATTTGCCGACCTGTTTTTTTCCTTTTATAGAAATAACTTTATCATTTTTGTGCACATTTGATAGCCCCGTTTCATCAGCATTGTAAATCCGAGAGGTAGGAAATTTGTATTTTTCTAGAAGTTGATTAAGCAGATCTTAAAAACGATCAACTTGTGGCTTATTAAACCCAACAGCCCGCGAAATGCTAGTTGACTCAGGAGTTCTTAAAACAATATCTGGATATTTCTTCGTAAAACTGTAAAAAAAATCTTTTACTGCCATTCCCTTCTCTTTATTAAATCGATGAGGAATTTTTAGATTTTCTGCAAAATCAAATGCCAGTTTTAAAAATTCCACTCTAGTCAGTGGCATTAGACGGTTGTCTAGTTCTTTAACATGGTTATAAAGTTGCATTGCATGGTGTTCAGGAAATGTGCAATCAAAACGGCCTAACTTTGGTTGAAGAATTACTTCTTTGCCACTGTTCGCTGCTTTAACACGGTCATGAAGAGAGCTTCTTGGCACATTATATCTCTTAGCGGCTAGTCTTACTGATAAATTGCCTTCGCTAACACATTTAATAGCCTCTTTCTTTTATTTTCATCCCAGTTGCCTCTATTACTGGTTCTTCCTTTAAATTTTGGCATTTTTGTAATGGTTCTGTAAATATAGAAATATATTTTAATAGACTCCCTAAGATGAAGCTAATTGTACAGAAACTATTCTCTGCTTGTTAAATTTAAAACTTAGAAAAGTGTCCGAGGGTACCCGACAGACTTATATCCGGGGCTACCCGATAATCTAGATCCTATGTTTTTATTAATAATTACTAAAGTATAAACTGAATCAAATAAATACCTTTATAATCGTAAAATATATGTAATGGTCAATAATGTAATCAATAAGTCAAGTCGTAATACTTACGTTTTGTATATGAAAACCTTTATGAAGTTTGATAGGAGCGTACAGAAGATTGTTGGCGGCAACAAATCTCACTATAACTTATAACTCGCTCAGTGCTCACGTCATTACTGAATTGCATTTGTTTCTACACGTTGTGAAAACATTTCGACATGACGCTTTGTTTTTGTTTTTGGCTCAATTGCTGAAAAATTTAAATGTCCGGAGATATCCGCCGTCCGGGGCTACCCGAACTTCCCCTACGCATGCACTGATATCATCGTTGCTATGGGATTGTATGCTTTGCTTGAATTTGACGTTCACAAATTCAAATTCGGTGTCATCGATCGCAAGTGATCGCAACAAATTTATTAAATTTATTAATATAATATAATATAATATATTTACATATTATATACACATTTATTAATAATGTAATATAATATAATTTATATAATAATGTTATAATTATAATATATATATATATATATATATTGTGACAACTTTTCACTTAATTATGGAGCAGCAGTTGTCAACAAAAAAGTTATTCGGTTCTTAATCGCGCGCGTGAGGGACTAAGGGTGTCGGCGTCCCGCGCGCTTCGCAGCGGAAAGACGGCCGAAAAAGTCGCGAAGCTAAGATTGTTGGGCGCCAGGTGCGGTCTTTCACGCACCAATATCACTAACCGTAGCGCAAATCTAAATTTCGGCCGAGAATCACTACGAGCTGACTAGCTCACTTAATCGGTAGAGGGGCGGGGTGGTGTTGCACATGAACAGTTACAAGTCACCGCCAAAGCGAGATTATTCGCGATATGAGACGTAAGGCGGAGATACACGGGGAATAGGGCGCAACAAACAATTAAAAATAAATAACGCGAAATAAATGAAGAAAAAGAGCATAACAATATATTAATAAAGTAATATTGAATTTAGTACTGGCAAAAATATAACCTGAAAGATCACAACTCATAATTCTCGGATAAGATAAACAAAACGGAAGCTAACTGACAGACAAAGATCTTAATTATAGATCTCGGGAAACAGATAGAATAACGTTTAGCGTGGCGGACCGAATTAGACCGGTTAACCTTAAATAAACTCTAACAATCTAATAATCTTTATCGCGACAGACCTATAATAGCGGCGAAAGGTCGGTCACCCTGCGGGCGAGAGCGTTAGTCGGCATCGTTTGATCTGGGCGACCTTTCGACGGATTCGTTTAATTACGTTAAGACTCGGCGGATTTCTCTCGCGAGTCGAGATTCGGTTACGCACGCCGAGCTTAAGGTCTCTTTTGCCGACGAAGGACGAACAAACGACACGCTCGCCGCGTTCGCAAGACACACACGCGTACAACAATTATCCTCACACAAATAGACGCATATTCTCACACGCACGCACGTATCACGCTACGAGCTCGTGGTCGTCCTTCGCTAGAACGACGCGCGGCACGCAAATACTCGAACAAAAATTAAACCAAATACGATAACAATAATGCTCTACTATCGGTCGCCGCTCGCGACCGATTCCCAGGGACTCGACGCTGTCGTGATTTTAATACCGACGAGCTCGAAATCTTTAAACTTTCCACGGCTTGGCGCGAATCGTTAACACAATTTAATTCTCACCAAAATTTCGGGCTTCGCCCGTGCGACAAAAATTCACCAAAGCTACGCGATTCCATCAGAACAATGGAAATCAAGACTCGTAATACTCGTGGTACGCAGTTATCAAGAATGGATAGCCTCACCGGTAATTAACGCCTTCTCGTCTTTTTGGCCACGTCACAATGAACTTCGTCCTTCCGTACGGGCTCCACGACACGTCAGGCCGGGTCGAGCGTACACGCTAGAGAGAGCGATCCACCGGCCGGCGTTCGATAGCAGGATCAATCCTGCGCGCACGCGGTGCGTAATCGATAGCCAATCCCGGCCGCGCTCTGTTTCTCGCAGCCGCGCGACATACTCAACTGCGTATCAGGGCTCTAAGCACCCCTCGCGACAACAATTATTAACTTCTTAACACGCCGTAAGTCGTATCGTGCGGGGTTATTATCGTTTGTATTAATACGGCATGCAAGCCGTTCGGTGGACGGGGGTCACCGCTAGGTGTAATTGCATCTGAAGGGGCTTTCTCTGCTTTTCCTTTAGGGCGTTTTATGTGCCCAAAGTCGATCTGGCCCTAAGTGTTTTCCGCGGTTCGCTCCTGCCGAATTCCTCCCGGCACGTGAACATCATTCCTGTACCGCGTGCGCCGGTACCTAAGGTCGATGATGTTGTGGCACCGGTGATCTTTCTCTCTCTAGTTATCGTTCTCGCCTCTCCCTTCGATACGGCTCTCTCTCTCTCTCTTTCTCTCTCCTGGTACGGCTCCCGAAAATATAACAAAATCAAAGCGAATTAATAATACAATTATTTTACGACATCGCTCTTTTCCCTGGGATCTCGGTATCGCTCTCTTATGCTCGCGTGGCGTGGACGCTCGGCCCTTTTTGCCCCGCTTTTAGGGTGAAGTGGACGCGCGTCGAGACGGCAACGTCACAATATATATATATATATACATGTAAAAGAATTGTCTTTGTCCGCGGATAACCTCTAACGCGCGACGGTAAGAAATCCCTTCGGAAGTAATATTAGAGTAGGTTCGGCAGGATATAACGAATAAGGCGACCTTTAGGACGAACACAGGAACAATAATTATACCAAGTAAAGTTAAACTGAAATATATTTAAGAAAAGATATGAACTGATATAAATGTACGTCTGTACTTTCGCGTGCTGTTAACCGTTCTGGTTATGTTGCAGTAGCGCGTGTGTCGCGCCCTCAGTGCTGCTTCATGGCAGCGGTCTTTGATCGCGTAACGGGGCCCTTCGCGCTACATACTCCCCCTTTGGATCTGATAGGAGTCCTCGACGAAGATCCAATATCTTGTTGTGAAGGGACCTTATCCTTTTTGGGACGACCTCTTTGCCTGATAGGTCTGACTGGTTCGATGATGTCGTCTCTGGGTTTGTCTCCTTTCCATGCGTCGATATCGGAAACGTGGTGAACTGAAAGCAATTCACCGGTAGAACTGTCAGCTATTTGGTAACTGACGGGCGAGATTCGCTTGGCAATCCTGTAGGGTCCATCCCTTTTCGGAGCGAATTTAGAAGTTATTCCTTGGGGAGCGTTACTCAACATCCTTGTTTTGACCATTACTTGGTCTCCTATTTGGAAGTTGTCGGCTCGTCGTCTAGATTGGTCGGCGTACTCTTTGCGTCTATCCTGTTCACGTTCGTGAACCTCGGTAACTTCTTTCATGGTCTCTGCGATTTTCAATAGATATGGGATGACCTCGGATATGAAATTTTCTCCAATTACGATTTCACGCAAGTCACGTTGTATGTCCTCTGGATTTCGCATTTCGCGAGCAAATGAAAGGTAAGTTGGAGTGTGGCCTGTTGATTGAGATGTGCTGTTGTTCATAGCATACCTTATGGAAGGCAATTGTCTGCCTATTTTGTGTGAGCGTTTTCCACGAGGATGGAAAGTTGCACTTTCATGTCTCTGTTTTTTCTCTCTACTGGACTAGCTTCGGGATGGTATACTGGTGTGAGCGATTGGCTAAATGCTAAGCAGTATGATACTTGTTGCATGACTGCTCCAATAAATTGTGATCCATTGTCAGAAATTATTCTGCGAGAAATTCCATATCTAAGCATGACTTCATCGATTAGTGTCCGGGCATAGGTTTCTGCGGTAGCGCGTTTTAATGGGAATATTCCCATTTTGTGGCGACATCTTCGATGATGAATATCCATTGATATCCTTCGACTGTTATTGGTAATGGCCAGAATAAATCGATAGCTAATGTTTCAAATCTTCTAGATGCGGCGGGCGTCATTAGTAATCCTGCGGGCTTCAAATTTGTTGGTTTGTATCTTTCGCACTCAATGCAATTTCTTCACGTGCTCGTTGATTGCTTTGCGCATTCCTGTCCAATAATATTTACTTGATATGCGTCTCAGCGTTTTGTCCATGCCGTAATGTCCAGCAGTTGGAGCGTCGTGATTCTCATATAAGATGTGCTCAATTGCACATTTCGGTACTACCCATTGTGCTTCTTCCGTTTCTTCCATAGGTGAGTAACGATATAGTACGTCATTTGTCATTAGATATCCTCGGGAAGTCCAATTTGCAACGTCTGGGTTATCTTTTATTTTCAAATGCGTCTATGATCTTCTTGACCTCTGGATCTGATAGTTGTTCCTCCCTTAACTTGGCAGCTCCTTCTGAAGGTAAATCGATGACGACCGTACATATCTCGGTCTGCTTCATTTTTATCCGTACACGGAGGCCTGGAGAGCGTGTCCGCAACAACGTTTACTTTTCCAGGAGTGTAAATTATTTCGAGATTGTATTCCTGGAGACTTAGTGCCCATCGAGCTAAACGACCTGATGGTGATTTTAAACTCATGAGCCATTTCAAAGGTTGGTGATCTGTACCTATGACCACTTTGGCTCCGTCGATGTATCCTCTGAATTTTTTAACGGCCCATACGACTGCGAGGGCTTCGCGCTCTGTAGTACTATAGTTGCGTTTCGCTGCAGTTAACAAGCGACTAGCGTATTCCACAGGTCTTTCTTCGTTTCCTTCTCCTTGTAGGAGGACCGCTCCTAATGCGTAGTTGCTGGCGTCCGTGCGTATGATAAATGGTAATGTTTCATCCGCCTGTCTGAGTATTCGGGCGTCCGTTAATAGCTTCTTCAACTTTTCAAAGGACTCTTTTTGATCCTCCGCCCATGTCCATGCGGCGTCCTTTTTCGTTAATTGCGTTAGTGGTCTAGCAATCTCTGCAAAACCCGGTACGAATCTGCGAAACCATGAAGCAGTTTGTAAAAATATAAGTAAGTGTTTCACGTTTCTCGGGGGTGGTAAATGTAAAATAGCCGCGACTTTCTCTTTATTCGGACGTATTCCTTCTGGAGTAATTACGTGTCCTAAGAACTTTACCTGTAAGCATGCGAAATTGCATTTCTCTCGCTTAGCTCGTAGTTTAAATTCGCGTAGACGGTTGAAGACTTGTTGTAAATCTTTTATATGCTCTTCGAAACTAGTCGATATTACAATTATATCGTCCAAATATACTATTACCACGATATCTTTTAATCCTCTTCGAAATCGGTCCATTAGTCGTTGGAATGTGGCACCAGAATTTTTCAAGCCAAAAGGCATGCGTTTAAAACGAAAGGTACCGAAAGGAGTGGTGACTGCCGTTTTGTCTCGATCTTTGAGCTTCACGCTTACTTGCCAATATCCTGAACGTAGATCAATGGTTGACATATATAGAGTCCTCTTCGCAAGGTGTAGCAACTCATCAATCCTTGGCATTGGATATGAATCCGTTTTCGTGACGGCATTTAGACGGCGGTAATCTACACAGATTTGTGCGATACCATCCTTTTTGGGTACGAGAACTACTGGGGTAGCCCAAGAAGATTCGCATTCCTCTATGACGTCGGATTCCAGCATGACGTTTATTTCCTTCTCGAATATTTCTTTTTTCTGTCTGGACATCTTGTACGGCGGTATAGCTATTGGTGCGATATCACCAGTATCGATGGCGTGTTCAGCATACGGAGTTGGTTCTCCCCCTAGAGCAGAGATATCCTCGTTATCTGCTAATAGTTCGTCAAGTTTTTCCCGCTGCTCTCGATTTAGATTCCGTGCTTCGTCTTCACGTAATGTATCTGCATAGTTTATCTGAAGAGTGGCAGGCGTTTCATTAGAATCTTCGAATTTTAATTCGTGCGGAATGCAATCGTCTGCAAAATACCATACACGTTGAGGAAAATTTAATACTATTTTCGCATATTCAATAAAATCCATTCCGAATAATGTGAAATTATTTTGTGCATGCGGCATTACGATGAATGTGGTTTTGATTGTCCGACCCGTTACATATATATCCACCTCGGTAATTAGTACGCGTTCTTTATTACTCGTACCGTCTGCCAGCCCAATACGCAAGTTCGACTTCTTGAACATTTGTCCTTTTTCAACTAGGATTTTGTATAGGCTGTGTCCTGCAACACTTAATTTAGCGGCTGTATCAATTAATCCAGTGCCTTTAGCTCCTAATATTTCTACATCGAGAATCGGTTTATTCTTATATTTTACTTATATTTCGGATGCGTCTACGAGGCAAAACTCAGATCTCACCTCACTTTTGTCTGCTTTCTCCTCTTTGTTGCATTTCGGGCAGTCTTTACGGAGATAACCTGGATTGCCACAACCAAAACATGTTACCACGGGCTGGGTGCGTCAATTTCCTGAACTCGTCTCATCAGCGACGGTCTCATCTCGATTTTTCTTGGATGGCGCGGCTGCATCTTCGTCTCGTTTCTTCCGGGTCGTTCTACAATCATCTACGGTGTGGCCAAAATTTTTACAGTATTTACAACGAAGACGCGTTTCCTGTTTTCGCGGCGACGTTTGCTTGGATGATTTCTCAGGCATTTCTGGTCTATTTTCTTCTACTTCTCTCGCGAGATCCAGTAATTCCGAAAACGATGTAATCTTTTCGCGTGATATTTCTCTTCGAATTTTATACGATAATAATCCGTAAATCATGTCGAGCTGTATACTTTCTGACAATGGTGTGGCGTACGGAAGCTTCGATAATAGCGCACGCGCCTTGCACACAAATATGTCCGTCGGCGTATCCTCTTTCTGTTCGCCGGAGAACAGCTCTCTATATATACGGTATGCCGGCTTCTTCGGTCCGTATGTCTGTCTCAGTAACTCTATTGCGGTGTCCCACGTATTTGCTGTATTTTTAACGCCTTGCCACCATATCGCTACGAGATCCGTAACCAGGATTGGTAATCCTTTCAATTCGTTTTCGTCGGATATATTTGTACAGTCTTTGTATTTAACGATCGCGTCTATAAATGCTTCTACATCGGACGTCTTGTCGCCGTTGAAACGAGTTGTACATCGCGAAAAATTACCTTGTAGGTGCGCAACATTTGCGGCGGGGATGTTTGTGGCAGATATTTGTATCTGTTGTAGGAGCGTTGCGAACTGTTCGTTCGTTAGCGTAATCGCATTACCTGTCTGATTTTCAGCCATCTTGACTTCCTTTTCTTTACTTCGCCTTTCTTTACTCTGGTTCCCTGCGATGCTTTCGTCGGCAGTCGTTGTCCCGTTTGAGTTTGCGACCGTGTTATCGGTCGTGTTTTATCGTTTTTAGACGACGTCTTGGTTAAGAGACGGGACTTCTGTCGTAAACCTGGCCACGAAGTTGGGCGCCAATTGTACAAGAATTGTCTTTGTCCGCGGATAACCTCTAACGCGCGACGGTAAGAAATCCCTTCGGAAATAATATTAGAGTAGGTTCGGCAGAATATAACGAATAAAGCGACCTTTAGGACGAACACAGGAACAATAATTATACCAAGTAAAGTTAAACTGAAATATATTTAAGAAAAGATATGAGCTGATATAAATGTACGTCTGTACTTTCGCGTGCTGTTAACCGTTCTGCTTATGTTGAAGTGGCGCGTGTGTCGCGCCCTCAGTGCTGCTTCATGGCAGCGGTCTTTGATCGGGTAACGGGGCCCTTCGCGCTACATACATATATATTATGTTATTATTATAATTATAACATAATTATGTTACAATTATGTTATATACTATAACCTTTTTTCTAATAAATTTGTTGCGATAACTTGCGATCAATGACACTGAATGTGAAATTGTCAACTTCATATTCAAACAAAGCATACAATCCCATGGCAAGGACACGTATGCGCATTGCGGACAATGATTAGTCACTACCTTTCTCTCTCACACCAAAACACATGTTTTGAACACAGTCTCGGTGCTCAATTCCCCTTCCATTGAATATATATTCTAAGTTAAATCATAGTCGCACTGCATTTCTAAATCATCCCTCAAGCACATGTCATTAATTCATTTGCTTTCATTCTATCAAGTTTATTACATTTCATCGCGAAACTTAATTGTCGGTCCTAGATTTATTAAGTCCAAGTTCAGTGTAAAGTAGAGTTCAAATATAAAAGATTTTGTGCACATATTCGCGTACGTCAATTCAGCCTCCATATTGCGTGACTGAGGCCCTTGAGAGGAAGCAAAGGCTTAGACGCACGTAACAATTTTGGACAGCTAAGGTTTGCAGACACTATTCGGTAAGTAATTAAGATCTCTTCTAACTCAGAATACCTGTACCTCTGCGAAGATTAGGAACCTATAATTGACTGACAACCATTTACCATTCAACCTCATTTCTTATTTCCATCGTCGCTCAGCGTCTTGCATGCTTTTAGCAATAATTTTATTCCTTATACAATAAAAAAGAAACTCCCCTGTCAAACACCAGCACGTAGCTGACAGTTTTCCCGTCAGTCTTTATTAAATTACATATCCTCACAGTTTGCCCTTATCTATAATAAAGTATCAATATTAAATAATATTTAGATCTTTACATAGAAACAATACTGCTGTTGTCACTCTGACATTATTCATTTTTCGTTTCCTTTCATAACCCTAGGCACCCTGCTGAGCGGGAATTTATAAAATAATTTTAGGCTCCTTGCTGTGCCAGAATTTATAAAATATCCAGGCATTCGCTGCCAGGATTCACACCTAGACATCCTTGTGCCAGAATTGATAAATAATTCAGACATTGTTGTGCCAGGACTCATATCCAGGCATCCTTGTGCCACAATTGATAAATAATTCAGGCATTGTTGTGCCAGGACTCATATCCAGGCATCCTTGTACCAGAATTGATAAATAATTCGGGTATTGTTGTGCGAGGATTTATATCTAAGCATTGTTGTGCCGAGATTCACACCCAGGCATCCTTGTGCCAGAATTGATAAATAATTCGGACATTGTCGTGCCAGGATTGATAAATTTCCTCATACCTCTATCCCTCCATTTAAAGATCGACAACAAAAAATTTAATATATAAAATATTTCTATAATATTAAATTAGGAACTAGAGCCACTTGAAAATATTTTAGTATTGGTACTATCCTTTCCATAAAAGAAAAGCCTTATCTATCCTTCTAATTAATAGATATTCTCGTTCCATGAAATATAGAATCCCTCAACTCCTAAACATAGTTCTAATCTTCAATTTATCTTAATAATTAACTGCACGATAGCAAACAAGTTTATGAATATTCTTGTCTATAGATTATTAACGAATATTTTCTTTCAAATAAGTTCTCTTAATCAATTAAGGCTCCTTGTCCCATAGCTGAGAACTCCGCGTTGACGGTGGCGACTAATTGCGGTAGGAATAAAAACTAACCTCTACTGCATAGGTAAAAAAAATGGTCAACGCCTTACCGCATAAGTGAACTGTTATCATTCAGTCAAACAGTTCAATCGAAATAAATGTTAATATTGCAAATGATAAAACGCGTGACTGATTCGATATATCTGATTCTAAATTATCAAACCGGTTTCATAGTCGACTCAAAAAAAATTATATATAAAAATTATATACACTACGATCAAAAAGTTCCAGGAATTGGTAAATAAAACAGATTTTTTGTTAATTTTCGGGTACATTTATTTTATCGCCTTCAAAGTAGCATCCATCTGAAGCGATGCACATATGCCAACGCTTAACCCATTCATCCATACACTTTTCATAGTCCGATGAAGGAATGGCTTTCAACTCCCTCGTCGCATTTTCTTTTATTTCATCTATGCTCGAAAATCTTTTTCCACGAAGCGGTAATTTAAGTTTTGAGAACAGGAAAAAGTCGCAGGGTGCCATATCCGGAGAATACGGTGCTTGTTGGATGGTATTTACTGCGTGTTTGGTCAAATAGTCGGCCACAATGCGTGCTTTGTGAGAGGGAGCGTTATCATGGTGCAAAATCCAAGAATTGTTTTTCCATAATTCCGGTCGTTTTCTACGCACAGCATCTCTCAAACGCCTCATTATGCCCAGATAATACTCCTTATTGATTGTTTGACCCGTTGGCAGGTACTCATAAAAACAACGTCTCGATAATCAAAGAAAACTGTGAGCATAACCTTGATTTTTGATCGACTTTGACGCGCTTTCTTCGGTTTTGGTTCATTTTCATAGCGCCACTCGGATGATTGTTGGCTGGTTTCCACATCATATTCGTAAACCCATGTTTCGTCGCCAGTAATTATGCGTTTCATCATGGTAGGATCGTCTGTTGCCTCAGAAATCATCTCCTGGGCCACTGTCTTTCGGAACTGTTTTTGGACGAAATTCAAGTCTTTTGGCACAAGTCGTGCTGCAACGCGTTTCATGCCCAAAATATCCACCACAATGTGCTGTGCCGATCCATACGCGATGTTGAGCTCACCAGCTATCTCTTTGAGGCTTGCATGACGATTTTCGAGCACGATTTCCTTAACTTTTTCAACGCTA
Source organism: Lasius fuliginosus (assembly GCA_949152495.1). Classification (NCBI taxonomy): domain Eukaryota; kingdom Metazoa; phylum Arthropoda; class Insecta; order Hymenoptera; family Formicidae; genus Lasius; species Lasius fuliginosus. The sequence continues at coordinate 10,572,803 of OX424445.1, forward strand.
TCATCGGTTGTCGATGTCGAAGGGCGTCCACTACGAGGTGCATCTTCAACTTCTTTGAGACCTTTTTTGAATGCCGAATACCACTCGTATGCCCGTGTTTTCGAGAGAGCAGAGTTTCCGTAGGCTTTTTGTAGCATTTTCAATGCATCGGCACAAGAAATATCGTTGGAAACACAAAACTTCAAACAAACTCTTTGTTCAATATTTTTTTCCATTTTGAAATGCGACGAAGTGCAAAAACTGGACCGATGTAAACAGACGCCAAACAACTACTATGATACAGATGGCGCTCACATTTAACAAAAGTGTCGGGGAAAGGTTTACAAATCCGAGAAAAAAAAATTATTCGATTCGGTAAAGCGCGCGTAATCTAAAAATACAAATTCCCGGAACTTTTTGATCATAGTGTATATTAATCAGAGTTTTAAAATAATTGACCAGAACCAGCTTCAAAGATTTATTAAAAATTCACGACGTTTCGACCATGTGGTTGTGGTCCTTATTTTTGAGATGAGTAAACATAGACTTCAAATCTTTAATCAAAAAAAGAAAACAAAGCAATTAAAAAATTCAATCATTTAAAAAGAATTAACGATAACAATTTAGATCCTTTCAAGAAAATTGATAACTCCAAATGGTTGATTAATATTAGTAGTAAAACAATACCTGACACTGTTTCTGATATCTTGAGTCTTGGTGATAACTTCGCTTTGCCGTTACAACAATCCAATAGGACTGATCGTTTAAACGGTGTTTTAAGTGTGTTGAAGAATTTCGAAGCGGTTTCATGTAGAATACCTACTGATGTTTTAACAGATGCTAGGAACTCAATTGTGCATTCGCTGCATAAGTTTCTTCGAGATAGGAAACATGTTACTTACGTAGATAGAATTTTTCTTAAAGGTTTTTCACAATGCAAAGAGTTTTTACGCAATAACAAAGACATTTTAATTACTAGAGCAGATAAAGGACAAACGACTGTAGTTTTAGACAGAACCGACTATTTACAAAAAATGCGAACGTTACTTAATAATCCCTTTAGATATAAGAGATTAAAGAAGGATCCGATAAAACCTCTCACTAATAAATTGAACTCGCTTGTTAAATCTTGACGCACTAACGGTCTCATTGATGACAGAACGTATAATTATCTTAATTGTACTAACGGTAATCTTCCACAGTGTTACGGACTCCCGAAGATACACAAGGATGGTTTCCCGTTGAGAATTATAGTTTCGTCACTTGGTAGCCCATCATATAACATATCGAGCTACATCCACAACATATTACATCGGTCTATTAAAAAACCAAATTCACACATTAAAGATAGTTGGTCTTTCGTTAAAATTATCAAGGACAGAATTATAGACGAAAGTGAGTTGATGATATCTTTAGATGTCACCTCTCTTTTTACCAACATCCCTAAAGACTTAGTTTTGAATGCGATTACAAAAAGATGGGACGACATATCAAGGGAAACTAATTTAAATTTGGCACAGTTTTTATACGCGATTGAGACCATTCTTGAGTCAACAAGTTTTTGTTTTGATGGACTATATTATGAGCAAATCTTTGGCAGTCCGATGGGCTCCCCTTTATCCCCAATCTTACCGGATTTAGTGATGGATGATCTAGAAACACACTGTCTAAAATCGTTGGGTTTTTGCGTTTCAATGTATTATAGATACGTGGACGACATCTTCGCTATAGTACCACGTACTAATGTTAATGAAATACTAACTACGTTTAATAAATACCACAAACGTTTACAGTTTACACATGAGATTGAGTGCAATTCTTCAATCACTTTCTTAAATACTACCATTATACGTCAGGATAATAAACTTATAACCAACTGGTACAAAAAACCCACATGGGCAGATATATAAATTATCTCTCCAACCACTCTTTTAAATATAAATGTAACACTATTTATAATCTTGTTGACCACGCTCTATTATTATCGGACGATTGCTTCCACAGAGATAATATCAAAACAGTTAAAGAAATTTTATTAAATAATGGTCTCCCTAAACAAATTATTAAGCAATTTATACACAAGAGAATTAATTTTTTGAAACAATGATAATACAAGTAACACCACTAATTTTGAACCTTCCGACAAAATTCCATATATTTCGTTACCATACATCAAGGATGTTACTGACAATGTTGCTTATTCCTTGAAAAATAGTGGCTTGAGAGTGGTTTATAATTTACCTAAAAAACTTAATACTATAATAAAGTGTGGGAAAGACGTACTAACTAAAGACCGAAATATGAATGTGGTTTACCAAATAAAATGCAATGATTGTAATGCCTCATATATGGGCCAGACTAAACGACGTTATCAGCACACGTTTCAAAGAACATTGCAACAATATTAAATTGCATCCGTCATCTCATTCTGTCATCAGTAAGCATAGATCGGAATTTGCGCATGATTTTGATTGGAAAACTTATAATATTTTACATAGCGAGAAACATGTAAGAAAGAGAGAGTTAGCAGAGATGTTCTTTATTAAAAAATTTGACAACACGATCAACTCACAAAAGGACACAGAATGTTTGAATAGTATATATGGCAAAATAATAAAAGTCGTCTAAATAGCTTTATCTTAATTTTAAACAGAAACTGACGATCCTTAGTTGTGACATGTTGCGGGCTTGTTTTAACTTTTTAATCTGTAACTCAACTTATATGAAATGCGATACGTTTGAATATTAATTGTCTATCAACGTTTATTTGTAAGTGGCTACCTTCTTCTTAAAAATTATTCTAATTTGTATAAACTAAAAAACAACCTCATCTAATTGTATATATGTACTTTTAGTATATTCACTTGATAAGGACCACAACCACATGGTCGAAACGTCGTGAATTTTTAATAAATCTTTGAAGCTAGTTCTGGTCAATTATTTTAAAACTCTGATTAGTTATCCACTAGCGACTGAATAATTAATTAATTGAGATATTATATATATTGTTATGTCCCTGGTTTTTGCATGAGATCACGCTCATCAAGTCTTCTTGGAAATCATAGAACGTCTCGTTGTCAAGGCGTCGTCAAGGGGGTTGTTGTCAAACAACAGCTGTCAGTTGAGAGTCTGAATTCCGCGGTCTTGGTGATCGGACGTGCGAGCTGACGATATTCCGATTATTAAATCTCTGTTATATATTTTGTTCTCGTTTACGTTCTTATTAAAGTTATTTCGTTCCTGTTTCTAAATACGTGTCTTTATTTTCCGACGCGTGTGAGTGTGTGTGAAAGACTTGTCGTTTGACTGAATCGGTCGCGCGGACGTAACATTTTGGGGGCTCGTCCGGGATTAGTCCGACGGGAGCTGAGCTTTGAATTTGTGAGAAAGTAAACCTCAGTGATGGAACAACAACAACAGGCGGGTGTTGCAAGGAAGAGAGTTCGTGTGTCCACGACGCCTCAAATAACGAGAGCAGAGCCACATAATAGAGAGGAGCCGACGCTGGAGACAATTACAATTCAATCAGCGATGCGAGAAATCCGTGAGCTCCGGGAAGAACGAGTCCGGATGCGAGCTGAATTCGATTCCCAGTTGCAAGAGCGGGACAATGAGCTTCGCAGGATGGAGGGGATACAAGCTGAATATGATTCCCAGCTGCATGAGCGGGATAATGAGCTTCGCAGAATGGAGGAAAGATTTCAGCAACGTATTGTACAGCTAAGTCCTCCCATTAATAGAGCGCAAATTCAAAATGAAAATTTACGTTTGCAATTAGATCAATTTGGTTATAAATTAAAGCCTGACTGTTATGATGGTAGTGTCCCTTTGCGCGAATTTTTAACACAATTTGATTTGATAGCGCGGGCTAACGGTTGGAATGATTCTCATAAAACAGTAGCTTTAGCAGCATGTTTGAGAGGAAAAGCGCGTTCGGTTTTAGACGGAATATTTGAAATTGAAAATTTAAGATTTGAAGATTTAAAATCGAAACTGGAATTACGTTTTGGAGAGGGGCATTTAGCCCAAACTTACTATACTCAATTTACAAATAGAATGCAAAAGATTCTGAAGATTTGGCTACTTTAGGCGCAGATTTGGAAAGACTATCGCGTCTAGCTTATCCTGAGTGCTCTCATGAAATCAGAGATAAAATTGCTTGTGCCCAATTTATAGCCGCGCTATCGGACGGATTTTTGAAAAGAACGCTTCAATTGGAAAGATTTCTTCCTTAAAATCAGCTGTTGAAAGAGCTATGGCTGTAAAAGTAATACAGGAAAATAGTTTTTCAAAAAATAAATTTAATGAGAATAATGAAAACAAAAATAACAAATTTAACAAATATAATAAATTTAACAAATTTAATAAGTTTAATAAATTTAATTATAAACAAAAGAATGAGGAAAGCGAAAAGAAAGATAAAGATAAAAAGGAATTTGAAAATAATAAAAATCAAAAACATAAATTTCAACAATCAAAAAAAGAATGTTGGCAATGTGGTGCGCAGGGGCACTATCGTTCGGAATGTCCGTCTTTGTCGGGAAACAAAGCTTAGTCGAGCTTCTTGGGGCAGGTTCGACTAAGATAGTTGATGCCCCAAAAATTTCACAACGTTTAAAGATAAATAGAATAAGTAGAATTAAAAATTTCTTTAGTTATAAGGGAAAGTTGGATGGTGAATTGTGTACATTTAAAATCTATACGGGTTCCGATGTTTCCGTTTTAAGTGAAAGATTGGTTAGAGGGCCAAAGGAGCATTTTGAAGTAGAAAATTGTTTTCTTAAATACCCTACTGGAGAGACAATTACAGTCAAATATAAAGTTATAGTTGAAATAGAGTTAGGAAAATATCTTTTGGATATTCCAGTATTAGTTGCTAATATTTCTGATGATTGAATATTAGGAGTTGATTTTCTTAAAAAAGTTAAATTAGAAAAGATTTTTGAATCAGAATTTGTTAATTCTGAAAAAGATAATAGCGATGAATTTTCTTGTTGTCGAATCGAAAAGGAAAAGGTGCCTAATTTCTTACAGACGTTTTTCGAAGAAAACTCTGAAAATTTAGCTCCCTCTCAAAAGGATATTTTTGCTGATTTCTTGGTCGAATTTCAGGACATGTTTTCAGAAGATTTAGTTGCAGGGAATTGTGAAATTTTGGAGCACACCATTGATGTAAGGGATTCTACACCTATAAAACAAACTCCTCGGAGAGTTCCATTACATCTTAGGGAGGAGGTAGATCGCATTATTTAAGAAATGAAGTCTCAGAGAGTAATTGAAGAATCTCGAAGTCCTTGGGTTTCTCCTGTAGTTATGGTGAAGAAGAAAGACGGTTCACTTAGATTCTGCGTAGATTATAGGAAGCTTAATGCAGCGACAGTAAAGGATTCATACCCGTTACCCCGGATTGAGGATATTTTGGATAAATTGTCGGGGAATTCTTGGTTTTCAAATTTAGATTTAAAAAGTGGATACTGGCAGGTAAAGGTTAACCCTAAAGATAAAGAAAAGACGGCATTTTCTGTTGGGAGCGGATTGTGGCAATTTAGAGTCATGCCATTTGGTCTTTGCAATGCTCCAGCTACTTTTGAGCGTTTGATGGAGAAAGTTCTGCGAGAAGTAATATCAAAAATTTGTCTAGTTTATCTCGATGACATTGTTTTTAGTAAAACGTTCGAGGAAATGATGGTTAATCTTAGAAAAGTTTTTCTTTGTTTGCGCATGGCAAATTTGAAAATCAATCCTAAAAAATGTTCTCTTTTTAGTAGGAAAGTAAAATATCTGGGTCATATTGTTTCCGAACAAGGAATTACGGATCCTGAGAAGATTTCTGCTGTTGAGAATTGGCCAGTTCCTCAGAATAGAAAGCAACTCCGAAGTTTTCTGGGATTTTGTTCCTATTACAGGAAGTTTATTAAAGGTTTCTCCTTAATAGCAAAACCTTTATTTACACTTACAGAACATCAAGTAAAGTTTGTATGGTCTTTATCTTGTCAAGAGGCATTTGAGGAATTGAAACAGAAATTAATTTCTTCGCCAGTATTATCCTTTCCTAAGGAACAAGGAGAATGTATTTTAGATACAGATGCTTCGAATCATGGTATTGGAGCGGTATTATCACAAATCCAGAATGGTTCAGCAAAGGTTATCGCTTATTTCAGTCGAGTTCTAAGCAAAGCCGGGAGGAATTATTGTATCACACGGCGGGAATTGTTAGCTATTATTTCATCATTAAAGTCTTTCCATCATTACTTGTATGGGAGGAAATTTCAAATTAGAACGGATCATATTTCTCTTAGGTGGTTGATGTCTTTTAAAGATTTGGAAGGGCAGCTGGCCCGTTGGTTAGAAAGATTGCAACAGTATGAATTCGAAATAATTCATCGAAAGGGACGATTTCATCAAAACGCGGATGGTTTATCAAGGCGCCCTTGTGCAGAGCTAGGTTGTATTTATTGTTCTAAAGTGGAGTTAAAAGAAAATTCTGTTGCTCGAATAATTTTGGAAAAAGAACGTTTAGTGGAATGGCGAGATAGGCAATTGGAAGATGTTATTGTTTCAATGTTTTTACGAGGGGAGGAATTAGGAGAGCATCCTTGTTGGCAGGAGGTTAAACAGGATGTTTCTGCAAAGATTTATTGGTCTTATTGGGATGCACTAATTTTAAAAGATGGAATTCTATTTAAAAAGTGGGAATCTCCGAATTTAAAATCTATAGTTTTTCAGGTAATTGTTCCTAGGAAGTTCATCAATCAAATAATGGAAGAAGCACATGATTCCGCATTTGGAGGTCATTTTGGAGTAAATAAAACGTTAGAAAAAAATATGAAAACGTTTTTACTGGGCCACTTGTAAACATGATGTGGAAGATTGGTGTCGATCTTGTAAGGTATGTGTGGCAAAGAAAGGTCCATCAGGAAAAGGAAAATCTCCTTTGCAGACTTATGATGTAGGATCTCCATTTGAAAGGATTCAAATGGATATACTTGGGCCTCTTCCGGCTACTACAGCTGGAAATCGATATTTGTTAGTAATCATTGATTGTTTTACTAAGTGGGTTGAAGCTTTCCCACTAAAAAATATTAAAGCGAAAACAGTAGCAGATGTATTTGTGAAGCAAGTTGTTTCTCGTCATGGAGTTCTATTTGAAATCCACACTGATCAAGGACGAAATTTTGAATCAAGAGTTTTTCAAGAAATAATTTGTCTTCTTGGAATTAATAAAACTAGAACAACTGCTTTACATCTACAGTCAGATGGGCAAGTGGAATGTCATCATCAGACGGTTTTAAATTATTTAGCTAAATTCATTTCAGAGGATCAAAAGGACTGGGATAATTGGATTCCTATATATTTATTAGCATATCGTTCTTCAAAACATGAGGCCACAGATGCCTCTCCTGCTGAATTATATTTTGCAAGGGATTTAAGACTTCCATTAGATTTGTTGCGAGGAAGTCCTCCAGAAAGGGAGATGGAGAATTCTTTTGAAGGTTATATTCAAAAGTTGAAAAAAGGTTAGATAAAATTCATAATTTTGCTAAGCAACGTTTAAATTTTCAATCTCTTCGTTCTAAAGTTTGTTATGATCAAAAGGCTAGGAAAATTAATTTTCGTAAAAATCAAGATGTTTGGTTTTATAATCCTCGAAGAATGGGAGGTAAATCTCCTAAATTACAAAGTAATTGGGAAGGTCCCTATAAAATTATCAGAAAGTTTAATGATGTTGTTCATGGGATTAAGAAATCGAATAGGCACAAATGTAAAGTAGTACATTCCGATAGATTGGCCCCTTTTCATAATGGCAAGAATTGAATTAAGAAATATTTGGAGCCCACGATTCACTAAAGTTATACACGCCAACTTTGATTTTAAGAATTTGTGTTTTGTTCGAGTTTCTGTAGTTAAATTTCTTTTAGAAAGAGACTGACGGAGGAAGCCTAACTTGACGACGAAAGAGAAAGAGAAGAGGAAAATTAAAAAGTAGATAAAGAAGACAAATAAACCATTAAGGACGAAGACTGCCTCACCCCGCGGTTTTCTTTCCGTGGTTTTCCCGGGGGTTTTAGGCAAATGCCGAGGCAGAGGCTTGAGAAGTCCTCTTTGAGGAACGGGTCCACGGAAAATTATCCCACTCTTGCCTGAAGATTTGGATACGAGAAGAATTTCTGAAATCGAATAAGTCGTTTGAGCCAAAGAAGATATGCAGTTCGATAACCTGTAACAACAGTTCAGGGAGAACAAGAAGACATATCGGGATCTATATTCGACAAGATTCTTAGAAATTTGCCTGTCTATAATTTGATTGTCGGGACGACAATCTTATGAAGAGGAGGGCAAGTGTTACGTCCCTGGTTTTTGCATGAGATCACGCTCATCAAGTCTTCTTGGAAATAATAGAACGTCTCGTTGTCAAGGCATCGTCAAGGGGGTTGTTGTCAAACAACAGCTGTCAGTTGAGAGTCTGAATTCCGCGGTCTTGGTGATCGGACGTGCGGGCTGACGATATTCCGATTATTAAATCTCTGTTATATATTTTGTTCTCGTTTACGTTCTTATTAAAGTTATTTCGTTCCTGTTTCTAAATACGTGTCTTTATTTTCCGACGCGTGTGAGTGTGTGTGAAAGACGCTTGTCGTTTGACTGAATCGGTCGCGCGGACGTAACAATATTATAGTATATATATATAATATATGCGTGTGCGTGCGTGCGTGCGTGCGTGCGGCTCCTTGTCTACTCTCGACGCTCCAACGCACGTGCTTTCCTTTGCGTGCGTATTTCCTTCATTCGATTTTCGTGTGAGCTACGTTCTTATTGAGGCGTACTAATTAAACGCAATATTGCAATATGAAACCAATCATCAATTTTGTCGATTTCGAGATTTTTATTGTAAATTGTGGCTGTATCAGACACAATTTATAATAAAAATCTAGAAATAAAAAAAAATTACTGGTTGGTTCCATGTTACATAACTGTGTCCAATTAATATTATCATTAACAGATTTATTGTGAAAATAAATATAGAAATAGTTCAATGTTCAAAATTTTAATATTATTTTTTAATAAAACGTTATACCTATATGAAATTTCATGCAAGCGATGCAATAAGAAAATCATTAATATCTTTTATTAAAATTTAAAATGATAAATTAAATACTATTAAATATATAATTTATTAAATATTTAATATATATAATTTATTATTTTTATATCAATGATATGTGTTATTACATCTTTATATGCAAACATAATTAACTAAGAGCCGGTTTTTCAATAATAATTTAAACTGAAATAAAAGTTTAACCATAAGATAAATTAGTTAATCATAAAATTAATTGATTCATGCCTAACACTAAATAATAATTACTCTTATTACCTCAATTTTTCAATGGCATCAACAGCAATATGAATAAGTCAAAGACATTCAGCATGCTAATATGTGAATTCAGTTCTCCACACTTATTGTATTTCATATTATGTTGCTTTTTTTAATTTTGAAAACTAATATACTTACTAGATATATAGACAGTAAACAGATATATAGACATGCTGCTATAGTACAAACGGATTGCAATCATATCTATCCATCAGAGAATAGTTATTTTGAACTCTAACAGTAAGATATAAATGCACCCATATGTACACATATGGTTTTTGTGATATAATAAAATTTACTTCGCTAAGCACAGAATGCAGATAGATGAGCAGAACGTACATGTTTAATTTATTTATAAATTATAAAATTATATTATGAACTGCGCCTAGTGCAGAATGCATTTTGTGACAATAATCACTGCGCCCAACGCAGAATGCATTTTGTGACAGTAATCACTGTGCCTAGCGCTGTATGCATTTTAATATCGTTAATTCATATTTAATCCAATTTTTTTAATATGATTGTCTTGTCTTCTATTCTCATGTAAATTTATTTGCTCGTTTTTTTCTTTTTTTTTTTTTGCTTCAATTATATATTCAGGTTCGTGGATTGGCATATTTCTTTCCAATCTAGGATCAATTAATTCTGGTAATACACAATCTTCATAAAATCGCACCAGTTTAGAAACCATATTTTCTGCCCAGAATATATCATCGCGTATAATTTTTTCCATTTTTAATCCTAATGGCGTCCATAGTGCGAAAATGCAATATTCTCGCTGCGTTATATGTAATTGTCCTTGTACTTGAAAATAGTAAATGTGATGGCGTTTCATTGTTTCATCTTTTTCGTTCTTATATAACGATTGCAGTTTCGAGACATTTGCTGCAATCGCATTCCGGTGTTAAAAATCGTGCTGCGAATGGACATTTTATTTCTACTATTCCGTCGTCTCCTATTAATCCATCTGGTGAAGCGCCTAAAAATGGTATTTCTGAATCTATAAATAATCCGCAACGCTTAATATTAATTTTTAGTTCATTTTCGATGCTTTCGCGTGCAACATCCTCATATTCTGTTCCGTGTTGCACTGATTCCACATTTAATTGTTGTGGATATATTATTGATTTCACTTTTGATGCACAAGAAGTACTCTTTCTCATTTTACATATATGTCCAAAATGAGAAGCGGTGATCATTTTCGTGCGATAATATCGCCAAATACCGCTTGCTGCTTGTTCTTTAGTTTCTTCTTCTATCTCTATTCGGTTTTTTTGCCATTCTCGTAGCATATGCATGTGTTGCGCTTTTCTTAATTCTATTTCAGCTGATGTTGCATCAGGTTTATCAGCCTGCGGACCATAATCTCTGTCTGTCATTGCACGTTTAACGTCGTGGCGTCGATCTTTTTTTTGTTACGTGCATTAATTTTTTTACGTGTATTTTCTTTCTCATTTTCAAATTCTACTGCTATTTCTCCTGGTTTAGTTCCCAGAGTATAGCTAAGGTGACTTATATGCAAGTATTAAATGCAACTACTGCAGCATTACAACGCGTTTCATATGATCCTCTTAGATCAAAATTTATTCTTTTTCCACCAATACATTTTGATATAACAGAGTTAAAAGTTTCTACTCTGTTACTGTCTTTTGTTTTGCAATAAACTTTTAGCATTCCAACTAATACATTTTAATGCATTCTGCAGCTTTTCATATAATCCACACTTTTTTAACTGTGGAATATAATTCTCTTCGTTTTCTTTCTGCGATCCATCGCAGAAATATCCTATATTTACGCATTCTTTATGCTCACCAAAAACATGACTAATTATATTGTCCATATCCATTTTTAATAATAATATTTTTTGCTGCATTGTGTTCTGCTCCTCCAAACGATACTCCACAGCTTTTACCACAGCTGTTCTAATTCTAAGTACACGATTGTCAATAACATTTCTTAATTTACCAAAACGTCCTCTTGTCTTAGCTATTTCTTTTATCTTTGATACCAAATTGCGCAATAAATGATTCCGACATTCAATTTTTTCTATGAAAATATTAGGATTTGCCTATATTATTTTTTTATATACGCTGCTATATCCATCCGCTATATATGTGGAATAAATTAATCCATGCTTTTCGATACTTGTTTTAAAACCTTCCACGATCGCATCTGCTTCCATGCTTGTGGAACTGCAATCTCTGCCCCAATTTTTATAACATCTATGATTTGCAGGTTCTTTTCCAAGTTTCTCTGCTTTTGCACAAAAGGCACAATATTTATTTCTTACAGACATATGCAGCACTTTGCCTATTCGCGCACCACATATTGTGCCTACACCTGATAAAGAATCGTACCGTCCTGTTTTGTACGATCTTTTCATCCAGTTTCCGTCACCTATTACTGTTATATATGGCATTCCATTTATTATTTCATTGCGTTGTATTGCCAATTCTCGTTTTTCCTTCACAGCAGCACTCATGCTTTCTTTAGCAGCTTTTTCGAATGCTTCAGCAATATTTTCATGTGCATTGTTATATTCTTTTTGTCCCATGCATTTAATATTCATAGCAGCGCAACTTTCCTTTAATTGTGTATATCCTGCATCAGTTAATATAGCGCCAGCTACTGCCCCTATATTTATATCTAGACTTTCTTCAGGGCGTGACTCACTCCAGACAGAGCTTTCAAAATTGCACATTCGGTATTTGAAAATGAGTCTATTTTTCAATCCATGAGTAACGGCACCGATAAATGTTAAATCACGAAAGCTGCATTCTATTCCGCGACAGTGTCAAATTTTTCGTGTAATTGTTCAAAAAGATACACTAGATCTACGATACATTTTCCTGGCATACTGCCATCGTTTACACGGCATGCATCTATATTGCTATCTATTATTAAAGTTTCATTTTCTTCACTCTCACTGTCATTTTCTAATATTTTTCCAATTCATCATTATTCAGTGTGTGTGTTATTTGTTCCTCATTATTTTCAGTATCCATTTCAATACCCATTGCAGTTAATTCATCATGCATATTAATATCTTGCAAAACTCGCTCATCTTGATCAACTAGCATTGTGTTTTCATGGATATCTGCATTTGTATTATTGTATATTTCGTCATCATTAATATTTTTTTCTGCGATTATTTCTTTATTAAAAATATCCATTTCTTGTAATCTCTGTTGTTTCCTATAGCTTTTTTACAATTTAAAGAAAAATGTACTATATATATATGTATATACACTACTCAAAACGATTAGAGGAGCGCTTAAATTTTCTGAAAAAATATTCCTTCACAATACAAAACTTTTTCCTAAACTTTTTTATTTGTCATTGTTTTTGATTTTAGATTCTAAAATAAAACTGGTCTAACAAGGAGAAATTACATGATACTATATACTAATATTGAGTAAAGAAATAAAATGCAACTTTTTCAAGCATTTGAGAAAAAATCGAAATTTAAAAATCTGGAGCGCTTTATAAGCAAATGGAGAAAAGTATTTAAACGAAGAGCGTTGGTCATATCGGTAGCGTGCGAGCTTCGTAGTATCAACGTTACGAGTTAAAGTCTCGATGAGTAAATTTTTTTTTTAAATTTTTTACATATAGAGAATGTTATTATTACACAAAATAAATAGAGATCACATAGATTAATACGGTTTGTCTATTTATTGTATATTACAAAGATGCATAAATAAATTGCGATACATAACGCAAATAAATGTGAAACATGTTATGCTTCACTTGTTTCTATGACAAATATCATTTCGCAGTGTGTACTATTCCATTTATTTTCACCGATAAATAAAAGAAAATAATACTAACGAATAAAATATGTTTTGAAACACAATCAGTAATTGCATTTATTTATTTTCGTTCAGCTATCGTAGAAATGGATTTTTTAAGCAAACGCAAACGCTAATGCATCTTTGTAATATATATACAATAAATAGACAAACCGTATTAATCCATGTGATCTATATTTATTTTTTGTAATAATTACATTCTCTATATGTAAAAAATTTAAAAAAAAATTTCCTTATCGAGACTTGAACTCGTAACGTTGACACTACGAAGCTCGCACGCTACCGATGTGACCAACGCTCTTCGATTAAATACTTTTTTCCATTTGCTTATAAAGCGCTCAAGATTTTTTAATTTCGATTTTTTGTTTTTTGACACGAAGGTTGTTTATAATAATTTCTTATGGAGTATACACAATGTTACCTTTTATTAATCCGCGACTTTCGTCTGCTTAATCGTTTAACTGATGTGCAATATTTCTTTTGGTAAACCTTGATATTAGCGCCGATCTCACCGATTTCAATGACCTTGACATATGTTGTCAAGGACATGACTCTGAGTAACTTGCAAAAAATTTTAGCTGTCGCTCGTTGTTTATTACAAAGTTATTAACAATTAAATGATATGATAAGAACACGTTATTAAATGCGATAATCTGAACTTCTCCGTGCATGAGCGTTATATATTTAAGTATTTAGTTGTATATTTAAGTTATTAATTGTATATTTAAGTAATTGCGTGGGCGGGGAGGAGCTTTAGGATTAAATCAAATTTTAGTTTTAAATCAGAAATAGGTTTGGGTTAGGTTATATTTTCCGGAAGTGGAACCCCCCGTAAGGGGGGCGGAACCAACTACGTCCACGCATATATTTTACAACGCGAAGCGAGGTCCACCCCACAATTCTTGTGTGGGTGGGAAAGTGTATGCGTGGACACAGTGGATTCCGCCCCCCCCCCTACAGGGGGGCTCCACTTCCAAAAGATATAACTAACCCAAACCTATTTCTAATTTTAAACTAAAATTTGGTTTGGGTTAGGTTATATCTTCCGGAAGTGGAGCCCCCTGTAGAGGGGGGGGGGGGGCGGAACCCACTGCATCCATGCATACACTTTACAACGTGAAGCAAGATCCAACCCACAATTCTTGTGTGCGAAATATATAATCCTGTTTATAATTGACATTTTCAGTTTTGTATCATTTTCTTTCCATTTTTAAAATATAAGCTCGGTAATTCATGCCGAAATATATGCAGTCTTATGTTGCAAGCATCGGTCGGTCACTATCTTCAATTGTTAATAACTTTGTAATAAACAACGAGCGACGGCTAAAATTTTTTGCAAGTTACTCAGAACCATGTCCTTGACAACATATGTCAAAGTCATTGAAATCGGTGAGGTCGGCGCTAATATCAAGGTTTACCTTTCTTTTTCGTGTTGCGACTCCTTCCATAAATTCTTCCGTATTCATCATACCTGTTCTCTATTATATGTATCTCACTTTCATTCACAATAATATCGGAACATTCAATATCGGTATTACGCGTCTCCATAATTAATAAACACAAATCTTACAATCGACAAAGAATAACGTTTTCGATACGAATAACGCGAGTTATGAAAAGAATTTCAATAAAACGGTGTGAGTGTAATCTTTACCCACTCGATCGCTTTTTGTTTTTTATACGTCTATGTATGTGTACGTGTACACGCGTGGACTTGTTACCGGGTTCAGTGCTCAGTTTCTGGCGAAGATGAAGTGCATGCAAATAGACAGCGGTAGAGATAAGAAGGAAGAAGAAAATAGAAGAAAGAATGAGATAGAGAGAAAGAAAGAGGAAGAGAAAAGAAGAGAGAGAAAGAAAAAAGAGGAAAAGGAGAACGAAGAGAGAGAGAGAGAGAGAGAGAGAGAGAGAGAGAGAGAGAGAGAAGGGAAAGGTTAGTACATTTTATTGTTTTATGATTAGATTATTATAAAAGCCGATTTCGCTTCTCTTTTATGTTCTATATTTTATATAATAAATTGCACACATATTTTTTTACGGCTTTACTTTTAATAAGACGTTTAATAAATGTTTAATAAATAATAACATGAATAATATATGAATTACAGATTAGAAATAGAAAAACGAGAATGGAGAAGGCAGGAGGAAGGAAATGCGAGAGAAGAAATGAGCGTAGAAGGAAGCTCACAATCGGAGGAAGAGAACGTGACTGAAAACGTAGAAAGAATAAGGAAAAGAGGAGGAAGAAAATTAAAAGAGAGAAATAAAAATTATGTATATTTCTCAATGCAATATAAATTTATATGTATATTGCATTGAGATCATCTTTTAATTGTAATAAAAATGCAGTTAAAAATTTTTTTGTATCTTTAAAATTAATTTATTTGTTGCGTTTTCTATGCAGATACTATTCATCAAGAGCGCAAAAAGGAGAATGGAGAGAAGGAGGATGGAGAGGAGGATGGAGAGGAGGAAGATGGAGAGGAGGATCATGGAGAGGCGTATGGAGAGGAAGAGGACGTGGTGCCGGGAACATAATGGCTGCGTTCAGCAAGTCTCAACTAGTTCCAACACGTTGCAATAACCGTTGAGCGAGCGGTTACCAATTGCTGAACGACTCTTGTGTAAGCTCTTAAGTCACGTGACTTTACCGTTTGTTTACTAGTGTCTTCTGTGTGGCATAGGTTAGGTTCGTTTAGGTTAATTATATATAGTTAATTATATATTTGTCATTGGTGTTGTTTGTTCGGCGAACATGGATTTATTAGATTTGGCATTATTCATTGCCATCGACGATGCAGAAATAAGAGGTGTAGAAATACGTAGAAATATCATACATTTCATAGCGGACGAATTAAACGAACCATTGCAGAATAATTTGTTACAAAATGAACGCAGAATACGATCAAAGAATGAAAATTATTATGAAATAATTGTACCACGATACACCGATCATTTATTTAAAGAACACTTTAGAATGTCTAGAATCACGTTCGAGGTATACAAAAATATTATAACTTTATTATATATTTGTTAAGAAATTAATAATGACATACTAATTTTCGCTTTGCTTATTTTTTTACAGAATTTGGTAAACATAATTGGACATGCAATGCCTTTTAATCATAATCCTGTAGATTTAAGAAAAAAAAGTAATGTTTACTATATGGATTTTGGCAAAGCCAGAAAGTTATCTGGCTGCTGGAGATCGGTTTAATTTGGCAAAAAGTACTGCTCATGGTATAGTAAAAGAAATTACAAATGTATTAGCCGATATATTACCAAATTATGTAAATTGGCCGGATGCAAGAATGTGTGAGATAGCCTCAACAGTAAGTTGTTTGTAAATTATTATTATTATTATTATTATTATTATTATTATTGTAAATTATCACAGATATTTAAAAGACGTTCTCATGGTATCCCAGGCGTAGTAGGTGCTATTGATGGGTGCCATATACCATGCAAAGCTCCTATAGACAATGCTAACGATTTCTACAATCGAAAAGGTTTTCATTCTATTATCCTACAAGGTAATATTTTTTATTAAAATTTAAAAACTTTTTATTAAAATTTAATTCTTGTATATAATTTTGCTCTCTTTTTAAAACAGGTATCTGTGATCATAAAGCACGCTTCATAAATATATTTGTGGGATTACCAGGACGCATGCACGATGCACGTGTATTTAGACAGAGTGAAATTTTTCAAAGGTTAACACATCACCTGTTACCACCTAATTATCATATAATTGGCGATGCGGCATACCCATTAAAAGTTAATTTATTAACACCTTATCGAGACACGGGCCATCTAACTAGAGCTGAAATAATATATAATACTAGATTGTCTAGTATAAGATCAATAATAGAACGAGCATTTGGCTTATTGAAGTGTAAATTCCGCAGGTTAAATTATTTAGACATTGCAGATTTCGATTTTGGAAACAAAATGATAGGAGCAGCCTGTGTTCTGCATAACTTTTTAATAGAACATAACGAAATCAATTTTGAAATTAACGAAGAAGTATTAGAGGAAGAGCAGGAAGAGGTAGCAATGGAGAGAGAAGAAGTAGCAAATAATGAAGCGATAGACAAAAGGAATAGAATATCGGAATTATTAATATAAAATAGAAACACTTAATTGTACAAATTGTATTAAACTCTTTTATTGTAAAATATATCTTATTATTTATATCATATATTGCACAAAAATATTTAAAAATGTTTTTGCATATAAACTAATATACTTTAACAAAGGTTATAAATTTAATCTGACAACACTGGCTTAAGTGTGATAGTTGTTAATATATATTTAACGTTTCGACCATGCGGGATGTGGTCCTTTTCAAAATACAATTAGAACAACCTAGAAAGGCCAATATAAATAAAGTTAGACAATTTATATAAAATGACAAAAACAACAAACTAGAAACTTACAAGAATTACAACATTTTATCTTCAGGATGCGAGTGTAAATTATAAATTCGGAGAATATTCACTTATGTCAAATAAATAAAGGCGAGTACAGTTTATGTCAAACTGCCTCGACAGAGCGATCTTTACTAAGATGTAACGAAGGCGAAATACAAAGTATATAAAAGGTCACATTAACTTCTAAACAAACAATCAT
Organism: Lasius fuliginosus; assembly: GCA_949152495.1. NCBI lineage: Eukaryota > Metazoa > Arthropoda > Insecta > Hymenoptera > Formicidae > Lasius > Lasius fuliginosus. The sequence continues at coordinate 10,590,602 of OX424445.1, forward strand.
ACGTTGTGCTGAAATTTTCCGTGTCTTTTTGTAAATTAATCGTTGAATTTAATTTAATAAAGTACATTTCGGCGATTTCTCTTTTCTTTCTGTGATTTTCTTTATGCAGGACAGAAGGATTAGACCAATCGAATTCATGGTCAAAATTAAGTCTGTGCTCACTAACAACAGAAAAATTACTCGATGAATTCTTGATATTGCGTCGATGTTTATTAATCCTTATACCGAGATGTCTTTTTGTCTGTCCTACATAAATCGAATCACACATCTTACATTTAATACAATAAACTACGCCTGTTTGCTTATTAATATCTAGAATGTCCTTGCCACTTTTTATCAAGCAATTTAATTTTTTGGGGATTGTAAATATTACATTAAATTTCTTTTTTCTTAAAAACTGATAAATATCATTGAATAACGATTACAATATGGAATGATGATGTAATTTTCCTTGGAGTTTACAGTCGAGACCTCATTTGTACCTTGATTTTCATTACACGTCGAGTGTTGTACCTTATAGACTCTATCAGTGACATGTTTTTTAATGAGGTTATCAGGGAAACAATTGTTTTTCAAGATATTCGTCACAGTCTTTAAATTGGAGTCATGAAACCGTTGATCAGACAATAATAATGCATGGTCGATTAGATTAACAATAGTATTAATTTTGTACTTAATTGGATGGTTAGAGAAATAATTAATATATCTTCCTGAGAAGGTTGGTTTTCTGTACCAGTTAGTTATGAGTTTGTTATTATCCTTGCAGACAGTTGTATTTAAGAAATTGAGAGAATTGTTAAGTTCAGTCTCATAAGTAAATCTTAGTCTCGGATGATAACTATTAAATACGTCGACCACAAACAATATATATTATAGTTGTTAAATATATATTATAGTTGTTAAATATATATTAACAACTATCACACTTAAGCCAGTGTTGTCAGATTAAATTTATAACCTTTGTTTTAACATTCCTGGCGAACGAAACTATTTCTATCGTTAATATACTTTAAGTTACTCTTAAAATAATAGAACTTAACATTTTAATACTAGAGATAATAAAGACACCATTTTCAGGTACAAATCAATATTCTTTTCATCATTAAAGCACTAGAACTTAACATTTAAATATCATGACAGATAAGAAACGACGTTTTCAGGTACGAAGCAGTACTTTTATATCTTTAATCTAATATATCTTTAAGACAACAAAACTAAGTTAATTTCAATAGATATAAATCAGTACTCTTTAACATATCCGTAAAACAACATAACTAAGTTCATATTTCAAAAATAAAAACATATAAGGAAACCATTTTCAGTACAATCAATATGTTCACATACCTATAAGGCAACATCAGTATTAATCACAGTCAGTATCATTTCCAAGAGAATATCTTTTAATAATGCATTTCGTTCTTTAATTATATTATTATTTTCTTCTTGTAAAGTATTACTATGCATTATCGTGTCTTGCAGCTTCTTTATTTCTTGTATTCTACCGCTTTCTATGTCAAGTTGTTTTTTTCGTAAAGACGATAGCATCTTCATTTTGCTTCTTTTATTTTCTTTATTGGAACACGATGGTGATTGTGGCTCTGACGTTGATAGTGCAGTGGATACCATTTGATTTTGCATTGGACTCATTGACTGGAACATGAAAAGGTTCTATTTACTTCATTACTGGTTTCATAATACATAGTGAAGATGATAAAGAGTTACCTTATCATTAGTTTCAGAAGGCTTAGTTTGTTCATCTGTTGATGTGGATGGCATTGAATTTTCATCTGTTGATGTGGATGGCATTGAATTTTCATCTGTTGATGTGGATGGCATTGAATTTTCATCTGTTGATGTGGATGGAATTGAATAGACCATTGAAGATAATGTTGGTCCATGATTTATAGTTGCATCATTTCTGAATATATCTTCAAAGATATCAAAATATTCTCAATGCACGCGGCCTCTTCCAGTGCTGCTTTTCTTATTATTATCCTTTATTGTACGATATGACTTTTTCATATTACGCATCTTTCTATCTAATGCATCTTCGTTTACGTTGTAACCTTGTTCCGACATTATGTTGCATATTTCGGTCCATAAACTCTTCTTTCGTATTTTGGGATCGCGGAACTGCTCTTTTTTTTCAAAATATGCTTGTAAGAACAACTTCGTTGCTTGCTTTGTCCACGTAAAGGTTGAAACTAGAAATAAAAGTAAATAAAATATTTTAGAATCTACATCATAACAAATATTTCATATATATATATGGGCGAGTTTTTTAATTCATTGATGGACTAATCGCATGATGCACAAATACAACACGTGCTGTATTTGCGCATCATGCGATTAGTCCATCGATGAATTAAAAAGCTCGCCCTATATGTAAGGAGCTTCGTAATTAACGGATGAAGCATAGGAAAGGGTCAGGAAAGAAGGGCGAACTACAGGGATTTGTTCTCAGCGGTGTAATGAGTCTTTGTATAACACGTGTATGGCACGCAGTTATTTTATCTCTGTGATAAATATAACAGTATAGTACATTACACGTGTCTTAGACTCATTACACCGCTGAGAACAAATCCCTGTTGTTCGCCCCTCTTTCCTGACCCTTTTCTATGCTTCATCCGTTAATTACAAAGCTCCTTATATATATATGTAATATTTAAAAATCTTTTTATAATTAGTTGTAAGTATCATACCTTTTTCTTCTTCTGCAATGCATACTGTTTCTTGCGAGGGCATATTTTCTTTAAAATATGTTGTAAAATAGTTTGGATCTATGGAAAGTAAAGCATTATAATTTATAGGTTATCATATACATATATTTTAGAAGCAAAAGATGTAATAATATTATAGTTTCACATACCATTTTGTAATTTGTTGTGCACATCACTTGGTGCAACGACAATATATGTAACATTATCAAAAGTGTAATGTTTCTCAAATTCATTATCAGGCGTGACACCTTCGTTAGCCATCTTACATGTTACAACTTACAACACGTTGAACGTAGGTAGCGAACTTGAAATATGCTGGAAAAAATGGCGTCCGCTCAGTAAACACGTTGAGCATCGGGTATTGATCATAGCACGTTCAGCAGCTTTTTAGTCAACCGTTGTACAACTGTTGCGCTTGCTGCACGCACCCAATGAGACGCGGAGGAGCAACTGGCCCTGTTTATATTTTTAATTATAATTGAAACATTTTTAAATAAATTTAAAGTTAATTATATAATAGAGAATTTCAATTAATTATAATAATTAAATTCCAGTTTTAATTATATATATGTACTATTATATGTTTTTAATCAATTTTAATCGTACAACAATAGGTTCATATGATCGTATAATACAATAGTATGTATTGTATAATTAAAATTGATTAAAAACATATAATAATACATAAATACATATTAAATACATTGCACAATAATATATATATGCAAAACATCTACGTTACTAACATGTCAGATGTGTCATGTCAGCCATAAGTTTCGACATATTACCCACATGTCAAAAATAATCAGAATTTTCGTGCAGCGCCTCATCGCTGCAAATCGATAAACTAAAAGGCGTGAAAAGTGACGTCTTGACAGCGAGAAATGACATGCAGAGAATTTTTGCGTGCCATTTCGTAATTATTCATTTAATATCAGTTCTGTGACGTGGGATGTATTTGTGAAACCCATAAAATTGTCCGAAAACTAAGCTTAACAAGGAATGTGTTGTGAGTTAGCCATTAAGGCTAGAATCGAGATATCGATTACCAGAGTGCTCGATAGATCGACAAAAGCGAGACACATAATGGCAAGCACGTAGTAAACAGATTCTACGAACATTGTACTGTAAATATGCAACTCGTAATTAAAATTACGTATATTTGGTTAAACTGAGTTTGCTTTATTACTGGACACACAACATGGTGACAGCGGTTTACTAATTTGAAGCTAAAAAAGGTACTGAGTAGTATTTGAAAAAAATAACCTAAAGAATAAGGTTACAATGGGAACAATTACGATGGGATCTTTGACACCGTTATGCATTGTCGGCGATATGGCAGTTAATTGGAGAAAATTTAAGCGGCAGTTCATCACATTTATTGATGTCTATCATGAGAACGCTTCTGAAAGTAAAAAAGTTGCCATCATGTTACATTCGGCGGGTGATGACGCGGCAGAAGTATTTGAGTCGTTTCAATTAAATGAAGAAGACAGGAAGAAGTTAAACACAGTACTGCAAAAATTTGAGGAATACTATGTACCGTCAACAAATGTAACATACCAACGGCATTTATTTTTCAATCGCCGGCAAGAAGTCAGTGAAGCATATGAGCATTACATGGCTACGCCAAAAAACATGAGCTTAACCTGCGAGTTAGGAGAGTTAAGAGACAGCCTAGTTAAAGATGTGTTTATCAGTGGGATACGAGACAAACACATCCAGGAAAAACTACTCAACACAGCTGATGTGGATATCAACAAAGCTCTTGTGGTTTGTCGAACACATGTTACGATAGCTAATCAAGTTCAAAGCATTAAAATGAAGAGTGATAAAGAGGAGTCAAATCAATCAATCAAACAAGAACCCAGTATTGAAGTATTAAAGAAGAACAAAGGAAGAAACGCAGGGGATACTCGACCTGGCGCTAGGAATTCATTCAGTAACTCTAGTCAAGAGAAGAAAGTGAACTGCAAATTTTGTGACTACAAACACTTGTATGGAAGGTCTCCAGCGTTTGGAAAAGAGTGCTCAAATTGTAATAAACGCAATCATTTTGCCAAGGTTTGTAATGCTAAGAAAAAAACGGTGGATGCCCTAAAAGAATTGAAGTCGGAGGATGAAGAAGAGGAGTACATGGTTGAAGAACTTCAAGTCTCAGCGGTTTGCGATACAAAACAAAGCTCGAATGATTGGTATATTGTAAGTTTTTCAGTTAAAGGACGAAAGGTAGAATTTAAATGTGATTCGGGTGCGCAGGTTAATGTATTTATCCTCAAACAATGATTAAAGCTTGGTGTTAGCTCTAGAGATTTAATAAAAACAAAATCAGTGATTACGTCATTCACTAAAGACAGACTACCGGTTGTGTAGGGAAATGTAACTTGCCGTGTAGATATAAGGCGATTGATTATTTGGTTGAATTCTATGTTGTTGATATTGACTGTTTTAATATTATAGGACTGAAAACTAGTGAACAGCTAGGATTTATTGTCAGAATGGAGACAATCTCGAAGGATGTAAAATGTTGGGTTCCTGCGGAATACAGGGAGCTGTTTAATGGTCAGGTGGGATACATTCCTCAAAAAGTAACAATTAAAGTAGATCCTAAAGTGAAACCAGTGGTGTTGCCAGCACGAAGAATTCCGTATGCTTTACTACCGCGGGTCAAGGCAGAATTGGATAGAATGCAAAAAATGAGCATTATTGAGTCAGTGACTGAACCTACGGATTGGGTTAGTCAAATGGTTATTGTAGGTAAAAAGGACGGATCCTTAAGAATTTGTTTGAACCCTCAGCCACTAAACAGAGCTATTAAACGAGAGCATTTTCCGTTTCCTACCATTGAAGAGATCTCAGCTAAATTGTCAGGAGCTAAATATTTTTGCAAACTAGATGCACAATCTGGATTTTGGATGTTACCACTAGATAAAACCAGCTCAAAGTTATGTACGTTTCAAACAGCCTGGGGAAGATATGCTTTTAAGAGGTTGGCGTTCGGGTTAAATTGTGCTCCAGAAATTTTCCACAGAGTAATTTCACAAACTTTTGAGAACATTGAGAATGTCCTTTCCTTTCAAGATGATATTCTATTGTGGGCTAATTCAAAGGAAGAGTTACAGAGTGTTTTAGGTAAAGTATTAGAAACAGCCAAGGCACGGGGCATAAAATTTAATCCAAAAAAATGTGTTTTCGGTGTGGAGAAAATTAGTTTTTTGGGCCATACTTTTAGTCACAAAGGAATGTCGGTAAAAGGTCACGAAAAGGTGAAGGCAATTAAAGAAATGAAAGATCCGGTAGATAAAAAATCACTTCAAAGAGCGCTTGGGATGTTTAATTATGTCTCTAAATTTATTCCGAATTATTCAAATATTAGTGCCCCATTAAGAGATATATTAAAAAATGATGTAGAATTTGTATGGACCAGTTATCAAGATAAAGCATTTAAGCAGTTAAAAAAGTTAATTACTGAAGCTCCAGTGTTAGGATATTATGATTCTAATAAGAGTTTGAAATTAAGCGTTGATGCTAGTTCGGCAGGACTTGCGGCTACGTTAATTCAAGAGGGTCGGCCTATTGCATATGCCTCACGAGCTCTAACTGAAGTTCAAACAAGATATTCACAAGTAGAAAAAGAGTTATTGGCAGTATGTTTCGGGGCTGAGAAGTTCAGACAATATATCTTGGGAAGAGATCTGGTACAAGTTGAAACAGATCACAAACCCTTAATTGGTATTTTTAATAAGTCTCTACACAAGATTCCAACCAGATTACAAAGAATGATGTTAAAACTACAACCGTTTCGTCTGACCATTAAACATGTTCCGGGTAAATATTTGTATATTGCAGATATGCTGTCTAGAGATTTTTCTATGGCTAGTTGTGATAATCAAATGGAATTTGGTGAAGACTTAGAAATGCAAGTGGCAATGCTCATTGAAAACTTACCAGTAACTGTAGAAAATTGGAAACTAATTTCAAAATACTCTTCAGAGGATTTTCTCTTGACAAAATTGAAGCAATACATTTTGAAGGGTTGGCCAACAAATTATAAAGATGTTGATGAGATACTTAGGCCATTTTTTGGGTTCAAAGACGAGTTAGTAGTTATTAAAAAACTGATATCTAGAGGAGATAGGATTTTGATTCCAGTTGCCTTAAAGAAATACATGCTTGACAAGTTACATACGGGTCACCCAGGTATAAACAGAATGGTCAAGAAAGCAGAATTGACGATTTACTGGAGAGGAATTAACCAAGATATCTAGAAATATGTCAAGTCGTGCAAAAGTTGTCAGAAATTTCAAGATAGTCAAATGAAACAGGTTATGAAGTACAAAAAAGTTCCGGAACTTCCATGGGCGGAAGTGGGTTGTGATATATTCGAACTAAATCAAAAATACTATATAGTTGTAGTAGATTCGTTATCAAATTATATCGAAGTTGTATCCTTAGGTGATTTGAAAAGCTCTACAGTGATTGAGAAATTGAAGACAATTTTTGCTAGACATGGAATACCGTTGATATTGTATACGGATGGAGCGTTGTGCTTTGATTCTGAACTGTTTAGACAATTTACTAAAGGTTGGGATTTTATCCATATTATATCTAGTCCCCATTACCCAAAATCCAATGGGTTAGCAGAAAGTGCGGTTAAATCAGTGAAAAAACTGTTTAAGAAAGCATTCGATGCTGGAGAGGATCCATATTTGGCTCTCTTGAACTTGAGAAATACTCCTCGGAGCAATGTTCACGCTCCTGCTTCCATGTTAATGGGCAGAAATTTGAGAACTAATATTCCGTGTTCGTTTAAGTCATTAGTTCCTAAGATAACGTATAAAGAGGATAGAAAGTTATTGGAACAAAGTAAAATTAAAACGAAACTATATTACGACAAAACAGCTAAAAAGGAAACGAAGTTACAAGTTGGAGAACCGGTGTGGTTTCAAAAGATTCCAAAAGCTACGTAAACTCCAGGAACAGTTCAAGCAATCGGATCCACTCCAAGATCGTATGTGATTCAGGGAGCAAATGGTGGAGTTTATAATAGAAATAGTATTCATGTAACTCCAAGAAAAAGCTCACCTGATATTAGTCAAACGGATTTGTCTGTGCAAGGAACGAGAGAAGCAAGCGATCAGACTGTAGCTAGTACTCCAGCGGGGGACCGAAAAGAAACGGTGTTAGGTGAGAACCGCTGTGATAATTCACCGTATGTAACGAGGGCTGGACGTACAGTAAAAAAACCAAAGATATTTGACAATTAGATTTATAAGGATTATTAGTAAGACTGTAGGAGAATTATAACTAAGGTTGCTCAAATATAAGGAAATGGGCGAATGTGGTTTTATTTTCAGTTTTAACAGTAACTTACATATTTAAAGATAGAGTTCAAAAATAGCGTTTAAGTGATAGAAATTAAGATTGTTAAAAAGTCAAAGTCATTTAAGATGTTTAAAGTTATCCGTTATTTTGTTTGGTTTAGATTAAGTGTACATTTAAGAGGGGAGGTGTTGTGAGTTAGCCATTAAGGCTAGAATCGAGATATCGATTACCAGAGTGCTCGGTAGATCGACAAAAGCGAGACACATAGTGACAAGCACGTAGTAAACAGATTCTACGAACATTGTACTGTAAATATGCAACTCGTAATTAAAATTACGTATATTTGGTTAAACTGAGTTTGCTTTATTACTGGACACACAACAGAATGTATTATGTGGAAGGAACATTTTTCACTTCTTTCCACAGCTGTCAAATCGCATTTTACCTCGCATGACTAGGCTTACTTTGACACTCATTTTACGACTATTTATATACTTTCAAGAGAAAAGCTTAGTTTTCGGACAATTTTACAAGTGTGCTAAAATGTTCCGTTGCGATGTTTTATAGAAATATCTTTTTCTTTAGAAATGGCACGCAAAAATTCTCAGCATGTTATTTCTCGCTTCTGACGTCACAGTTTCAATATGGCCGCGGCGGGGATCAAGGAGCCTTAACTTTAATATTTCAAATTTTGCTTTCAAGATTTTCTTTTAAATATCCAGTAACTATTACTTAAAATTCTATTAACTTTAATTCAATCACATTTATTTAATCTTTTGTCATCCTACTACATACTCCCTTGTAGATGGTTAACCCGGCATACAAACGAACTATCCGAAAGAAGCGAAAACATAGAGCCGGCAAAAAGACACGTATTAATCGGCTTGTCTCACATTTACGTTGGCTCAAACGACAAGCGTACAAAGCCAAGTTTCATGCCGATTGAAAAATTCTCTTTGACTCCGGACACTTCTACATCTACATCTCAATCTGAAACACCTACTGATTCCCCTCAGAAGATATTTAATTCAGAAACTAAGTCCAACACGGAAATCATCAATAACTCTAAAGTGAAATTACCAATATTAAATGATCCTAATGGCTTAAAACCATATTTATCAGAATTAATAATATTCGAAAAATCCTATCAAAACATAACTTATCAAAAGGAAACCATTAACGAACACAATCAAATAAAACCTTTGCAGGAAAATTTAATATCTCGGTTAATATCACAAGTACCCGAAGAGTATCTTTACATAGATAAATACGCTCAATACCTAGATTCTTAATTGATCAATTACCTTCACACTTTTACGGTATACTTAAAACTTTAATAATCATTATTTAATACACCCAAAGACAAATTTATAAGTATTCTGTAAATTACAGATGAAACCTTTATATTCTGAAGAAGAAATTAACACTATAGTAGCTAATGAACCTGATATAATTTTTACAATAATACGTGGACTGATTGACGACTATTTTGACGGATATAGATATTTGGATATAGATCAATTAAATCACTCCTTTAGAAAATCTCTAAAACCCTGAAACGCATATTGGCATTTACATACGCACATATACAGTGTCACGTCTGGGTGACCCTTTTTCTCACTATTTTAGATAGTAAGAGAAAGAAAGCTCTCTATATTTTGAAGGGCAACCTGCTTATACCGATTATACCCTAGGGACGTCGAGAATAAGGACCGAGGTAATCTAGGAAAGTGAAGTGAGGTTTGGAGTCGATTGTGTATCTTAAAACGAAGTGAAAATTATAAAAGTGAACAGATTTACTAGATTTCGACAAATGAAATCGTAGATACTCTAGTGAATTTCCTCACTTTTGTAATTTTCACATCGTTTCAAGATACACAATCAACTAGTGCGTGTAAATGCCAATATGCGTTTCAGATTTAGAGATTTTCTAATAGAGTGATTAATTGATCTATATCCAAGTATCCGTCAAAATAATCGTCAATCAGTCCACGTATTATTGTAAAAATTATATCGGGTTCATTAGCTACAATAACATTAATTTCTTCGTCAGAATATAAAGGCTTCATCTGTAAGTTACAGAATACTTATAAATTTATCTTTGAGTATTTTAAATAATGATTATTAAAATTTTAAGTATACCGTAGTGACGTGTAATCGATCAATTAAGAATCCAGGTATTGAGCGTATTCATCTATGTGAAGATACTTCATTGGATACTTGTGATATTAATTGAGTATTAAATCTTCTTGCAAAGATTTTATTTGATTGTGTTCACTTAAGCTTAAGGTTTCCCTTTGATAAGTTATATTTTGATATAATTCTTTGAATGCTGGTTGTGCGAGAGCGGAAGGAGATTTGACGCGGTCTCAGGTCGTGACAAAGAAAAGAAGAGAGAGCACGTAACACGGCACAAAATTCATGTATTAAAAAAAAGAACAAAATAACAAGAAATAATAAAAGAACAAAAAAAAGGTTATATAAGTGGATAAAGAGCATAAGCTTCGTTAATATTTTAATTACGGTCCGCGGGCGACGGAAAGAAGGAGCGCGTAACGTATTAGACGGGAAATTCGACTATCTTTTCACCGAGCAAGTTACTTCGAAAGTGAGTCGACGGTCGCTCGGGAGGAGGTTTTATACATTAGGTTTTCTCGAAGCTTCGAGATCTTTTGAATTTCAGTTATAACAAAGGAACGAGACGTTTTTGAGAGAGGCTTATTGTCTTTCTATTTTTGTTTTTGTCCCCTCTGGAACGACCGAGGCTCGTATCTTTTCGATCGGGAGTGCGTTCTTGTGCGCGAGAGAAGGTAAGCTTAGCTCGGTGGGAGCGCGGAGCGAGGGGCTCGCCTAACAGCTGATCGCTATACGTGGTCTCTTTGAACTCGCGTTTTTCGCAACGATTTAAGATTTCAGAAATAGAAGCTTGGACATTTATCGGTTAATTTTATTTAAGCTAAACATTATGGTTTATTGATTGCAATGATTATTAATGCCAATTTTGGACACTGGTGAATATGATTTTAAGCCGTTAGGGTCATCTAATATTGGTAACTTAACTTTAGAATTATCAATGATTTCAATATTGGACTTCGTTTCTGAATTAAATATTTTCTGAGGAGAACCAGTAGGTATCTCAGATTCAGATGTAGTTATCCACGAGATTTTTTCAGTAGGCTCAACGCGAGACAGAGTTTTGAATGCCTGTCGCTTGAGCCAACGTGAATCTGAGACGACGCGACTGGCATGCGTCTTTTTACCGGCTCTATTCTTCCGCTTTTTCTGGTTAGTTTGTTTGTATGCGGGGTTAACCATCTAAAAGGGAGTATGTAATAGGATGATAAGATTAAATAGAAATCGCAAAATTATATTTGATAGAAATTTAAATAAAGATTATAAAGACTATTATAAAGATTATAAAGATTATAAAGACTATTATAAAGATTATAAAGATGATAAAGACAGAAGTAAATATTTGAGAGAAAATCTTGAATACAGAATTTAAAATAATAAAGTTAATTGGTCAAAAGGATTTATCCGATAGATAAATATTGATGATCTAGAGACTAGATGAATTCATAAACTTATTTATTATCTGTTTCGAAAACGATCAAGGATGCCCTCGAGGTTCGTTTTTGTGTGTGCCGGGATCACCCTGATCGGGGCGCGAAGCGCGAGGCAGAGAGCGGAAGCGAAGGAAACGGAAGGAAATGATATCGACGAATAACTGACAAATTAATATCACTCACGAAAAAAGTATATTTACAATCGAAGTAAATTGAATTACACAAAAAAACACAAAAAAACTAAAAAGAAAAGTTTATGTACACCGCGAGAGTGAATTGCGCGCACATCCGGCGAAGTCCGTTCTAAAAAGATCGAACGGACATCTTGAGTCGCTTCTGTTGGAGCTGCGATTACGCGACGGAAATCTTGCCGAGCACCTGATGCAGCACTCACCGATCGGAAATCTTGATCGCGAACGTCGGATATCTTGAGCGCGTCGCAGCAAACGATCGCGAACGCGAGAATACGGAAATCGCCGGGTCGTACAAGACTCAATCCAAAACCGCACCAGGCGGAAACGCTCTCTTACTCGGAATCACTCACAATCACCGGAACACCGTAACAATGATTGTTGCGTCTTATCATTAATTTTCCTAATAATTAAATATAAAGACAGAGGCGATTCGGTTTAAAGAAACTAAAGAGATCGATCAAGTTGATTAATCGGGAAACTGAAGTCGCGAAGCCCGTCCGGATTTCTAATAACTAAGTTAATAAAGTATCCGCAATGGAAATTGATTTTTGATATCGATAAATTCACTCAATTCGTCTTTACGCGACGACCGAAAGTTGGCGCAGACCGCGTAAATAATAGAGATGTTGATTTTCGCGCGACGACCTTTGTTGGTGCAGATCGCAGTGAAAGAAAAACCAAGAGCTGAGTTTTGTACGTCTGTCTCACACTGTACGTAAAACGGAAGAGAGAGTATTAATTCGCCACGAGGTAGTTCGTTTCCGATAACCTTGAGGTGGGGATGAGATATGCTTCTTGGATCACGCTGATTGATCCGCGAATCGATCGAGTTGCGCTGTTGACGGAAATACCGTGGTCGCGAGTTCTTCGCGTGCTTGCGTTGCGCAATACTCCAATTTGGAGATTACGCGTGCGCCTTCGGGACCTTCCTTTGGGACCACGCAAGGCTCACCTAAGTATCGATTATAGGATCCATTCCGAAGCCTGACTCACCGCAGGCGCGAGTTCCCCGTCGCCCGCGTCAAATTAATCAATTTTAAGAATTTTAGTTTCTTAGAGCGATTCGCCTCGGCGCTCTTCTTAATATTATCATATAATTATTAAAATAAATTAAAGATTATAATTCGTTAAGGAGTTACAGTATCCTATACTTCATAGAACAAAGTTGTTTATTAATTAGAGGGATGGATAAGGGTACTTTTATAGAAAACAGTATTGATACTAAAATTATATTTTCATGTAGTTAAAGAGAAAAGGTTAAGAATGAAAGATGTCAAGTCGGAGCATAACGTAGGATGCTCGATGACAGGGGAAGAGTATACTGAGTGTTGAATTTATGCGGAACGAATCCTAGCATAGCATAGGGTGCTTGGATTTTATCAATCCTAGTATAGCATAGGATGCTCGGTTGATTTTACAATCCCAGCATAGCATAGGATGCTCGGTTGATTTTACAATCCCAGCATAGCATAGGATGCTTGGTTGATTTTACAATCCCAGCATAGCATAGGATACTCGGTTGATTTTATAGTCCTAGCACAGCATAGGGTGCTTGGTTGATAAAAGTATTTGTTGATCGGGCAAAACGTAGGATGCTCGATTACAAATGACCCGGGAAAAAATGATCATATCTAATTAGATAAAATCAGATCAAATTATATCTGATCAGATCTTGATTTTTATCCGATTTAATATGATTAGATCTGACTAGATATGGGGCACATCCGAACAAATCTAAATAGATCTGATTGAACTTATTATATATGGTATTTTCTGCTAAATACCATGTATATTCTGTTGAAAGTACTCGGTGTCTCAGATCTGAGGAGATATGATCATATCTAATTAGATCTAGTCAAATCTGGTAAAAAAAGCGATCAAATTTTGAATTTCCCGAGAAAAAATGATTAGATATAATCATATATGATTATATCTGGTATATAATTATATACACAAAACAAGGATTTGCTAACATGACTTGACGTCAGATTGTTGGCAGAAACCGAGCAAAATATGCACGCGCGCAATCTGACGGCAAATTGGCAGCAGAAACCGAGCAGAATCTGCAGCTTTTATCCATTTATAAAATTTATTAAAATAGTGTAGTTTATTCGCTTACCGCTATGCGGCGCAATATTCACTTTCTATATCCGTATTCGAATTCTTGTCATGAGCGTATAAAAAGCTTGCAAAATGCGGTTAATAACATATGTAATTATTTCTATCAGTTTAATTTCTAATACGATTTCCGTACAGGGAATTCAGATATTGAACTGATTTTTGGAAAATCGGACAGATAAATGTTTAATTTTCATTTATTCGGACAATTTCTGTATTCTATTAATACAAATATATATTTTTGGATCTGCCCAGATCCACATAGATCTGATTAGATATAGACAAAATGCAGATCCGATAATTCGGATCTAGTTTGATCAAAGCAGATATAATCCTTTTTTCCCGGGGAATTTCAAGGAATTTGTACGGATTGACGCCTAGGGCACGACACGGGTGCTCAGCGACGAGGTAAATGAGGATTGGATGATGTCAGAACAACAACAGTATTGTTTCGATGCAAAGATCTAAGTATTATTTAGTATTGATACTTTATTTTATAATAAAGGAATTTCAATTTTACGGATAATGACAAGATTGTAAGGATATATAACTTAGGAATGGCTGTCAGCTACGTGCTAGCGCTTGACAAGAGGGTTTCTTTATTATACAAGAAATAAGATTATCGCTAAGAGCATGCAAGATGCTAAGCGACGATGGAAATAAGAAATAAGGTTGAATAGTAAATGGTTGTCAGTCAATTATAGATTTCTAATCTTCGCAGAGGTACGGGTATTCTGACGTACGCAAATGTGTGCACAAAGTCTTTTATTTGAACTTTTCTTTACACTGAACTTGGGCTTAATAAATCTAAGACCGACAATTAAATTTCGTAAATGAATTAAAGAAATATGCTTGATGCGAGATGATTTAAAAATGTAGTGCGACTAATGATTTAATAAAGACTTATGACCGACTAATGACTGAGTATTAATGAATGCCGAATGCTGCTCTCGCCTCGAGATCGATGGTTTATATACCCGTGAGACACAAAGAGTTTAGGAGTCATGTGCAGATATTCTCTCTAGGTGTCTCCGATCTTCCGAGAAAAGTATTATCGTCATATAAAGAGATCGCCGCTCAGTAGTTTGCAACGCTGCATCGATTATTCTAAGAATGCGATGGTGGAGAAAAATGCTATCGGCTACATACGATCGAAAGATGCAGCATCTGATTTTATTAATATTTCTCATTGCATCGTTGCCACGTTTTGAGAATGATTTTTATCACATAAATATGTCTATGATTTCCAATATCATTTTTAATAAAATTAATATAAGCGCAAGGTATATTACCATGAATTAGTTAATTCATAGAATCACTCTTTATATAATTTGCTTTTTATTAATTTGAGAGATTAAATTGTTAAATTCAGCTATTTAATTATTATTATGGACTTCTATGAATAGAATAGTTTAATGATTTTAAACATTTTATATTTATTTCCAATTTTGTGATTATTTCAGCAATTTATTGTATCATGATTCCATAAATTGAGATGCGTATGATTCTTAAATCTGTATATAATTATTTATGTAGAATATTTATCGTTAAGATATTAAAGTATTTTATAATTTATTATTTAAGGAATCATTTTTATAATAATCTGTCTATGATCCGAGAAAATAATATTTATGTTTTGTGTATTTATACTTTGAAAATTTAATTCACGAATAATGTTTAAGACAAATTATTATATATAATTTATGTTTCCGTAGATCGTAACGCATATATACTTTAGATAGAACATTTATCGAATATTTCAATTAAATAATATCGCTGGCGTAATTACTGGTAGTTCGCTCGCAAGTTCGTCCTTGTAAAGTAGGAGAAGCCTTCATTTGCGCACAGTACAATTGCACACGTTGCAATTGCACACCGTGCTATTAGACACATGAAGATGCGCACGGTTCTTTTGCGCACAGTTCTTTTACACAGTTTATTTAACTAAGTAATTAGAATAATTAGGTAAAAATACACATACACGGGAGTGCAAGGGGGGCCTTCGGCCCCCCCTCCCGCATCCTCCCCGTCGGTAGGGGTGCCTTAAGAACGTGTGCGCAAATGAACTGTGGGCAAATGAACTGTGCGCAAAAGAACTGTGCGCAACTTCATGTGTCTAATAGCACGGTGTGCAATTGCAACGTGTCCAATTGTACTGTGCGCAAGTGAGCCTCTCCCGTAAAGTAGTCGCAAGTTAGTTCTAGAGTGTTGCGCGCGCATGTCCTGGTGTATCGGAACAACGCCTGATTGGTTGATTGTTAGTTACTCTAGGTAAATTTATTTCTTTGTGCAATTAAACGTTATATCCACAGACATCTATATGTATACTAGACCGCTAACTCCCTTATATACTGTACGAAAAAATGGACCCCAAAAAGTATGTACTACAGAGGCAAGTGAACATCTGCGCATGTGCAGTGTAAGTGGTAAAGAAGAGGAGTGTGCTGTATATGTGATGTGTGTGTAGCACACATGTAGCACGAGAGTGGCACGTCACATATATTGCTTGAAATTTAACCAATCAGATGTGATTGCCATACCACTTACGCAACGCATGCGCATGATTATGTACATACTTTTTGGAGTCATGTATTTTGGCGAAGTTAGCAGTCTAGTATACATATAGATGTCTGTGGTTATATCTTAAATTTTTAAGCTAAATAATCATATGGAAAAAGAACGATAAGCAATAAAATGCACTAAAGATTAATTTTACTATAAGTTTAAATAATTATAAGAATATATACAAGCGGGCTAAATAATCGTTCTCTATTCCATTGATATAATGCAAAAATAAAAGCGGAATGTAATTATTTGCAAAAATATGGTTTCGAAAAAATGACAGGACGTCACAACAGGTACGTATAATTCTAGTAAAATTTCTAGTAAATACTATAACTCCAGCCTCACTTCACTCCCCTAGATCACCTCAGTCCTTGCTCTCGGCGTCCCTAGGGTATAACCGGGGTAAGCAGGTTGCCCTTCAAAAAATAGAGAGCTTCCTTTCCTTTACTAATCTAATATAGTGAGAAAAAGGGTCACCCAGACGTGATACTTCCCTTATTGTAAAGAATTTGAAATTTGCCGCCCTTCTGTGCATTGCTCGACGGAAAATGGCGACTTCCGTCAGATTGATACAACTCTACTTATTAAGTCCGTATCAGACTACGCATTAAATATTAAGATTGAAGATTAAAGATTGAAATTTAACCAATCAGAACAAAGAAATTTTAGCTCTTTTTGTTCTGATTGGTTAAATTCCAATCTTTAATCTTCAATCGTCAACTTCAATGCGTAGTCTGATACGGGCTTTATAGGAACTCTGTGTAACCTCAATACGATAAATGGAAGGGAGAGGTTCAATGGCACACAGTTCAATTGCACACACCAATTATATTGACCGGTGCCTAGGGTAACCAGCACTGTTGACCAATCAAAGAGCCTTATTTGCAACTGGCCAATCAGCAATGTGGGCAATTGATAGTCTCCCTAAATGGAAAGCCACGCTTGATCACGCTTGATTCACCATTTAAGCAGAGTCACTCGAAGTTAATGACATATATGTACATAGACCAAGCATTCCATCTGCAGAGTGAAGCCGGAAGTTGGCAGATTAAGACAGAGTGAGATAGTTGATTTGCCCCTGTGCTTTCTCACTCTATCTTATTGACAATAAATATATAGAAAAATACTGAAAAAAGTAAAAATGAGTTTCTGTTGTATGTGTGGCTTAGGATATACATCCGAGACGCAAGAAATCAGCTTTCATATATTATCATAAAGCTGATTTCTTGCGTCTCGGATGTATATTTTAAGCCACACATACAACAAAAACTCATTTTTACTTTTCTCAGTATTTTTCGAGTGGAATTCGATTGACCACGTTGCTTTTGACCACAGAACCCTCTGATAGGTAGACCTAGTAAAAAACCCTATACACCGGTCAATATAATTGGCTGTGGTCAAAAGCAACGTGGTCAAACGGGACACTCCGTATTTTTCTATATATTTATTGTTAGAAGCGTTCGCAATTCGCATTCTGCTGTGAAATAGAAAAGGTTATATTGCTACTGTTCTTGACAGTCAATAAGATAGAGTGAGAAAGCACAGGGGCAAATCAACTATCTCACTCTGTCTTAAACTGCCAACTTCCGGCTTCACTCGCTGCTACAGCAGAACAAAGGAATGCTTGGTCTATTTATATATGTCATTGCTCGAAGTCGACTTGTGTCATAGACAAAAAGCGTGTCACGTCTGGAGTGACAATTCTTTTTTCCACTATACTTAGGTTAGCAAAAGAAAAGGATGCTCTCTATTTTATTGGGCAACCTTGCATGCACCGGTTATACCCTAAGGACACCGAGAGCTAGGACCTGAGGGCCTATTACGGTTTTTGAAACGAGGTGAAAATTACAAAAGTGAGGAAATTCACTAAAGTATCTACAATTTCACTTGTCGAAATTTAGTAAATCTCCTCACTTTTGTAATTTTCACCTTGTTTCAAAAACCGTAATAGAACCCCAGACTTGTAGATCTAAGGGAAATGAGGTGTGGAGACACAGAATAGTAATTTATTATTTATGTACTAGGGATTCACTAGGATTATTTTACGTATGTATAAATACAAATATATGACTTGAGAGTTTCAAAGATGTTTTAAGAGAGTTATTAATAGATCTTCATCTATATATCCGTTAAAGTAATCGTCAATGAGTCCAATTATTATTAATAAGGTTGATCGTGGTAGATTGCTTACTATATTATTAAGCTCTACAGTCAAGGATAAAGGTTTCATCTGTAGTTTATGAAATATTTTTATATTATCTCGGTGTATATCAAATGATAATTATAGTTAACCTTATAAAAGATTTATTAACGATTGATATTTATAGAAATACATGTACAGTGGTGTTCATACGGTGTGACGTAACTCAAAGATTTAGATATTGTTCGTATTCATCTATATTAAAATGTTCTTCAAGAAATTGAGATTTTATTTGAGATATTAAATCCTTAGACTGAGGATTTTCTAAATTATGGTTTTGACAATTTTCTCTTTGATAAGTGATACTTTGATATAAATCTTGAAATAATATTAATTAAATGCTTGAAAATAAAATGTACTTTTTATTGGTTTTTAATCTTGTTAGGGTATCTGGGGACAACGAAACTTCTTCAATTGATTTAATCCGAGATTTGCTTTTGGAAGACTGTTGCTTGAGCCAACGCAGATGTGAAGCTGCGTGTGTGGCGTGCGTTTTCTTTCCTGCTCTATGGTTTTGTTTTCTCTTGAGAACGAGTTTGTAAGATGGGTTGACCATCTACAAAAGTGTATTTATGTTAAAATAGAACTTAAAAGGTTGAATTGAATAAAAATGATTAGTTCATACAAGATTTCTTTAATATGAATTTGTTAAGAAAAGAGAAAGGGTATTATGATATAATTAACTTGTTGAAGAGACCAAAGGAAAGGCTTTAATTTTATATTTTTACCGCTATTTATGTCGCAATCGCCTTATGTGGCGAATCTGTTTTGTTCTGCATTATCCTCCTATGTTCTGTTTTATCGATCTTTCGATTTTATTTTTTGTATCGTAAACCGCATGTACAACACGTGCAATTGTAAAAACAAGTTTTACAATAAACAAGTTAATAAATATACAGTCCAAACAAAGTTTGTCAAGTACTGAATCGAAAAGCAAGTCAACAATTACCATAACATATGGTCCTTCGAGCCGGATAGTACGGCAAATCAAACAAGAAGAAGAAACATAACCTCAAAGGGGTGTCGCATTTTTCAAGTCTCAATAAGGCAAAGGTATAATTAAGGTGAGTCTCCGTTTCCTTATTCCTATACTATCCTTTATTACAAATAATAATGTTGAAAAACGAGTTGAAGGTTCTGAAAGCTAGACGAGCGTCGATTAAGGCACAGCGTACACGCATGAAAAATGCCATAGAAGCAATAGATCCCGAAAAATCCGAAAGGGTCGATGTCGTCTCAGTTCAGCAAAGAAGAGATAAATTCAAGGAATACTGGGATCAATACAATGACGTTCAAACTAGAATATTCGAGTTATTAGAGACGATAGATGATTTGGACGACGACGTCGAAGAGCTCAAAATCGAGCATGATGAAGACGCTGCAACTTTCAAAGAAAACTATTTCGCTACGGCAAGTAAAATTGAACGCCTATTAACAGGTAAGCAGGCGAATCCTGATCAAGTACAAACGGCACGTGTCGAAGAACATGCACGTGATATTACTCAAATGCACCTTCCAAAGATCGCAATACCAAGGTTTAGTGGTAATTATGAAGATTGGTACTCTTTTTACAATACTTTTGAATCAATTATTCATTCTAATGCAAGATTAACAAGCATACAGAAGTTTCATTATCTAATATCATCATTGGAAGGTGATGCAGCTCATGTCATACAGTCTTTAGAAATAAATGCAGAGAATTACGAAGAAGCTTTACAATTGTTAAAACAACGCTACGATGATAAGCGTATCATAGCGCAAGAACATATAAAGACGTTATTTGATCTACCTATCATCAAGGGTAATTACAATGCTCTCAGGCAATTAATAGACCACGTTTTAAGACATTTGCGATCTTTGAAAGGTTTGAACCGACCTACAGAACAATGGGACGATCTCATTATACATATGATCTCTACACGATTAGATATAAGTACTATTAAGGAATGGGAAGATAATATTCGTGGAGAAGATATGCCCACATTAAAACAAATGACTGATTTTTTGTCACATAAATGCAAGGCATTATCTGCCATTTCTAAGCGCAATCCTTATGATTCTCAAAATTCAAATATACGTAAAAATGTCACTAAAGGAACTCATGTATCCACAGCTAACATACACTGCAGTCACTGTAAGGGGAAACATCATGTTTTCCAATGCGACAGTTTCTTAAAACTGCCACCAGAGGATAGATACAAGGCAGCGAGAGATAAAGGATTGTGCATAAATTGTCTACGCTCTACTTTTCACCAGGTTCGAGATTGTAAGTCTTCCAATTGTCAAACATGTAACAAGAAACACAATACACTGTTGCATATGTTGACTAAGGACAAAGTTCGACCAATGGAGTCTACGTCAACTACCTCAGAGACTACAAATTCAAATAATACTATCGCTTTAAATCATCATTCAGCTCATGATGAAGAGCATCAAGTTGTACTGTCAACTGCTTTAATTGAAGTATATGATCGTCGAGGGAGAGCCCATAGATGTAGAGCATTGTTGGACTCCGGATCTCAAATTAATTTTATCACTAGAAGATTAGCTGAAGAATTAGATCTCGTGCAAGGAGAAACAAATATGACTATAACGGGAATAAATCAAGCACAAACGCATTCACGTCGTATAACAAACGTAAAAATAAAATCATTGCAAAATACATTTACGTCAGTCGCGCAATGTTACGTGTTAAATAAAATAACAGAAAATATTCCTCAGGTCTTCCTCAAGATCAACGATTTGAAGATTCCTAATAATATAAGACTAGCAGATCCTCAGTTCCATGTACCGGCGGAAATAGACATGCTCATAGGCGCTGAAATCTTTTGGCAGTTGTTATGCATAGGACAAGTATATTTACATAAGGACCAGCCTATGCTTCAGAAGACTCAACTAGGTTGGATCGTTGGCGGGAGAATGCATTATCAAAAAACTTCTCCTTCAAGAACATGTAACCTTTCGATCAATCATGAATTGAATGAAGTCTTAACTAAATTTTGGAACATTGAGTGCGTTAATAACGTCGCACCTTTCACCCCTGAAGAAAATTACTGCATGGAACATTATACGAAGAGCACCATAAGAGATGAGAATGGTCGCTTTATAGTAAGCATGCCTATTAAGAATGAAAAACTGTTGCAGTTAGGAGAGTCTAAGGATACAGCATTGAAGAGATTTCTTTCATTGGAAAGTAAATTACATAAACACCCTTCATTGAAGGAACAATATGCGCAGAGCTTCACAGAATATTTGAGAGCAGGCTATATGGTACGTGTCGATAAGCAACGTGCACACGATATTTCAAGATATTACATACCACATCATGCTGTATTTAAAGATACTAGTATCACTACCAAGGTACGTGTCGTATTCGATGCGTCGTGCAAAACTAGTTCAGGGTTGTCGCTAAATGATTGTTTGATGGTAGGACCGAACCTACAGCAAGACCTTTTATCTATCTTGTTAAGATTTCGAACCTTCAAGTATGTAATCACCGCAGATATTCAACGAATGTATCAACAAGTACGTATAAACAAGGCACAAACCCGGTTACAGTCCATATTATGGCGTAACAATACTAACGAAGAGATAGATACCTTTGAGCTGCTAACTGTCACGTATGGACTGTCCTGTGCATCATTCTTAGCTGTTAGAGCTATGCACGATTTAGCTGAAATAGAGGCCGTCAATTATCCTATAGGTTCCGCAACTGTTTTTAATGACTTCTACATGGATGATTTGTTAACGGGAACCAACACCAAATCAGAAGCTAAGCAAATTCGTGATCAAACAACCATGCTTTTGGAGAAAGGAGGTTTTCAGCTGCGAAAATGGGCATCCAATTGTTCGGATCTATTAAAGGATATACCACATAGCAGCATGAACGAACCTATTTATTTTATTGACAACAGTGAGAAGATACGTACGTTGGATATACAGTAGAATATCAAAGAGGATACATTCCAATATGCTATTAACATTGTGAGTGTTCAAAGAATAACTAAACGTAACATGATTTCAACTATAGCAAGAATTTTCGATCCACTCGGTATCTTGGGTCCAGTCACACTCCTTGCAAAAATACTTATACAGAAGCTTTGGCAGCTAAAATTAGACTGGGACGAAGCAGTTCCTATGTCTATTTATACTTCCTGGTTACAAATGGAAACACAATTACATACGTTTACTAAATTTCAGATACCTAGACAAGTTACAAGTCGCGAGACTCCATCGCAAGTTCAGATACATGGATTCTCAGATGCTAGTGAAAGGGCCTATGGAGCTTGTATATATATAAGGACCACCGATCAGACAGGACAACATTTCTCACATCTGATATGCTCCAAATCTCGTGTTGCACCGTTCAAATATGTTACATTACCAAGGCTAGAATTGTGCGGTGCCTTGTTATTGGCTCAATTAATGGAAAAGGTGTTAAATTCATTACAAATACAGACATCACAAGTTTATTACTGGACAGATTCCACTATCGTCCTGCATTGGATAAAGGCTGTCAATAAGAAATGGAGTATTTTTGTCGCCAACAGGATTAGTGAAATACATCAGTTGTCATCAATGGAACAGTGGTATCACGTAGGTACTAATTTTAATCCAGCAGATCATGTGTCAAGAGAATTGCTTCCATCATCTTTAATTGACTCTAAATTGTGGTGGCATGGGCCGTCATGATTGGTTGAGGATTCACGAAATTGGAATATGAACATACCCGCTGTATTATCTCCAGAAGTGCCTGAGCAGATCATATGTAAACCCGTCATGGTGGTTACAACCAATAACTACGATTTGTTCGACAGATTATCTTCCTT
The DNA here is from genome assembly GCA_949152495.1 of Lasius fuliginosus. Classification (NCBI taxonomy): domain Eukaryota; kingdom Metazoa; phylum Arthropoda; class Insecta; order Hymenoptera; family Formicidae; genus Lasius; species Lasius fuliginosus. The sequence continues at coordinate 10,614,119 of OX424445.1, forward strand.
CACTAAGTTGATCCGTACGATAGCATGGTCACTGAGATTCGTACATAATTCTTGAAATAAAATAGAAGACAGAAGAACGGGTCGTTTAACTACGCAAGAATTAAATGACGCTAATTTATGCATTGTGAAGATTATTCAGATAGATTTCTTTAAGGAAGAATTGCATAGTTTGAAAATCAAGAAGATAGTTTCATCAACTAGCAAGATTCAAGGATTAGCTCCCTTTATCGATCCACAAGAGTCGGAGGACGTTTGTGTAACTCATCAATTCCATTTAATAGAAAACATCCAATATTATTACCTGCGAATGTCTTCTTCACAAAATTAATTATAGCTTACGAACATCATAAACAATTACATGCTGGCGTACAAGGCACATTAGCAGCCATTCGTAATAAGTATTGGCCATTGACGGCACGAAATAGTATAAAAAAATATATTAGATCATGTATAATTTGCTTTAAGATAGCTCCACGTACTTTTGAAGTGACTATGGGTAATCTGCCAGAATACCGGGTAACGCCATCGAAACCTTTCAACCGCTCCGGTGTGGATTATTGCGGCCCTATATACATAAAGTCTGCACGACGTCGCAATGTCAAAACTATAAAGGCATACATTGCGATCTTCGTTTGTTTATGTACAAAAGCTGTACATATTGAACTAGTAAGTGACATGACTACGAAGGCATTAATAAATGCACTCAAGAGGTTTATTGCACGACGAGGAAAAATATCTCACATATTCTCAGATAATGGAACAAATTTCCAAGGAGCAACAAAACAACTCAAGGAACTATATCAATTGTTACGCAATAAGGATCATCAAGACAAGATAGATAATATGCTAAAGGAAGAGTATATAGAATGGCATTTCATACCTCCCCACGCGCCTCATTTCGGCGGAATTTGGGAGGCAGCCGTCAAATCGGCAAAATATCATCTAAAGCGTATAACCGGGAATGCAGCTTTAAACTTTGAAGAAATGTACACTGTCCTTACACAGATAGAGACGGTTTTAAACTCGCGTCCTATTACCCCTATCTCCAATGATCCGAATGATTTTAATTATTTAACTCCTGGCCATTTCCTTACCGGAGACACTCTCACCGCTATACCACAACATGACGTCACCCATATACAGATCAATAGATTATCGAAATGGCAACGAGTCAATCAAATTTACCAACAATTTTGGAGACGTTGGTCTAAGGATTATTTACAACAACTCCAACAACGAAACAAATGGCGTTGTTCTAAAGGCACACAATTAAAGGAAGGAGACATGGTCCTAGTACAAAATGAGGATTCTAATTTAGATGCCCCATAACATCTCTTTGCATTATTATTTTACACGTTGAAAGGGATTAACCCTTTCAAGGGGGCCGATATGTTGAAGAGACCAAAGGAAAGGCTTTAATTTTATATTTTTACCGCTATTTATGTCGCGATCGCCTTATGTGGCGCTGAATCTGTTTTGTTCTGCATTATCCTCCTATGTTCTGTTTTATCGATCTTTCGATTTTATTTTTTGTATCGTAAACCGCATGTACAACACGTGCAATTGTAAAAACAAGTTTTACAATAAATAAGTTAATAAATATACAGTCCAAACAAAGTTTGTCAAGTACTGAATCGAAAAGCAAGTCAACAATTACCATAACATAACTAAATAAAGATCAAAGAAAATTATTTTATATTTTATGTAACTTGAAAGTTATTTGATATATGTGTATTTATAATGTATTATATGTATATACAGGGTGATTCAAAACAACCGTTTGTCCTTAAAATGTCGTATTCCTGACTTTATTCTAAGACGATTTTTCCTTTACCAAAATTTTATCCGAAGCTTAGTTTTTAAATTATAAGGAGAAATAGTTAGCGAATTACGGGACGAGTACGGGCGATAGGCAGGAGCGGCGTGACTCACCGTCCGATACAGGTGATAGGTGGGGCGCTCGCTGTGATCAGCTGCTTGCTACACGCGATGGGTGTGTGTGTGTGAGAACGTATACGCGTATATTCTCTCCCCCCTCTCTCTCCCCTCTCCCTCTCTCTCCCTCCCCCTCCCCTCCCCCCTCTCTCTCACTTATTCTTACCTTGTAGAGATTCGATATCTTAATACTGATGAATAATTACTTCACGACTTTAGATAACAATGAGACGTTCCCATGTGATACACCGAGTAATAAGCGAAGTTTTTTCTTTCATAAATTGTATCACGTATCGACACTTTTACGATTTTACTTTTACGAATTTACGCACTTGATCGATAAAATGAGGAATTTACTAACGATTATAACGGTTAATCACAATCAATTACTACCGATTAATTATTAAAATCCCTAAATTTCTATCACTTATTAATTAATTACTATCACTGTGATAGTAATTTAACGATTTTAATAATTAATCGGTTAATAGTAATCGATTGTGATTAACCGTTATAATCGTTAGTAAATTCCTCATTTTATCGATCAAGTGCGTAAATTCGTAAAAGTAAAATCGTAAAAATGTCGATACGTGATACAATTTATGAAAGAAAAAAACTTCGCTTATTACTCGGTGTGTCACATGGGAACGTCTCATTGTTATCTACGGTCGTGAAGTAATTATTCATCAGTATTAAGATATCGAATCTCTACAAGGTAAGAATAAGTGAGTGAGAGAGAGAGAGAGAGAGAGAGTGTGTGTGTGTGTGTATGTATGCGTATACGTTCTCACACACACACACCCATCGCGTGTAGCAAGCAGCTGATCGCAGCGAGCGCCCCACGTAATCACCTGCATCGGACGGTGAGTCGCGCCGCTCCTGCCTACCGCCCGTACTCGTCCCGTAATTCGCTAATTATTTCTCCTTATAATTTAAAAACTAAGCTTCGGATAAAATTTTCGTAAAGGAAAAATCATCTTAGAATAAAGTCAGGAATACGACATTTTAAGGACAAACGGTTGTTTTGAATCACCCTGTATATTACTCAGGGGAATTGTAAAACTAAATTGAAGATTAGAAATTTTAACTTAAATAAAAGGATGATTGTTGTTAAAGGGAATAAGGTTTGAGGGTAATTGGTTATAGAGAATACAGTATCATTACTAAATTCATATCTTTGTACAATCCTAGTCTTTTAATTCAAAAGGAAGGTATGGAGAATGCGGAGGGCGTTAACCAGGGCACAACAATGGATGCTGAGTTAACAAAAGCAAATTTATTTGTACGGAGTGCTACCAATGGCACAACATTGGGTGCTCGGCGGCGATGGAAATTTAAGAACGGATGAGAATAAAATATGATATATCTCTGTTTATAAATCTCCTGTTGACGATCTTGAATGGAGAGATAGGAGGTTGAGGAAATTTTACCGACCTGGGCACAACGTAGGATGCCCGGTTAGTTATAGAGATATACTGGGTGGTGATTGGAAATTGTCGATCAGGGCACAACGTAGGGTACTCGATAACAAAAAGAATCTCTAGGATTAGGTATAGAAAGACGCTTAGGGCACGACAGAGGATGCTCAGCGTTAGGGTTAAGAGAGGGTTGGACGACGTCTGAGTGTCAACAGTAGTACTGTTTTACTCAAAATCTAACTTTCTTTTAGTATTGATACTATTTAGTGTATTTGATAGTTATTTGGTAATAGTTTATATTAGTTAGAGGATTGACTGACCAAAAACTGTCAGCTATATGCCAGCGCTTGACAGGGGTTTTTCTTTATTAAATAAAGGATATAAGAATGTCACAGTGAGCATACGAACTGCTGAGTGACGATGGAATAGATGATAAGGTAGTGGATTGAAATCGGCTGCCAGTCAATAATAGATCTCTAATCTTTACTAAGATACGGCGTACTCAGGATTAAGGAGAATTATAATAACTTACCGTATAGTAGCGACAAATCTCTTTAGTTCTGCTGTACATCTCTCTACCTTCACGTTTTGGAAGACCTCGGTCACAGCGAATAAGGTTGAATTCAATTCACTCGGAATTATATGCACAGAATTCTTTATACAGTTTTTGCACAATTGAATATCTAGCGCACGACTGACAGTTATGAAAAATTAGAAGTCTGTCGCTGCGGACGTACAAAGATTTCAACGCAACTTAACGCATGACGCTTGACGAATATAGAATATATAATGAATCGGAGCGCGATATTAGCGGTTTATATACCAGACAAAGGGATTCGAATCGGACTTTGGTGCCGTGTGGAACATGCATTGGTCATAGGTCATTTGAAGGGCTTTGGGGGGTGGTTCTGGTGGGAATAACTCCTTCCGGAGAGGTCCGTCATAAAATTCTTCTTAATCGAATCACTGGGTAGCGACAGGAATTTGCTTGCGAATTTCGTATGTTTTGATACACGACGGAGTGATATAGATAAGGAGTCGGCCGGTCTCAGCATCCCCTCTATCAAGTTACATGGATCAATTGATCTGAATACTCTTATATTTTATTCTTTGAATATTTCGTAATGCTAGGCTAGTGTAAAATGTTAAAATTTGTCTAATTCTCTTGTTTATGGATTCAATTTATAATAATTTATTGTTAGCTTAGTTTTTCAATGAGATTTTAGAGTTAATCAAATTTCATATAGTTTTAACTATCGGTTCTAATTATTTATAAAGAAAGCTATTTGCAAATTATATGCAAAATATGATTCCACAAAGTATAACAGCGGAGTCTTAATAAGTAGTTATGTTATCGCATAATGCTTATATAAGCTAAAAAATGAAGCATTTACATAATTAGATTAATCATTTACAAACCCATAATTATTATTTATTGAAGTTATTTATTTGAGTTATTTACTTAAGAGACTTTAACATAAATTTCAATGATCGCTTTCAGATCTTTAATAGTTTACAAAAGGTTGGTTCAATAAGTAATTATGACTTTATAATTTCTTACATTTGTCGTAATAGAAGCTCGATTAATAATGACTGTTAAAGCGTATTACCATAAGCATTAATAACTTATTATTAATACAAGTTAATCTCTCTTGACGTTGTCTCTCTGTTTACCAATGTACCGCTAGAATTAGCTATGTATATCTAGAAGGTGGAATCATATTGAAAATAACTGTAATATCCCGAAGGATTGTTTTTTGTATGCTGTTCAATTTGTTTTAGATTCTACATACTTTTCCTTCAATAATTTAATTTATCGACAAACGTTCGGTACACCCATGGGCTCTCCCTTATCACCGATTATCGCAGACATCACTCTACAAGACCTCGAAAATAAAGCGATCTCGATTTTGCCTGTACATTTACCATTCTATGTTAGATATGTCGACGATATTGCTTTGGCGGCTCCTTCCTCTATGCTCCAAAATGTCTTACATGTTTTCAACTCATTCCATCCGAGACTTCAATTTACAATGGAGGAGGGCGTCGACAATCGGTTGAACTTTTTGGACGTGACTATTATCATTAATAATGAAATATTAGAGTTTGATTGGTACCACAAACCTAGTTTTTCAGGCAGATATTTAAATTTCGTTTCTTGGCATCCTCTCTGTCATAAAAGAGGCACAATAATCGGTCTCACAGACAGAGCTTTCTTACTCTCGCATCCTAAGTATCATAAAAAGAATTTGGAGCTGATTATTAACATTCTACTAGACAATAGCTATCCGTTATCATATATTTTTAAAATCATACACGAAAAACTCAAATTCCTCATGTTAAAGAGTAAGACTATAGACATAGATACAGATAATCCTCAAACCACTCCTGTTTCTTCCTTTTTTAATATACCGTATGTACCAAAAATTTCCGAAAAGTTCAACCATGCGATTCGAGATTTAGATATTAAATTATCTTACACCGGTGTTAATAAACTTAGTTGCTTTATTAAAGCACACAAAGACAAGTTACCTACGGAATTACATAAAAATGTTATATATAAAATTTCATGTACGGATTGTGACGCATCATACGTTGGACAGACCAGTAGATTCTTAAAAACTAGGACGAAAGAACATCGTGCTCATATAAACCGAAATACGACACAAAGTTCAGTAATTACCGACCACCGGCTTTTAAACCATGAATTCGACTGGGACAACGTTAAAATTTTGGACGAGGAACGAATATTCAGAAAAAGGCTAATGTCTGAAATGATTTTTATTAACAGACAAAAAAATAGCTTAAATTTACATAGCGACACTGAACATCTGGACCACTTTTGGATTCCCACTTTAAATAATCTTACCAGAATATAATATTCACATTTATTTCTTGCGGATGTTTTGTTTACTTGCGTGGGTCATTGACCTGGTTAGACCTTTAATTCCTAAACACGTGTATTGCGATTAGTCACGATGTTTCTTTTGACGTGTGCGTATTGACTTGTATGCTCTCTCGTGTTCTTTCCGCGCTCTTTCTCGGTGAGTTTCCTCTCTCGCTACACCGTTACTTTTCAACAACTGTTTTTATTTAATTCTATCTAATCAATGAAGGTGGAGATGAGTTTTTTACTTTTTCTCTCGTTGACGGGTACCAGTGAGGGACTCGATTTGGGATGAGGGATGGATGTGAGAGCTGCATGTAGTTTTTTATCTTCATGTTATATTTTATTACGACCACAATTTTGTAAGTTAAAAATGTTTTTTTTGCACGTTGCGACATATTAAGATTTAGTTTTTCTTTTTTTCTTGTTTAATCTGTGCAGTTACTGAAGATGGCCCGAAGAGGGACCGAAACGTCTATTAAATAAACTTTTTTTTAAACTATATATAAAAACTTTTTTGTTTTTGAGAACGTTTTCCGCGCCCTTCTTGCGGTGGCTCTTATTAGCCTTATTTTTATTATATTGACTTATTATTAAGTTCTCAAGTTATGGAATCATTTCGTAACAACTTGTTTTTGGCGATATAACTAAGTTATTTGTTTAGTTATTTATTTGAAAATAGAATAAATTCGGAATTTGTATAGTTGTTTATTTGTTAAGAATTGCTTCTAACGAGTTATTATATTCTATAATTCCATAAGGGATAGCGCATATGTCCCCATGTTTATATTAAAATGTTTAAAATTAATTAAATCTTAAGATCACAAAAGGGTAAAATTCGTACGCAGGTCTGTTCTATAAGATAACCGCTGGTTAGTTCTGGAGCGCTACACGTGCGTGATTCGGTTCTAGAGACGGCGCCTGATTGGTTTACGTCGCTGGTTCTAAAATGGAGCTCGCTGATTGGTCGCAGTGCGGTTATATAGGGAAATCTTGAATTTCTTATAGTTCGTAGTTATAGACTAAAGGTATATTAGATTTCTAAGTTAAATAAAGCGTATGAAATAAGCACGTTAAGTAATTGACAACAATAATAAAAATCGCTAATAATAAGAAATAGAATGAATAGGTTACATAATTGTTCTGTATTTTATAAGCAAAAGCATTTCTTAATTATTATTGCAAATATGGGTTCGAAAAAATGGGGGGACGTCTCAAGCGACACAAATGTAATGGAAAGCAGAAATGATACTGAGTCAGGTTGTGTCAACTTGTGTCACTAAATGGAAAGCACCCAATAATATAGATGTCTGTGGACGTAACACGACTAGAGTTCCTAGAAGTAAGAGTCTGGTCGATCTTTTCAGACTTTTTATTGGCTTTGAACTGCTTTGAAGCAAAATGGCAGAACCAATCATATCTCCACTTCGTATTCGAAGTGCGCCCATAAGCACGCGGTAAAATTTGGATGTGAGAAATAATGTTATAATGAAATATATAATATGAAGACACTTATTGTACGTTTTATATTTTAAGTTTATTATAAATTAACTTATTATAATTATAATCTTATTTAAATTAATAAAAAAACATGATATTACTTAACAATAAAATGCCTTGCCATTGTTTACGAAAAATAATGTCTTTGTTTTATAACATTTGAGGTGCACTAACTTTGAAAATTTTATATTAGGATCATGTGTTTTTAATCCTGCAGAATCTAAACAATTATTGCAAATTATATTTGTTTTAGAAATCCTAGACAGAATATAACCGCTTGCGTTATACAACGCAAAATGTGTATGTATAACTGTTGCTGTTTGATAACTATCGACGCCATTTTGCTTCAAACCCACAGATTGTCCAGACTCTTACTTCTAGTGACACTAAACATAACATACGACGTATTGTAGAACAGGCCTTAGGGGGCCTATTACGGTTCTTGGGTGAGCTCACTCACTTTACACATTCTCATGTCACGTGACTTTGTTCACCCAATTACGGATGTGTCGAGTGAAACTGCGAGATCACTAGGCACTTCCGGGATAGTGATCTCACATTTTCACGAAGGCTGATGGCAGAGAACGAGACGATTACATCTCGTTCTCTGCCATATCCTAAATATAATTGACAAATATTGTGTAAAAGTGCGCAAATACTGAATCAACATCAATTAGAAGTGTGGCCTATTGTCAATCACATATTGAACGCATCACAATACATAATCATAATTTATTAAGTAATATTGATCACGATTAATATTTTAATAGATAACAGCGCGATAAAAAAAGACATCAGTTTCAATCAAATCCGTATCGTTTATAAAAATCATAAATCTAATTCTCAATAAAAATTAATAAATTTAAGGATTATTTTTGTGTTCTTATTAAATAAATGCTGAAATAAAGTCAAATATGATGACATAATTTTCCTCCTTAATTTTATAATCAGTTTTATAATCAATTTTATTATATGCTGACTAATGTTTTTCATGTTTTACAGAATGTAAATTGCATCCCGTAGTCTTCTACGTATCCTCAGTATTGTATTTTCACGATTGCGCCTAACTATCACTAATAACATGTGCTTCATTTTGCTTGATTTCACCTTTTCACTTCGAAATTTCATGTCGAGCCCGCTCACGCGAATAATCTCGTATTTTCACGAGGTGAGATCAACCGTAATTGGGTGAGTTACTCACTTTCGTCATTTTCACCCAATCCGAGAACCGTAATAGGCCCCTAGATATAGATCTAGTGAGATCTGCTGCTTTCGTATGTAGTTTCTAAAAAGTTATATTGACTCATAAAACTTTTTTTGATGTATTCTTTATATAATTACACAAGTCGCTAAAGAGTCGGATTTTACATTTTGGCTCTTAAAAATTTATAATAAATGAAATACGAACTCGTAGCCAACTGCACCCTGCACCTGACCATCGACATATAGGGTCCGTTCCGAGTTGCACATGAAACGCATAGACTGCATTACTGTTGCGCAGCGCTTTGAAATCGTTCCGTTTTGTCAATGCGCATGAAGCGCTTTAGTTATTCGGAACGGTTACCTGCGCACTAATGCGAATTGAACATGGACGCCGTGCAAAACGTCAGCAAACGAATTGTAATTGTTAAAATGATTAATATTGGTTTGCTTTATATGGAAGTACCAGTAAAGTTATTCAAGTACTAGAGGACTTGATAAGTACGCAAAAATAGGGTCACAAAGAACACGCGGAAGAACGCGTTTAAACACGTTCGTTCACGTTCATGAATCACGAACGACAACGGACTTTCGTTCCGAATTACGCAAGAAGCGCATAGACTGCATAAATGCATCAGACGCATCAACTGCCTCAAGTCGAAATAGAAGCAGTCAATGCGCTGGAAGGAGTGTAAGAATTCAGTACGATTAGTACAATCTAGGGAATTCTCAGCGCTACCAAAGCGCTTCCAATGCGCGCATTGGTTAAATAGGAACGATTTTCTATGCAGTCTACGCACTTCATGCGTAACTCGGAACGGACCCTGAGAGTTGCGATAGACAAACGTGCGCTCGCTATAGGTTGCTTTCCTTTTAGGAGACACAAATCGACACAGGTTAACACACTCGAGCACAGTTTGTCACAGTTAAATGGAACGCGATACACAGAAACGGATACACAGTGTGCACTGCTTTTAATGCCTAATCTTACAAGATTTATCATAAAACTTCTCAAACGTGTTTTCAAGTTTTATAAATGTATGTATAATATATTATACTGTATATAAATATTTTTATCACTCGAAATATATTATAAAAATAGAGTTTATTTTTATTTTTTATTGTTTATTTTTTATTGCACAAACAATTCAAACCTTAATAAGGATAAGTACTAGATTCAAAGATTTTCTATCGCGAAATACTGGGAATGGATGCGTTCTTCGGTCAAAAGCACATTCCAACTCTCCTCCCGAGCAGAGTCGAATAGTGTCGATTGAGTTTGAATCAAATTCTAAATGGAAAGCGTCGTGTGTCGATTTGTGTCAAAAGTGTCGACTGTGTTCCCTAAAAGGAAAGCAGCCATAGAAAGAGAGATACTACATGGGAGTACTATGTTTGTCTCTTTTGCTAGCATCGAGAAGCCTTCATTTGCGCACAGTACAATTGCACACGTTGCAATTGCACACCGTGCTATTAGACACATGAAGATGCGCACGGTTCTTTTGCGCACAGTTCTTTTGCGCACAGTTCATTTGCGCACAGTTCTTTTACACAGTTTATTTAACTAAATAATTAGAATAATTAGGTAAAAATACACACACACGGGGGGTGCAAGGGGGGCCTTCGGCCCCCCTCCCGCACCCACCCCGTCGGTAGGGGTACCTTAAGAACGTGTGCGCAAATGAACTGGGCAAATGAACTGTGCGTGAAAGAACTGTGCGCAACTTCATGTGTCTAATAGCACGGTGTGCAATTGCAACGTGTCCAATTGTACTGTGCGCAAGTGAGCCTCTCCCGTGTCACGTCTGGGTGACCTTTTTCTTCTTCTATTCCTAGGTTAGAAAAAGAAAGAGAGCTCTCTATTTTTTATAGGGCAACCTGCATACACCGGCTATACCCTAGGGACGCCGAGAGCTAGGACTTGACTTATGGATCTAGGGAAAGTGAACTAGATGGTACGGAATGGTGATATTAGTAACTTACTAAATTTAATACAATATTTTATATATAATTAAATATAATCGAGTATAAGATTTAGTATAATTTAAGTGTATTTTGGGTACATATATTTTAAGGTTTTTCAATGTTTTCCAGGAAAGAAATTAACTCGTCTATGTCTACTTGATCGTCGATAATCTCAGAAAGTAATCTGATTAATAAATTTAGAACAAAATTTATAGCTTCGGCTTCTTCATCGGTAATTCTAGGGTTCATTTGAATTATCGCAATATATTCGTAAATGATTAATTTAGAGATTTTATTCATTGATAATCGTTACACAATTGTACTTATAATAACTTAAAGTCAGCGATGATATAGAAATAGTATATTGAATTTAAGAAAAAGCGTTTGAGGTTAATAATGAATTAATGTATGATATATATATATATATATTTATATGTATTTTATATACTATTATTTCATATACTTTATTCAATATACTTAGATCTAATTTTATATCAGATTTATGCCGTTGAAATAAGTAGAAGATTAGAAAACTTATTTGAGATTAAATTTATTAAAATTTGCGGAAAGAAAAGATGTTGATTGCTTAGAAAGGGAGAGGAGAATAATTATTTTTATAAGGAGTATAATATCGATATTAAATAAACTCATATATTTCCATTCTATCCTAAACTTAATTCAAAGGGAGAGATTTAGGGCGCAAGGAAATTGTCGTTCGGTGCACAATCCTTGGGTGCTCGAAAACGAAGGGAAATATATATATGGTAATAATTTGGAAATTGTTGTTCGGTGCACAATCCTTGGGTGCTCGAAAACGAAGGGAAATATATATGGTAATGATTTGGAAATTGTCGTTCGGTGCACAATCCTTGGGTGCTCGAAAACGAAGGGAAATATATATGGTAATGATTTGGAAATTGTCGTTCGGTGCACAATCCTTGGGTGCTCGAAAACGAAGGGAAATATACAATATATATGGTAATAATTTGGAAATTGTTGTTCGGTGCACAATCCTTGGGTGCTCGAAAACGAAGGGAAATATATATGGTAATGATTTGGAAATTGTCGTTCGGTGCACAATCCTTGGGTGCTCGAAAACGAAGGGAAATATATATGGTAATGATTTGAAAATTGTCGTTCGGTGCACAATCCTTGGGTGCTCGAAAACGAAGGGAAATATATATGTGGTAATGATTTGGAAATTGTTGTTCGGTGTACAATCCTTGGGTGCTCGAAAACGAGAAGAATCTCGGGACTTTGGTATAGAGTGTCGCTCTGGGCATAGAAATGCTCGACGACAAGGTAGATAAAAGGTTGGACCACGTCCGAGTTAAAAGAGTATTGAATGATTATATTTAATATAATATTAAGATTTATTTCACTTCCTGTTGTCGATTTTTTATTGGAGAGTAAAGGTATAAGGAAAATTGTCGATCAAGGGCACGATAGTGCTCGATGACGAAAGGAATTATATTGGGTGATGATTTATGAAATGTCGTTCAGTGCACAAGCCTTGGGTGCTCGAAAACGAGAGGAATCTTGGATTAGGGTGAGAACGACGCACGGGCACAGCGGGTGTGCTCACAGCGTCTGGGTGAATAAAAGGTTGGACGACGTCCGAATAACAACAGGTGTACGTATTCTATTCTCAAGTCTAATTATATCGTTTAGTATCGATATTATTATTATGGATGCAAGGAGGGTCGTATGATGATTTTATGTCGATTCTAAAGGAACGACTGACTGTGAACTGTCAGCTGCATGCCAGTGCATGACAGGGGGTTCTTTTTATTATGTAAAGGATATAAGGGTGTCACCGGAAGCATGTGGAATGCGAGACGGTGAGAGATAGAAAAGGTTGTCAGTCGTTTATAGATTTCCTAATCTTCGTAATGATACGGCATATTCTGATATTTAAGGAAATTATGATTACTTACCGTATCGTCGCGACGAATCTCAGGTTTTAGCCAAGCCTTCTGTGCAATTTCGAACCTTTGCGTCTCCTGGAGGACCTCGGTCATGGACGATTCAGGCCGGATTGAAATACACAGATGTATGCACAAATATCTTTTATTTCTGAATTGTACATTTAGTCTTGGTCTAACGCACGACCGACAAAATGAGAGAAGTGTCGATGCAGTATACAGAAATTTTATAAGTACTACGCGAGGTAGCAAGTAAATTACGATGATAAGATTAAGCGAAAATGGTCGATGAAAATGTTCTGAACAGATCTGAATGAATTTGATCGAATGATCGACTATGACTATATGAGATGATCTGTTCTCTGACTATATGACTATCTGACCATGACTATATGAGATGATCTGCCTGAAGAGCTCGAATTTTGCGGTTTATATACTGTCGAGACAAAGATATTGAGATCGGACATTGGTGTCGTGTGAAACGATTCGGGGTGTTTCGGGGAGATGAATTTTACATTTCTTACATCTACGGTGTCTTTTTAATTAGAGCACCTGTCGGCGTGTGCTCTGGATGACTTCATCCACCGGATATCGGCAGCACAAAGGAGTTCTACGCGAGTACTATTGTCTGATTTCCGGGCTAATGTAAATAAGACGGTGGTCGGCGCGTAGACGACAAGACGTTACAATAGAATTAAATTTACTTGTAGCCGACACTTGCGTTCGTGAAATCGAATAATACATCGTTAGTTCGGTCGTTGAGTGAAAAATCTAAGAAGAGTTAAATATCAATATTTGTCATCGTTACAGAGTCGGTAACGTATATGACGTTATTTGCAATTTGTTACGGGTGAATTTTGGTTCCACGAGCGAAGCGTTTCGGTGTCTTAAATAAATATACTAGCGCGTAATATTTAAATGAGTTATCAAGCTAGAATAGAACGTTTTATACAAGTAACTGATTTATGAAGTCGTAACTGTAGTTTATCGAAACCATTAGTTAACTGCTTATTTGAAAAGTTTTAACATAGATTTCAAAATTTATTCTTAGTTATTTTAATTGTTTATGAGATAGTTATTTCCAATAAATCGTTACGACTTCATAATTTAAAATATATATATACTTGTATATTTGTTAAAGGAATAATTGCAATTTTATGTTAGCTCAGTTGATAGTTCAAAGTTTCCTAATAACTATAGATTATTATAGATATTAAAACATTGAGTTAGATTAATATATTATTATATTTTCATTCATGGAATCATTTCCATAATAACTTGTTTTTGATAATACAACTACGTTATTTGTTTAGTTATTTATCTTAAAGTTGAATTTTTATCTCATGGGTGGAGTCGAAACGATTAGTTATTTATTTTGTAAAAAGAATTGCTTCAACAAGTTATTATTTTCATGATTCCATAAAGGCATAACGCATATCTCTTCAGTTCTATGTCGAAGTATTTAATATTACTTAAGTCCTAAGCTCGCAAAAGGTTAGAGTCCGCGCGCAGGTCTGTTCTATAATTTAACCGCTAATTAGTTCTAGAGCGTTATGCGCGCGAGAGTCATGCCTAGTGATTGCGCCTGATTCGTCGCGTCGCTAGTTCTTAAACTAAAGCTCGCTCATTGGTCTTGTCTTGGGGAAATCTTGGATTTCCCATTTATAACCAAAAGTATATTTAATTTTTAAGTTAGAATAGGCGTATGCGATAAGAATAATAACCAATTGATAGCAGATAAGCAATAATAAGAATAACTAATATTTAAGAATAGCGCGAATAGATTACATAATTGTTAACTTATTTCTAAATAAAAATGTTGCTTGGTTATTATTAAAAATAGGGGTTCGAAAAAATGGCGGGACGTCACACTCGCTAGCATCTCATTGGTGATTTTGTTCCCCCTCCAGAATTCTCGCAATAACGTGATTTGACGGTTCTGCAAGAAGAGAGACAAAATAATACTCCCATGTAGTCGGGGACATTAATGCCTTCCCACCTGAATTTACGCATGTATCGAGATATATCCGACGCGCGTGCTTTCTCTCTAAATATTCATGCATTATGACTGTTGGTTATTCGAAAAATGACAATGTTGTCTCAAAGCAGCGAGAAAATGTGACTGAGCTAGCTTACAAGCGAAGCGCACCTAATAATGCAATTAACCCCTGATACCTCGCGTAGTATTATTCATTTAAGAAATATTATCAAATTCCAAATTTTATTATTAAAAACTTTATGAATCTACTACATATTATATATAATATATATATTATATATATATATATTATTTATACATATTATATATAATATATATATATATTATTATATATATATATATATTATTTATACATATTATATACATATATATTATTTATATATTTTTATTATATATATATATATATATATATATATAATACGTAGTAGATTCAAAAAAGTTTTCGATAATAAAATCAAGGTTAATAATTTTGGATGACCAACTGGCTATTGATGATAAATTTCTTTATTCAGCTACGTTTCGACCCTAAATTGGGTCCTCCTCAGGCTAATTAACAAAGTCAAAACAGTACGAAATATAATGTGGTTTTGTATCATATATAACATTAAATAACAAGACGTTTTTTCTTTTATATTATACCTGATATGAGTTGAAGTTTAAGTTTGTTACTATAAATGATGGTAAGGATCACAGATGTGACGGATCGTAAAATGACCATACGTAAATTGGAATTCAGTCATCATTTCACAACGTGCACTAGGCAGAGATTCAATATCAACTGATAATAGGCAGTAATATTGAGACTCATAGAGGTGACGTGAGAGAAACAAACAAAATAAATAAAGTCAATATGCTTAAGACAACATTATAAAATTGAGATAAAACTAAGAGAACAAGTTAAATTACATATGAGTCAATATAATTAAAAGAAATTGCAACGTTATAGACATCACGAAATTGCAGATTTTGAAAAATTAAAACTAAAATTGATCAAAACATATTCAGAATACTGTCATAAATTGGATTTAGATTATCGGTGTCTTTTTGTAAATTAATAGAGTCTTTGTGTTTTTTGATGTAAATCATTTCACTAATTTCTCTTTTCTTAACAATATCTTCGTTGTGTAAGATGGAAACAGAAAACCAATTAAAGTCATGATTGAGAGTGGCTCTATGATTGCTAATGACTGAGTAATTACTCTCGTGCTTTTTTATATCATTATGGTGTTCTTTAATTCTGGTTTCTAGATGGCGTTTCGTTTGTCCGATGTAACAGGCTACACAATCTTTGCAGGTGATTTTGTAGACAACATTAGTTCTTTTATTTGGAGGAAGTTGATCTTTCCCTTTTTTAATTAGATTGTCCAATCTTTTAGGGACTGTGTGGAGGACCTCCAAGCCGTGTTTATTTAAAACTCGACGCACATCCTCGCTCAGACCTTTAATATATGGCAGTATGACAATCTTTGAAGTGTCAATTTTATTTTTGCCAGCATTGATATGTTCCATTTGTATTGAGTACAGATATTTTAGTCTTTTGATAATTGAATTGTATAATTGCAATGGGTAACAGTTATTAGAGAGAATCTGTTTTATAATAGAAATGTTATGAGAATGAAATTGTTTGTCCAAGAGTAAGATAGCTCTGTCCGTGAGACTCAAAATTGTACTAATTTTGTAATTGTGTGTGACTCGACAAATAATTAATGTATCTGCCGGAAAAAGTTGGTTTCCTATACCAATTAGTTATTATGTTGTTATTATGTCTAATGACTGTAGTGTCTAAGAAATTAATTGCTCCGTTAGTCTTAACTTCATGTGTGAATTTCAATCGAGTGTGATAATTATTAAAACATTGTACGATATCATTAATATGATCTTTCGGGACAATCGCAAAGATATCATCTACATATCTAGCATAATTGGGATGATGAAAGGTAACGAATTGAGACAATGGGATTCCAAATCATCCATTACTAAATCTGAAAGAATTGGAGACAGAGGAGATCCCATCGGCATTCCAAAAGTTTGTTCGTAGTAAGCATCGTTGAAACTGAAGTAGAATCGATAATAAATTCCAACGCATATAAAAATTGATCGAGAGAGAATAGAGTTCTCAGAGCGATATCATTCCATCTATTTTTGAAGGCTGATATAACAAGAATTTTTGGAACGTTAGTATATAGAGAAGTAACATCTAAAGATATCATTACTTCATCATCCTTTATATTAACTCTTTTGATGTTTTTTGCAAAGGACCAACTATCTTTTACATGTGAGCTGGGTTTTTTAACTGAGTGTGAGAGAATATCATGTAAAAAGAGTGCAATATTGTAAGTAGGACTACCCAATGAGGATACGATTAAGCGTAACGGATGATTTTCTTTGTGCACCTTTGGTAACCCATAACATCTAGGTAAATTGCCATTGTTACAAATCAAACGTTTATAAGTGACATCATCAATTAGTTCATTATCGCGCCAACTTCGCACGAGAGTATTAACATCATTCGTTAGCTTTTTTAGCGGATCCTTGTTAAGTTTTTTATATGTAGAAGTGTCAGACAGCAATTCCCTCATGTTTGTTATATAATCATTTCTGTTCAAGATAACCGTGATTTGACCCTTATCTGCCTTAGTCACAAAAAGGTCCTGATTTTCCTTAAGAAATTTATGACATTGACGATAATGTGAGAGAATACAGTAATCGATGTGACTTGAATGATGTTTGTTACATAAGAACTTTTTAATTGAGTTTACAAAACAGTTTCTCGCTATTTCTTTAGATATTTCAGGTATTTTGTTAATGTTGATTTCAAAATTCTTGATATGTTCGATTGCAATGTAGGATCGGTCGCTATTATTCCGACAATTCATTTGGAGACCGAATTTGTCACCTAGGCTAAGAATATTTTGAACAGCGCTCGGTAATGTTTTATCGCTGAGATTCACTAACCATTTTGAGTTATTAATGTTATTTAGAACGTCGTTAAAAAAGGGAAAGATCAACTTCCTCCAAATAAAAGAACTAATGTTGTCTACAAAATCACCTGCAAAGATTGTGTAGCCTGTTACATCGGACAAACGAAACGCCATCTAGAAACCAGAATTAAAGAACACCATAATGATATAAAAAAGCACGAGAGTAATTACTCAGTCATTAGCAATCATAGAGCCACTCTCAATCATGACTTTAATTGGTTTTCTGTTTCCATCTTACACAACGAAGATATTGTTAAGAAAAGAGAAATTAGTGAAATGATTTACATCAAAAAACACAAAGACTCTATTAATTTACAAAAAGACACCGATAATCTAAATCCAATTTATGACAGTATTCTGAATATGTTTTGATCAATTTTAGTTTTAATTTTTCAAAATCTGCAATTTCGTGATGTCTATAACGTTGCAATTTCTTTTAATTATATTGACTCATATGTAATTTAACTTGTTCTCTTAGTTTTATCTCAATTTTATAATGTTGTCTTAAGCATATTGACTTTATTTATTTTGTTTGTTTCTCTCACGTCACCTCTATGAGTCTCAATATTACTGCCTATTATCAGTTGATATTGAATCTCTGCCTAGTGCACGTTGTGAAATGATGACTGAATTCCAATTTACGTATGGTCATTTTACGATCCGTCACATCTGTGATCCTTACCATCATTTATAGTAACAAACTTAAACTTCAACTCATATCAGGTATAATATAAAAGAAAAAACGTCTTGTTATTTAATGTTATATATGATACAAAACCACATTATATTTCGTACTGTTTTGACTTTGTTAATTAGCCTGAGGAGGACCCAATTTAGGGTCGAAACGTAGCTGAATAAAGAAATTTATCATCAATAGCCAGTTGGTCGTCCAAAATTATTAACCTTGATTTTAATATCACTGGCAATCAACTCTTAACATTGATAATAAAATTTGGAATTTGGTATTTTATATAAGTATATATATATATATATATATATATATTTAATATTTAATATTTTTATTACTTTATAACCTTTATTGATACGTTACTATAACAACATAATTAGAGGGTGTCAAAATTGAATGTAAATTATACTTATCATCTTCAGTATAGCAAACTCCTCTGATGTCTAAATATATATATATATATATATATATATATATATATATATATTTAGACATCAGAGGAGTTTGCTATACTGAAGATGATAAGTATAATTTACATTCAATTTTGACACCCTCTAATTATGTTGTTATAGTAACGTATCAATAAAGGTTATAAAGTAATAAAAATATTAAAACAGTACTAAAACAATTTTAAAATGCAACGGAATATTTATGAAAATTTAAAACCGGCAGACAGGCATGTTATATATAAGTCTAAATTAGAAAAGCTGACACTCGTATTATATATAATATTTATTTGTTATCTTTTGTTAACTCAATCTACTTGTTATTAAAATAAGTAAAATTCATTTCTTACGAATTTATTAATTTCAATAATAAATTATTTTATAATTTATAAAATAAGTTATTTTTTGAATCATAAAATATTTTAAAAAATAATTTATTATTAAAATAAGTAAAGTAATTTAATAAATGATTTTATATAACAGAGGCAGAATTATTGGATTGCATCAAGCAGAGCATAATAAAACAGAAATTGCGCGTATTATGGACTGTAGCTGTAAAACGGTGGCATTGTGGCTAAAGAAGTACGAAGAAGGAGGTACGAATAATTTACAAGATCACCGAAAAAATAACAGACGTCCACAGAAGACAACACCAGAACAAAATGAAGAAATTGTTCGAGTAATTGATCAAAATCCATTTGATGCAGCTGCTACAGTGTTACACAACATAGATCTAAATATTTCTGCGAGAACAGTGAGACGCCGCTTAAATGCTGCACATGTCCACTCATATCCTGCAGCAAAGAAGATTCAATTAAAACCAGAACATCGAATGCAGAGGATGCAATTTGCAAGAGAGTGGAATGCTGTAATTTGGACGAGAAAGTCTTCTCATCTGCAGAAGATAGACGATATCGTGTCTGGCGTCCAGATGGAGGACGTTTAAATCCAAAATATGTTCTCCCATCAGGATACAGTGGCAGAATTACAATAGGATTTTGGGGAAGCATGTCTGCTAGAGGATTATTAGAGCTCGCAGAAATATCACCTAGAATGGATGTTGAAGAATACGTGGAAATTTTAGAAGAAGTATTAAAACCCGGCATCAGACGCGTTTATCCAGAAGAACAATATCCAATTGTAAAAATAGTCCATGATAATAGTGCCGTCCATACATCAAGATTGGTGCAAGCATGGTTCGATGCAAATCCGGACATTCAGCAGATACGATGGCCAGCAAAATCTCCAGATTTAAATCCAATAGAAAATGTTTGGACCCAAATTAAATTATCGTAGATAGCTGGCCAATTAAGAACAAGAGAAGCCTTAAGGGACCATGTGCATCAAGTTTGGAACCAATTATCTTTGCGGCAGGATTATACACAGAATTTAATAAATTCAATGCGAAGACGATTGGAATTAATCCTTGAAAATGACGGATATTGGATTCCATATTAGTAAGTAGTATATCTACATAAAATCAAAAGAAAAAAATAAAAATAAATATATGGCTATGTATTAATAATAAAAATTTTTATTTTGCGTTTCAGAAATGCATTTGCTGACTGTAGCAGCTGTATCAAATGGATTTTGATCAATTACTCGAACAATTTTTTCATTTTGTTCTGGTGTTGTTTTCTGTCGATGTCTGTTATTTTTTCGGTGATCTTGTAAATTATTCGTATCTCCTTCTTCGTTCTTCTTTAGCCACAATACCACCGTTTATATATAAAAATAAAAATATATGTTGATAATAAAATAAAAATAAAAAATATAAATATATATATAAAATAAAAATAAAAATATATATTGATAATAAAATTTGGAATTTGATCATTTCTTAAATAAATAATACTACGCAGGGTATTAGGGGTTAATTAATTGCATTATAGGTGCGCTTCGTTTGTAAGCTAGCTCAGTCACATTTTCTCGCTGCTTTGAGACAACATTGTCATTTTTCGAATAACCAACAGTCATAATGCACGAATATCTAGAGAGGAAGCACGCGCGTCGGATATATCTCGATACATGCGCAAATTCAGATGGGAAGGCATTAATGTCCCCGACTGTACCTCTCTTTCTATACAGTAGCGGATTTACCCATACACTAACTACGCTGAAGCGTAGGGCGGCAGCTTTTTGGGGGCGGCGAGATTATGGCAAATGAATCTTCTAGATCTTCGGCGTAATAATTGTAAAGTTTTGTAACTTCTTTGTGTATCGTGCTGTCCGACAAGTGAACGAGGTTTCTAATAATATCGAAGCGTTTGAAAACATTTTCGTACGCTGAATGCTGCTTCTCCAATTCAGATCCGACGCGATCTAATATCGCGTAGAAAGTTTCCATTCTGATCTAATTTTTTCCGGTCATGATGACCTCGTTCTCTTTCGATTCACCGAGTTGAAGTATTCGTTTGCAGCTTTGTTTGCTATTAAGCCAAATGCATAATTCCTGAAGAGTACGAATTCGTACGCCGAAAAAAGGAATTTATTCGCAACAGTTGTAAAAGCTGTTTTTTAAATGGTGAACCTTCAAACATTTGTGATTATTATTTTAGGTACAGTTTCTGTACGTACAAAACGTTTTTCCCCACACTAGCAAATCTAGTGATTTCGTATTTTCACTACGTATTTTCACTACGTTACAGAATCGCGCAAACAAATTCACGTGAGATGAAAGTGCGAGAAGTGAGGTTGTGTTCCGAAAAACTTTTCCCTAACTATTTTTTTGGTTATAAAGTTGGTAACACTGTAACTAACGTTTGTTCCGTAATGGATCAGCTGATCATATCATAACCTGCGTTTTTTCTGACAAGTTGTATTGCACAATAATCATACAAAAATGAATATTGTACCTGTATTGAGTGAAATATTTTCAAGTTCAGATGACGAAGAAAATGATGAAGAATTAATAGATTTTATTTATATGAATGAAAATAACAATCAACGTAGACGGAAGAAAGCAAGAGTTGAAAATTTTATTGAAAATGTTGTGTATAGATATAACAACGAAGAATTTCGAGAAAATTTTAGGTTTTAGAATTATTTATATAAGAAAAAAATATATACATATATATAACAGTCATTCCATATTAAAAAAAAAAAATAGGTTACTGTATAATATTTTTTATTTGAGGTGGAATAACCCACATATGTATTGTGACCGTGATCATTTTCGGAGCTAATTATAGATATAATTAGGTAAAGGGTCGTTGGTGATGACTACCGGCACACCTTTGGCGCGATGTGTGTAAACCGAACGGCAAATGAAGCGAAACAATTATACAATAAGTTGGGCGCCAGGCGCGAAAATTCGCGCCGTCGAAAACGAACTTTACGAAAATCAATAATCTTACATCAGTCGTACATCGCGACGGACAAAACGCGGCTATTCAGTCAACGGAATTGGTAGAGGGGGTGATTCTTGCGGACGGGACGGGAGAGAATCGAGATAGGCACCAATAAATTGCACAGAGAGATTACTGTAATAGAATATAATGTAGCCAATCGTAGGTGAGAGAATAATTATAAGAGAACTGATAATGACAGAGAAAATATTACTATGGAAAAGAAATATTGACGAAAAGAATGGTTGAATTGAAAAAAATAGAAGAAAAAATAAAGAAAGAGTATAATATAAAAGAAAGTATAATGAGAGATATAGGTCGTGAAGTTCGGGCCAGATATTAGTCGGCCGAACGGCTTCTCGCGATCGAGCGCAAGGGTATCGAATTTCACGCGCGAGCCGAAAGTCAATTCTTCGACGAAGGGTTTACCGCGACTCGAGACTTATCCTGGCCTCGGCAGCGAGGAAAATTCCGTCGTATGCCGACAATTAACTTGCGCTCGCCCGCGGGAAATTGCCGAAGTTTTACAAAGTCGAACAAGATCTAATCGGCGCTTAGAGCAGCCGTATACACCGCGGCAATAATGTTTGTCGATATTTTCGATCAATATCGCGGTACGGCTCGTATTCTCGCTCGGAATTATACGCGGAAGGACTGCTTTAAAGGCAGTGACGAATATCTCAATATAATACAGCGAACAATACCAATATCTCGAATGTACTCTATAACTCGGAAACAACAAAATAAGATACGATATTTTACGCGACACATATAATTCCGTTACGGCACAATACGAAACGAACATACGATTTTACAGACGCGTAATATACAAGGCGGTTACGTGCACGAGCTCGCTAATATCAAAGATCACACACGATAGCGAAAAAGAACAATTAAATAGTTAACAAGACGCAAAATATTGACTGTCGGCGGCAAATGATCTCGGGAGAGAGAGTACTCACGCGGATCCGTCGGCTCGGATGAGTCGTTTCGCCGATCTACTGCGCAATTACTCGAAATAATTACAATTGTATAAAATAACGATACGAAAACCTTACTTGCGACAGCGATGACTCAAGGGCGCGACTCATCCGAACCTTACTCGCAATTTGGCAGCTTCACAAGTAGTCGACGTCTGTCTCACCGGTATGGACTCTCGAAACTTCCTTATAATCTTCTCGATCAAAGGGCCTCCGCTCCATTCGCTAGTCCGCCGAACAGTGACGAACGGAAGGCCCGCAGGAGACACGCCGGCACATTAATATGTAATAAGGCCACGTGTGGCGCTCCCGAATTACGCAGGGCCGTGGCGCGGCCTTGCGGGTCCTTGCGACCTTCGCGCTTCTAATCCCAGGCCCCCGTCTTCCTTCGCTCGCTTCTTATTAATTTCAGGCCTCGGGAAGCACTAATTGCGGCAGCGTATGGTTGTATCCGGCCCTTCTTACTCTTTATTAGTAGGATGTATCTGCGATCGATTTCCTCTTCGACCGCGCTTCATCTGGCAAAGAAATTCGGGCCCGCGCTTCGGATACAGTGCCGTAGCTCCTCCTCAGGGCTCTCGCGCTCCTTGCGCTTGAGTGGCCTTCCCTTCGATTGCTTCCTTCGTGCCTGTGAAGCGTAATTATTAAACACAACGGGCGGCAGCTTCGATTCGTTTGTTAATTGCAGTGATTCGGATTATTATTCAGTTATTCTTACCGGGCGTGCTCCCTTTTTTGGTGCTGGCCTCCCTTCGTCCTCGACGTTAACGTTGTTCTTCTGGTCGCTCGCCGAATGAGATCCCGTCGACCGCATGATTGCCACCGTCATTACGCTAATTTTCGCCAAATACGAAACGCCAAGAAAAAATATACGACAACCGCGGGATCGCGTCCGATCCCGCGCTCAGACCGCGCTCTCTCTCCCTAAATCGAGAGAGCGGAGGCCCGCGCGACCGATCCCGGCCGGGCTTATCAGCCCTTGTGACGGACGTGCAAAACGTCACGTCACAGTATATACATACACACACATGTGTGGTGTATGTATGTATATATGTATAGGTAGACAAATAATAAAAATTATCATTTTTAGATTGAGACATTCTACTTTTCATTATCTTTTACTATTATTAAGAGATGATTTAGAGGGAGAAAATAATTTTGGAAGAATGACCATCTCTGCAGAAAAGCAGCTGTATATAGCTTTGTATGTTTAGGGACACCAGATTCATATAGGTAATTGGATTATAATTTTTTTTTGTAAAAGTTTTACAAGAAAAAGATCTATTCTTTTGTAATGAAATTTTATCTTTTATTTAAGGTCTGTAGTCACAAAATTTGATGTAGGCAAAGCAACAGCATGGCGAGCAGTGAAAAGGGTTGTCAAAGCTCTTTGTAAACATAGAAATCATTTTATTCGATGGCCAACTCAAAAAGAAATGGATGATTGTAGTCAAAGATTGCAAATGCAATATGGGTTCCCTAAAGTTATTGGAGCTTTGGATGGAACGCATGTTTACATATCAGCTCCAGCTCAAGATGCTCAATGCTATATAAATAGGAAAGGGAGACATTCTATTCAATTGCTGGTAATTGTTTATAGAAACTATTTTATTACAAAATATTTTTGATTTAAAATATTATTCTGTTGATAGGTGGTATGTAATGATAAATTACAATTTGTGCATTGTTACGCTGGTCTCCCTGGCTCTGTGCATGATATGAGGGTGTTTAAATATTCAGGATTGCAGCAAAAATGCAATGACGAATATTTTCCAGACAACACTCATATCATTGCAGATTCGGCTTA
Source organism: Lasius fuliginosus (assembly GCA_949152495.1). Classification (NCBI taxonomy): domain Eukaryota; kingdom Metazoa; phylum Arthropoda; class Insecta; order Hymenoptera; family Formicidae; genus Lasius; species Lasius fuliginosus. Next base: position 10,639,197 of record OX424445.1, read on the forward strand.
CACATTGCAAAAACATATTATGATACCATACAAAGATAATGGCCATTTAACTCAGGAAGAAAAACATTACAATAAATTGTTGTCTAGTACTAGAATGATAGTAGAGAGAGCAATTGGTATGTTTAAAGGACGATGGAGATATCTTGTAGTTAAATTACCGATGCGGAGGACGGATCTGATTCCTTACTACATAATAAGTTGTTGTGTTTTACATAACATTTGTTTACTGCAAAATGATGAATTTTAATATCCAGTCGTTATCAATGATGACATAGATGTAGAACCAGGGCCAATGGCAGTAAATCAATTGTTACAAAATGAAGGATCGATAAAAAGGGAAAGAATAAAAAATACTTTGAACATTTAGTTTATAATTTATCAAAATAAAATTTAATCTTGTTTTTTTTATAATAAAACGCAATAATTATATATATTTTTTAAATTATATAATTATATATTTATAATAATTGTTAAGACTTTAAAATAAAAAAATTTTTTTACATTTTTACAGCTGTACTGCTTATTTAAATCATTTTATTTTAAACCTTCTATTTAATATATGGTTTAAACAACATCTTTTTGCAATGTCTATATAATTATAAAACATTCGTAATATAATGTCTATATAACGATAAAACATTCGTAAATTAAGATAATTATAAATTTTAACTTTTTATAATTATTAACTCTATGACTAAATAATATAACTAAAAAAAGTAACTTATTGAGATCATTCTATATCAACAGAACTTATTTTTTAGTAAAATATCGAAAATAATCAGTCATTTTTCTATAATTAATTTAGTTTCCTATAATTAATTAAATAAAATTTAACTAACAGAAATTAAATAATGATTCGATTCTCTTTTTTACTCTTAATAATACTGTTTCTATTATTTTATAAGTAAACTTTGAAAAAAAAATAAGTAAACTTTGAACAAGAAAACAAAGAAAATAATGAACACATAATGCAATTAGCATTAGAAAAAGTTCAAATTTGTACGAAACTAAAAATAAAATCTTATATTTTACTTCTTCATGGCTTCCGCAATTTCCCTTAAAATGTTTAATTTTTGCTTTCTATACTCGGCAGTTTCTTCTCTAGTTAATTGTTTGTCTCTTTTATATTCTTCTACAAATTCTGATTTCCAGTCACTAGTAGATAACTTTTTACGTTCTAAAATAAAATGAATGTATAAAATATCTTATTTTACATGTCATATATATATATATATATTACCAATTATCTCTTTAAGAAGTCTTACTTGAACTTAATAATTCCTCCTCCAATTCTTTTCCCATAGGAATATCTGAACCTGCCGAAGACAATGGCTTTATCCAAGGCTTTTTGGAAAACAAATTATATAAAATCTATCAAACAGAAACTATTCACTTAAAAATAAATTAATTCATGTGTGTAAATAATTTGTTTAAATTATAATAATGAAATAAATAATTATGAAACACAAAAATACTTATACTAGATTAAATATTTACATCGTAATGTTCACAAGTTTGTCTATTATTCCCGCTTTGAGCATTATGATCCTGCACATCTTTGAACATTTTCTTCAAATTATTTATTTTTGTTTTCAATTGCTCCACAGTAAATTTATAACCTTCTTTTGCCATGCCTTGTTGAAGATATTTCCAAAATAGTCGATTATTTTTTATTTCACCATTATCCAATGATGTGCTATGTTTCTCGTACGAATGTAAAAGCAATTGAGTTTTTTGACTTGTCCAATTTAGGTGTAAATTATCTGAAATATAGTTTTGCAATATTACTGACGGATGTAATTTAAATATATCACAGAATATCATTCTCTTACTTGAATTGTTATTAACAATATTTTCTTCATCAATGAAAGAATCAATCTCATCGGAAGAATCAACATCTAAACAATCAAAATTCAATACATTTGGTGAGTTATTTTCTATATTTGTGCTTAAAGCATTAGATGCCTGCTTTGTTAAAAAAGTTTTATGTTGATCCAAGAGGGATGATGCAAAACTCAAATCTATTACAGAACAAAAGTAAACAATAAAGTTAATAAATGTATTGTAGATATAAAACTGATTTTAAACATTTAATTTGTCTTTCTGTAGGAATAAATATTTTATTTACCTTGAGTAGCATGAGCATGCACTTCTGGTGATACATAAATAGTATAATTCGTAAAGCCATCATATAAATTTAAAGGCACTACTTGCTCACAACTTTTTACTTTTAGTGTACAATTTTTAATTTTTTTAACTTTTATGTTGGACATTTCGCTCGAATTAATTTTTTATTAACAAGTAAAAAAAAATATTTTATTGAATTTACACTCAAAATTAATATGCTTCTCCTTCTCGATGGTACTCAGATTCAGATATCAGCTGATCCATTACGGAACAAAAGTTAGTTACAGTGTTACCAACTTTATAACCAAAAAAATAATTAAAGAAAAGTTTTTCGGAACACAACCTGAGTGATCTCACTTGAGTTACAGAATCGACCCCCAGAAAGCATTTTCAGGGGATCGATTGTGTATCTTTGTCGACCTCTCTCGCTTCTCGTACTTTCATCTCACATGAAAAAATACGCGCGATTGGCTATGGGCGAAGTGAAAATGCGATATCCCTATGCTCACGTGAGTAAAACGTCACAGGTCACTCACGTCACGTGAAATAGCAATAGTTAGAGGTTAGAGAGAGTGGATCCAGAAAAAACGGCAAAATTGTTTTTCGTGTTAATATTTTACTATAATTATTAAATAACATAATGAATATTACAGAAAAGCAAAAATTTTGCTTAATTAGTTATATGAAACAACATCCTGATTTTGGTCGGGGACGCTTAAGATACAACAGCGAAAATAAACGAAAAATTGTAAGTGTTATAAATAGCATTTATATATTTCTTGCAAATATATGTTTCTATAAGTAATATTATTATAAATGTTAATTTGATGTCATTTAGATTGTTTAAATATTTATAGGATGAATTGTGGAAAAAATTATCTTTAACCTTAAACACGGCAGGATATGGACCACGCAAGTCATCAAAGGAATGGGCTAAGGTAATCTTTATTATATTATAGAATATTTATGAATATATGACAGTTTATAACTAGTAAATGTAAACATATAGATCTTTGAAGTGTTATTATAAAATTATGACAAAAATTTCAAAAATACTTCATAATATTTCATAATACTTCTTGTCGGTCTTGGGGCACCTTGTATATTTTATTTTTTAATTATATACCTATGTAAAATTATTATTTGTTGCTTATTATATTTTCTGTAGACGTGGAGAGACTGGAAGTCTAATGTCTTAAAGAAAGTGCCGAAACACAAAACCTATATAATGGGAACAGGTGGCGGATCACCAAAAGAGCTGCAATTATCTTCAACAGAGAACGCTTTATTAAATTTCTTAACACCAGATGCCAGTGGTTTAAACGAAATACTAGAAGGTGGATTTACAAATACAATGCCAACTTATGATAATAATGAAACTTTGAGTTCATCTAGTTTTTCATATAATATCGAAGAAAAAGAAAATGAAGTAGAAGAAATATTTTCAAATAATTATTCAAATGATGCATTACCTTTGCAATATGAAATGCATTCTTCTATTCAACAAACTAAACAGCATGTACAATCAGTATTATCATTACATACTAATATACCTGTAAAACAGAAAAGGCGTGGTATTCAAACAAATACAAAAGTGAAAAAATATGATAACACATTTGTTTCATCGTTATCTAACTTGCAAGATGTACATCAAAGTAAGGAAAATTGGGTATGTATAAAAAATCTTTTTAGACATATTATATAGTATTATTTCTTTTTACAAATATGGATTAAATATAAATTATTTAACTTTATTGTATTTTATTTATAGGAACAGAATAATAAAATGTGTGGATTTTCTTTAGATGATACAGAAAAATATACCACAAAACAATCAGAAGGTATATCAAACTTTTTAATAAAATTTAAAAAAATATATATAGTATATTATTTTTGTAATTTCCTTTTTATATTATTTAGATATAAAAAAACCACGACTTATGGCAACAGCAATTAACTTATTAGAAAAGAAATCAACTTTATCCGAAAATATCAAGCAAAAAATTTTAGAATTGAAAAAAGAAAAATTAGAAGTGAAGAAAGAAGAATTAACTGTCTTTAAGGAAATTTTACAGCAATTACAGAATATGAATGATCTCGTATCATCTTTGCGAGAAGAATTACTGGGACAATACCTAACAACAGATATTTCAACACTTTAAACTAACCTCAGGTACAACGTCAATTCTGTGATGTATGCATATATTATTATTTTTATTTAGTCTATTTAGTTAAAAGTAAAGTAGCATAATGTGTTAGATTTACTCTCTTTTAGTTTATTTGTTCTGTTTATTAGATTTATGTTAAGACAAATTCATAATTGGTAGAAAAGCAGAAGGCAATCAGAACTTGCAAGTTTTAGGCCCAGTTCAACAATGGCCAGTTAGCTTAACTAGTAGCAGAGAGAAGGAGGAGAGGCGCCACGCCGTCATTTTTCGTAAGACGCTTTTTCTAGGCCGCTCACTAGCGTCACGTACATCCATTTTACGGCCGCTTGGAACTAAGTGGCCACATCCACTTTCGATGTCGATAAAAAAGCCAGTTTTGGTTCATATCCGTGCTACATCCACAATCTTTGGTTCGTGTCCGTGCTACATCCATATAATTGTGGATCAAAAATATATATCGAAACTTCGTGAACTTATTAATATGTTTCATTAAATGCGTGTAACGTTTTGGCATTCTAGTACATAAAACGATATAAATTATTACTAAAGTATTTTTACGTATATCCGCATGTGCGCAATGAAATAAATTTTCTTAAATCAATTTTTCTTGATAAGTCTTAATTGAATATAATATAGAAAATATCTGCAATATATTACTTTTACTTTTTTCTTATTCTTGGAACAAAGGTATCAAGCATTTAAGCAATCATGCATTTTAATCAAATTATGATTTTAATTTATAGCTTTTTATATTAATTTTTTTATATTAATTTATTTTTTACTTATTATTAATTTAATTAATTTTTTATTTATAAATTTGATTGGATGCGTAGTCTTTTGAAAATAAACATATAATAGATGCGCTCCGCTTGACGCTATATTTTCGCTTCGAAGACTAATTGTAAGATTCTTTACCCTATCTAGTTAAAAATTATCCGATTTATGTCGTGTTTGATGTCGTTTTAATCACCAAAATCTCATTAATCCATTAAGATTATTTTCAAGCTGTTTAAATGCAAAATAGAAGTTTTAGTTTTCATTTCAAAAAATGTTTACACTTGTGAATTGCTATGGATGGGGAGAGCCCATTGTAAGAGACTTCGGAACTCTTTGATGATAGGTCATCTCGCTCGCTCTCTACTCGCGGTCTCGCTCTCGCTCTTACACTCGAAGAGTCGCGCTAGACAGCTCGGAAAGATAAGCTGATCCGAGAAACGAGAAAAAACTAAAACTTATATTTTGCAATTAATCGGTTTGAAAATAATTTTACTGGATTAATCAAATTTTTGCAATTAAAACGACATCAAACACGACATAAATCGGATAATTTTTAACTAGATATGTAATCAAAATTTTAATTACCTATCTAGTTAAAAATTACCCGATTTATGTCGTGTTTGATGTCGTTTTAATCGCCAAAATCTCATTAATCCATTAAGATTATTTTCGAACCGATTAATTGTAAAACAGAAGTTTTAGTTTTCATTTCAAAAAATGTTTACATTTGTCAATTGCTATGGTTGGGGAGAGCCCATTATAAGAGACTTCGGAACTCTTTGATGATAGGTCATCTCTATAGGTAATTAAAATTTTGATTACATATCTAGTTAAAAATTATCCGATTTATGTCGTGTTTGATGTCGTTTTAATTGCAAAAATCTGATTAATCCAGTAAAATTATTTTCAAACCGATTAATTGCAAAATATAAGTTTTAGTTTTTTCTCGTTTCTCGGATCAGCTTATCTTTCCGAGCTGTCTAGCGCGACTCGTCGAGTGTAAGAGCGAGAGCGAGACCGCGAGTAGAGAGCGAGCGAGATGACTTATCATCAAAGAGTTCCGAAGTCTCTTACAATGGGCTCTCCCCATCCATAGCAATTCACAAATGTAAACATTTTTTGAAATGAAAACTAAAACTTCTATTTTGCATTTAAACAGCTTGAAAATAATCTTAATGGATTAATGAGATTTTGGTGATTAAAACGACATCAAACACGACATAAATCGGATAATTTTTAACTAGATAGGGTGAAGAATCTTACAATTAGTCTTCGAAGCGAAAATATAGCGTCAAGCGGAGCGCATCTATTATATGTTTATTTTCAAAAGACTACGCATCCAATCAAATTTATAAATAAAAAATTAATTAAATTAATAATAAGTAAAAAATAAATTAATATAAAAAAATTAATATAAAAAGCTATAAATTAAAATCATAATTTGATTACAATGCATGATTGCTTAAATGCTTGATACCTTTGTTCCAAGAATAAGAAAAAAGTAAAAGTAATATATTGCAGACATTTTCTACATTATATTCAATTAAGACTTATCAAGAAAAATTGATTTAAGAAAATTTATTTCATTGCGCACATGCGGATATACGTAAAAATACTTTAGTAATAATTTATATCGTTTTATGTACTAGAATGCCAAAACATTACACGCATTTAATGAAACATATTAATAAGTTCACGAAGTTTCGATATATATTTTTGATCCACAATTATATGGATGTAGCACGGACATGAACCAAAAAATTGTGGATGTAGCACGAATATGAACCAAAACTGGCTTTTTTATCGACATCGAAAGTGGATGTGGCCACTTAGTTCCAAGCGGCCGTAAAATGGATGTACGTGACGCTAGTGAGCGGCCTAGAAAAAGCGTCTTACGAAAAATGACGGCGTGGCGCCTCTCCTCCTTCTCTCTGCTAGTAGTTAAGTAGTGATGCCAACCACTGAAACAAAATTCGAGGCTCAGTTCGATATTGGCCAGTTTATTCAGTTTATAATAAACTGGCCAATGTCGAACTGAGCCTCGAATTTTGTTTCAGTGGTTGGCATCACTACTTAACTACTAGTTAAGCTAACTGGCCATTGTTGAACTGGGCATTAATTGGTTTCTGCTTTTCTGCCAAGGTTTGAATTCGGCCTTAGTCATTTGATTAGTTATTTGATTTTTTTATTTTATAAGTTTATTTGATTTATGAAATCAAACAAAATGCGAAAAATGGAAAATAATCGCATGCATAAATATTTTTTAATACAAAGTCCAACGTGATATCTATTACTGTGATCACATCTTGAATTTAAGTTTGATGAGACTGAGATTGTTATTGATTATACCGAGATTTATGATTATAATTAATAACTGCATTTGTTGTATTGTGAAATGATATATTCCATAAATATATACATACAATAAAGTAATTTAATGAAGACGCGAGAATACAATTGCTTTATTGTTAGACTGATAGTATAAATGTTTAACTTTATATTATTAATTTTGTCTTTACGAAAGTTCCAGCAATATATATATGTTTGAAATAAAAAACTATTCAAAGTACCATCGAACAATATCTCTTCGTATTTGTTCAGCGTTATTTCCATTAGCACCATTATATGGAATTGGTGCTTCTTGATCTATATCCTCTAAACATATTTCATTTGGTGGAATTCTCCATTTTATTGCAATATTGTGTAGAACACAACATGCATTTATAATATGAGCTAAAAAAATTATACGATAAATAAGAACATTGTTTTTTTATGGAGGAAATTATGCTTAATACCTGCAAATTCTGGCTGATAATGCAATGCCCTTTCTTTTCGTAAACATCGCCATCGGCCTTTCAAAATACCTATGCACCTTTCCACAGCAGATCGTGCTGTTGTTATATGTTGTGTATATCTATATTCTGGAGATCCTATAGGTGCATTTAAAATTGGTTTTAAGAGAAAAGTCATGAGCGGATAGGCAGAATCTCCTAAAAAACATATTAAATTATAAAAAATAAATAAATAATCTATAGCCCCTTGCCTATTGCCTGGCATTGTGCAAGGGCCTTATTTCATTAGGCATAATCTATATTTTAAAAAAAATGAGAAATATATATAAATAATAAAACAATCTATATATTATTAGCCATATCTATAAGCCTCTTCCATGAACCTCTTTCGCCTGCTTCTTGCTGCCTTTCTAAATAATGGAATAAACGCGAAGAACGAAAGACTCTTGAATCATGCGTCCTTCCTCCATGCATCGCATTTACTGCTAATATTTCGTTTTTGTATGAAGATACCTAATATAGAAAGATATAAATATAAGTTATTATTGCATTAATGTTATTACTAACAAGCACTTCTAATTGTTCTTATCATATATATTATATATTATTTTATATGTATAATACAATCATCATATTCAAGGAGTGATATAATTTTCTATTAATGAATAAGTGTTCTCTCTCAGTTTGTGGAGGAAAGATGGCTATATGGCTTCCATCAATAGCTCCCAATCACTCCTGGAAATCCAGTTTTCTCGAAAAATCTGATATTAAAAAAATATAAATATAATAACTATAAATATAAGAAATTTTATGTGTATTATTCACAACTTTTTTTACTCTTTTTTAATTTGTTGTTTCCTTATGTCTGACGTTGGAAACTTAATCCATTGTCCCATAATACTGTTTAATGCATTTATTGTAGCATGTATAGAGACGGAGATTGATGTTTGACTCATGTATGATAAGAAATCTTGTCCAACTTTTTTTTGATAAGACCCAGATGCGAGAAAATGAAGTGTTGCAAATATCTAAAATTACAAAATACGGATTAATACACTAAAATACATATAAATAAATAATATAAATAAATAAAGTAAAAAAGAAAAAAATTAGATAACTATATATATTTACTTGTAACTGTTGAGGAATTGCTGTTGTTCTTTTTGGAACTGGCATAAAATTTATTAATTCCTCTATTAACTGTAGAGTTGCTACCTTAGATAATCTATAATATAAAAATATAAAAAATATAAAATATATAAAATAATTAAGTGTAATTGTAATATATAACAAAATATAATAAATAATAATTAATATATAATAAAATATAAAAAATATATAATAAATAATAACAAATAATAAAATATAAAATTTGCTTATATATCACCTATACAGTTTAACGAATGAATTATCTGGGACATCAAACGGATTTTGTGTATCTCCTAATGTTCTTCTTATTAAATTTAACTTATTTTGCCGCCTTTTATTTATATTTCTTCTTTCCTCTTCTTCTACCAACAACATAACATTAATAATGTCCATTTTAATTTTTATTGTTTAATTTCTAACCGTATTTTAACCGCTCTACTCTACATGACAATGCTTCAATAGGAAATTCGACACATTTTGACATAATTCGACACAATATTTCTTGTCGAATAATCTCACGTGAAATATTTTGTGTTTTCACTATAGTGAAAATTAACCAATCAAGTGAATGCTCACTTACTTTTCACATTCTCATGTCACGTGACTTTGTTCACCCAATTACGGATGTGTCGAGTGAAACTGCGAGATCACTAGGCACTTCCGGGATAGTGATCTCACATTTTCACCTGATGGCAGGTTATCAAAAAAATTAAACAAACATCCAAGAGGTCGGTGGGTTCTGCTGTGACGTCTCCTCGGCCTTCCTCTCCTGTCAAAAGGGCCAACATTGTAAATAATGTAAATATTACACACTGACTCACACTCTCTTAAGGAAAGCCTATCTAATAGTCCATACTCTAATAGTTCTGTCGCTTCTACTATGACGTCCAAGTCTTCCCCGTTACCCTCAGAGGCAATTATCAATAATCGCTACACTGATGGTAATCAGGGTCCGTACTGTGTGCATGTACAAAAGATTTCAGACCCCTCAGCTCACTTGCATCCTGTTTCAGTGGGAAGAATTATTCACTCGTTCATGAAGGACGATGTTCTTGAAGTTAAAAAGGTGGGCTTTTCTAAAGTCGCAATCTTCCTGAAGACGGGCCATGCAGCGGACGAGCTCATTGTTCATCCTTTACTAAAAGAAAAAGATTACGTTGCGTTTGTACCTCCTTTTTGTACGTCACGTAAAGGCATAATAAGGGACGTTCCCCTGGATTTGACTGAGGGGGATATAATGTCAGGCTCTAACAGCCCATTCAAAATAATTTCGGTTAAAAGGTTCAATCGTAGGATAAATCCTCCCAGCACAGACTCTAGTTTCAGTAAGAATACTGACATTGATCCAACATATGCTCCGTCCAAGTCTGTTTTGATTTCTTTTGAGGGTCAACGGTTGCCGAAATATATTACAATGTTTCATGTCTCCTATCCAGTTCTGCCTTACATTTCCAGGGTCTCACAATGCCATTCATGTTACAGATATGGACATATTAAACAGAATTGCAAAGGTTATCCAAGATGCCCAAATTGCGGTGAAAGAGACCATGGCGATGGAGTCGCCTGTCCTCGGTCAAATCCGCATTGTATCAACTGCAAGGGTGATCATCCAGCTAACTCTTCTTCATGCCCTGAACTTGCCACACAAAAAGAGATCAGGATGGTTTCTGCATACAGAAACATCACTTTGTCGGACGCTAACGCGATAGTTAGAGGTCATCTTCCATCTTCACCTCCATACTCTGGCTCTTTCGATGAATTCCCGCAGTCAATAAGATCAGGTAAGACCTCAGAATCTCCTCCTTGGAAAAGAACTCATCGCTCTTATGCCCAGGTTGCCTCTACACTCCACTCACCTCCCCATCCTCAAGATGCACTTTATGTCCCCTCCTCTTCGGTCTCCTCTTCTTCTCCCTCTTCCTCAGTCGGAGGAATCTGGATTTCGAGAGTCAAACGACGAGACAGAAAATTGCACAAAGAATCAGCCAAGAATTTTCCTATCATTCATCCCTTGTCAACTGGACCAAAAGAGATCGAAAGATCTTCATCTTCGAATCCGGCTGTCCGCTCACCTCCTACCTCGATCCTATCGGGTTCGTCTATGGCCGATGCCATGCGCCCAGGTCTTCCAAGTGACCCGCAGTCATCCGTTTCCTTTCAAATTTCCAAAGACTCTGCCTTGGATGCTGACCTGTTGAAGAATCTGATTAGTTCCGTTAATAATTTATCGCTACTTTTACCTACGCTAATCTCTAAACTTAGTTCTTCGGGAAGTTCTCCTTGTTCACAAAATCCTACAGATGTCTCTTTTGTCACATCCTCAGAAGAAAATAAATTCGCCTCCTTGAACGTAAAAAGTCATGACAGTGAAAAAAACGGTCAACAACTTTAAAATCTTTCAATGGAACTGTCACAGCATCCGTAATAAAAAAGAGGCTATTGCTAACGTCATCTACGACTATGACTTATTAGTGTTTTCGGAAACCTGGCTTGACGACAATGTAAATATCTGTTTTAAAGACTTCAATATATTGCGATACGATGGGCCGTCCTCTAAATCAGGTGGTCTTCTGCTAGCTATTAAAAGATATATTCCCTATCACCGTGTTGAAGATATCTACCAACTGGAGGGCTTCCTCGAGACGTTGGCGGTTAGCGTTCCCTCTTCCACCGGACCTATTTTGATTATATCGATATACCGGCATCCTCATAATCCTCCAGTTCCTTTCTCCCAGATTTGGGAAAATCTCATTAACTCTTTTTCTGATCACTCTCATGTCATATTAATGGGCGATTTCAACGCTCATCATCCCAGCTGGGGTTCGTGCATCACCGATGCCTCCGGCAAGTCACTTTATCATCATACTCTCCTCAATTCTCTTATTCCCCTCAATAATGGAGATCCCACATACATCCCTCGTCCAGGACAAAATCCTTCCGTCCTTGATCTTATCTTTGTCTCGGCTTCTCTCTTTCCAGTATGCGAGTGGAGATTATTTGATGATAACCTCGCCAGTGATCACATCCCGGCTATAATATCTGTTAATGTACAGACTAATGTGAGATCATTTGTTTCTCACAAGCTAAATTTAAAAGTCATTGACTGGAATGCGTTTACTGTACAGCTCATTCGCACGCACGATCAAATGACGACCACAGTAGAAAGTTTTGCTAATAATCCGAAACAAAGGTACGATGCATTTGTTTCTCATATAAAGAATACAGTTTCCTCCTTCTCCCAGGATAACAACGCAAATGCTCCTATCAAGCAAACAAAAAAAAGGCAATCTCCTCCCCCGGCTCCTTGGTGGAATGATGAGTGCTCTCAAGCAGTATCTCTCAGAAAGCAAGCCTTAAAAAGCTATCGTAGGCATTCTAATTATTCCAACTACTTAGAATTGAAAAGGCAAGAGGCCCTGACCAAGAAAATTCTCAAAAAGGCAAAGCGCTCCGGGTGGAGGCAATTCTGTGAAAAGTTATGTCCAACCACTAATATAGGTCTCATATGGAAAATTATCAAAAGATTCAAGAATCGATTCCTAGATCCTTCTCTATCACGTCTAATTATCTTCTCCCTAAGGGCTTGGAGGAACAAATTGATTCATTCGACAACACGAGAACAACAGGCTCTAAGAGAGTCAATATAATAAAAATAAGGCTAATAAGAGCCACCGCAAGAAGGGCGCGGAAAACGTTCTCAAAAACAAAAAAGTTTTTATATATAGTTTAAAAAAAGTTTATTTAATAGACGTTTCGGTCCCTCTTCGGGCCATCTTCAGTAACTGCACAGATTAAACAAGAAAAAAAGAAAAACTAAATCTTAATATGTCGCAACGTGCAAAAAAACATTTTTAACTTACAAAATTGTGATCGTAATAAAATATAACATGAAGATAAAAAACTACATGCAGCTCTCACATCCATGCGATTCGAGATTTAGATATTAAATTATTTTACACCGGTGTTAATAAACTTATAGCGTTTTCGATTTGTTGACTCTACTCGACTCTGAGTCGAGTCGGGTCAGATCGAAAGTTCGATTTCAAACTCGATGACTCGAAACTATCATGGCCGAAAGCGTTTCTTAACCTCCATCAAAGATTCTTAGCATTATTAAACATTATCATATTTTTAGCATTATTATAAATAATATAAGTAAAAATAACAACAAAAATAAGTGGTAATAGGACAATAACAATGAGTGGATTAGAAGAAGGATCAGGTAAGAAATTTTATTATACTAGAAACAAAAATATGTAAAATGTTAAAATACGTGTAATGCATAATTTTGATCGTAAAAAAAAAATCTAATTATTTTTACAGAAAATAGCAACAAAATGAAAATTATTCGAGATGAAAATGGAAAAATGATCAAAACAGCCGAGGGAATTTTATGTGAATATACGGATAATGATGGTAAATTTTTTATTAAAAATATTGTAAAAATAATAACATGCTTTTTTATATCGCCAATGAAACATCCATTGCTGTATCAAAAATATAAAATTATTTTTCTCTTCAGGAAATGCTACATTAAAATTTGTAAGGACAAACTCAAGCTCTAGCGATTCGTCAATAATTGGGAGTGGTAAGCGATTTATATGCGAAAATCTTTAAATCACAGAAATATGAAGATGCATATAAAGATAACGATAAAGTAATTTTATTTTAGAGAACATTGTGCCATGCAGTACAACAGTAAGCACTACACAAGAAAATAAATATAAAAATGTTGAAAAATTTGTCATTGCACATGACTATTTATTTTCTTCATCAGACAGTTCTAATGAAGAATTACAATACACATATCTAATGCGGAAAAAGAAAATCCAGCGAATAAAGCATTATATTAGAAATGTCATCGATCAATATACTGAAGAAGAGGTAAATATATATAATATATATTAGAAATATTTATTAAATCTATTGTGTAAGCTATTTTTATCTTATGAGCGGTTTCAGTTTCAAAGATATTTTAGACTTTCAAGAAGAACATGTGAGCATATTATAATTTTATTCGAACAAAGCGAATATTGTCCTAAGAGTTTTTGCGGAAGAAAAAAGAAAACAGCCAAAGAACATATTTTAGTTTTTCTACGGTATACTACTTTTTAATCACTTATTTATAAAAACATTAAACATTTTTATTAAATATTGCTAGTCAATAAGAAATGAAAAATATTACGTTTTTTTTTACGCATACAGGTTTGCTGCAAATAAAACAGTAATAAGAAGTGTAGCAGAATGTTTTGACATGCAAATAGCTACGGTGCATCTTATTATCAAGAGAGTTACAAATTTCTTAGTGAATTTAGCTCCGACAATAATCCGCTTTCCTGCAACGGAACAAGAACGTCAAGAAAAGGCTCAAGAATTTCAAAATATATGTGGAATTGATGGAATTGTGGGATGTATAGATGGCACGTATATTCCGATTAGAACGCCAGCAAAAAAAATTCGTCATACATATGTAAATAGACATGACGAAACTGCACTTACTCTGCAAGGTATATGCGACGCGAAAAAAAGATTTATAGATTGCTTTACTGGAGTCTCTAGTAAAATGCATGATGCTCGTGTGTATGACATATCTTTCGTTAAAGAAAAAATATCTGCAATGGGTGATTCTTATCACATTATTGGCGACGCAGCCTATCCAATAGCTATAAATCTTTTGACACCATATAATGGGAAATTGATACCAGTACAGGCTAATTTTAATAAACATTTTTGTAGAGCACGAGTTACAATTGAGAACGCGTTTGGATTATTAAAGTGCAAATTTCGACAATTGACAAGACTTGATATGTGGTCCGTAATATTAATGTCCAAATTTATTATATCTTGCTGCGTATTACATAATTTATGTATAGAAGAAAATGATATACTCGAATATTCTGGATATGAAGAAGTTCCGTTTCCAATTCAGCAATATATTCATAGTAACAACAGAATAAGAATGTTAGGACAATTGAAACGTGACCGTATAGCGTTTGATTTAATTTAAAATTTTGTTTATAGACCTATAAAGAATGTTGTACGTAAATATAATATTTATATGTATGCAAGTAATGCCAAATGTATTTATTTAATAATGATAGAATATAAGAATTCGTAATATAATGTTTAGTATAAAAAGTTTACTTATTTAGAATATACATATAAAATTATAAATTAAATGTACTTGCTTTGATATGTTTATTGCTGCCTTTTAATAGTACGCGTATATATTTAAATGTATACTAACGTTGTAATGAGCATCACCATTTTATCTAATATATTTTTTCAATTTTATTTAATATATTATTTTATAACATTTTTATATTTAACATAAAACAGTCTTTTAAGAGTATCTTCAATATAACTCAATATAACTCTATTTTTAATTAAAACATGAAATAATAGATTAATATTAATGTTTTTTAAATCTTACAATGTAACATCACAATGTTATATAAAGTAAAACGATATTGAAAATAAAACAAAAAATTATCAATGCTTTTTTACTTTTCCTATCTTTTGATAGTTCTTTAGTCTGACTTTTCTATTCTTAACTAAACCATTTATGAAATAATAGATTAATATCACAATGTTCTCCAAAATCTTACAATGTAACATCACAATATTATATTAATTATAATATTGAAAATTTTAAAAAATTAAATTATAAATCTATAATACATATGTATATACTTATGGTAAAACCTTACTATTATGAAAAGATCTTATTGCATGTGCTAATTATTATTTAAAATAATTTATTACTATAAACTAAATGTACTTGCTTTGATAAGTTTAATCCTTATTATTTGTTGAAAACAATTCTCGAAGAACTTCTAACTTTTCTTTATGTCGACGCTCTTTCTGCCTTTCTTTCTCATCCTGAATGTCTTGTAATACCGTCAAAATGTTTGGAGATTTTTGCATTTTCCTCTCAACTTCTTCTTCGCTACTCAAAGTGTCTATTTTCCTTTTTTTAATAGTATGTTGGCCTATACCGAAGCAAATGTCAGGTTCGATGCTGTCGTCAATGCTATTAATTAATTCAAATTCTTCTTCAAAGTCAATATTACATTTTTCACTCCCAGATCTTTTATTATTTTTCTTTGCAGTATTTCGTCTTTTTAATATATTTTTATATCGATATTCGCACTGCAATGGCGAACGAAAAGTTCCACATTTTTTGGAAACTTCATTACTTATAAACTCCCACATACATTTTTTATTTTTGAATGTGGAAAATGGGCCTATTTGTCCAATGTTTTTATAATATAATTGTAGCAATTCTTTGCTTTCATCATTCGTCCATAAAACTCCATGTGACTCATTTTCTTCCTTAATAGTTACGAACTTCTTTTTATTTTTAAATGATGCGATACTGCATGGCATAATGTTCTCTAAAATAAAATTACTTTATCGTTATTACTTTACAAAAATAAGTGGTTAAAATTATTTTATCTTTATATGCATCTTCATATTTCTGTAATTTAAAGATTTTCGCATATAAATCGCTTACCACTCCCAATTATTGACGAATCGCTAGAGCTTGAGTTTGTCCTTACAAATTTTAATGTAGCATTTCCTGAAGAGAAAAATAATTTTATATTTTTGATACAGCAATGGATGTTTCATTGGCGATATAAAAAAGCATGTTATTATTTTTACAATATTTTTAATAAAAAATTTACCATCATTATCCGTATATTCACATAAAATTCCCTCGGCTGTTTTGATCATTTTTCCATTTTCATCTCGAATAATTTTCATTTTGTTGCTATTTTCTGTAAAAATAATTAGATTTTTTTACGATCAAAATTATGCATTACACGTATTTTAACATTTTACATATTTTTGTTTCTAGTATAATAAAATTTCTTACCTGATCCTTCTTCTAATCCACTCATTGTTATTGTCCTATTACCACTTATTTTGTTGTTATTTTTACTTATATTATTTATAATAATGCTAAAATATGATAATGTTTAATAATGCTAAGAATCTTTGATGGAGGTTAAGAAACGCTTTCGGCCATGATAGTTTCGAGTCATCGAGTTTGAAATCGAACTTTCGATCTGACCCGACTCGACTCAGAGTCGGGTAGAGTCAACAAATCGAAAACGCTATTAGTTGCTTTATTAAAGCACACAAAGACAAGTTACCTACGGAATTACATAAAAATGTTATATATAAAATTTCATGTACGGATTGTGACGCATCATACGTTGGACAGACCAGTAGATTCTTAAAAACTAGGACGAAAGAACATCGTGCTCATATAAACCGAAATACGACACAAAGTTCAGTAATTACCGACCACCGGCTTTTAAACCATGAATTCGACTGGGACAACGTTAAAATTTTGGACGAGGAACGAATATTCAGAAAAAGGCTAATGTCTGAAATGATTTTTATTAACAGACAAAAAAATAGCTTAAATTTACATAGCGACACTGAACATCTGGACCACTTTTGGATTCCCACTTTAAATAATCTTACCAGAATATAATATTCACATTTATTTCTTGCGGATGTTTTGTTTACTTGCGTGGGTCATTGACCTGGTTAGACCTTTAATTCCTAAACACGTGTATTGCGATTAGTCACGATGTTTCTTTTGACGTGTGCGTATTGACTTGTATGCTCTCTCGTGTTCTTTCCGCGCTCTTTCTCGGTGAGTTTCCTCTCTCGCTACATTGCACCGTTACTTTTCAACAACTGTTTTTATTTAATTCTATCTAATCAATGAAGGTGGAGATGAGTTTTTTACTTTTTCTCTCGTTGACGGGTACCATGTGAGGGACTCCCCGATTTGGGATGAGGGATGGATGTGAGAGCTGCATGTAGTTTTTTATCTTTATGTTATATTTTATTACGACCACAATTTTGTAAGTTAAAAATGTTTTTTTGCACGTTGCGACATATTAAGATTTAGTTTTTCTTTTTTTCTTGTTTAATCTGCAGTTACTGAAGATGGCCCGAAGAGGGACCGAAACGTCTATTAAATAAACTTTTTTAAACTATATATAAAAACTTTTTTGTTTTTGAGAACGTTTTCCGCGCCCTTCTTGCGGTGGCTCTTATTAGCCTTATTTTTATTATATTGATTCATTCGCTCCTCCTTTTGTCCCAGTCGATCCGAATATTATTTCAAATATTACCGATTACGATACTACCTGTCGCGTATTTGACTCTTCGTTTGTTTTAGAGGAATTTGATCTAGCATTGCATTCATCCAACAAGAGATCTTCGCCAGGCCCGGACCAAATCGACTATAAAATTCTATCCCATATCCCGGGGTCTTACCATTCCACACTTCTATCTATTCTAAACGACATATTTCAGAGGAGAGACTTTCCAGAGGACTGGAAATCCTCCATTGTCTACATGATCCCAAAATCAACTCCAGGGAAATTTCGTCCAATTTCCCTCACATCATGTCTCCTTAAATTGCTAGAGAGACTTATTCTGCTAAGGTTAAATTGGTGGATAGAAAATAATCACATCCTTCCCACATTTCAATTCGGTTTCCGCAGATTTAAGTCCTGTCAGGATAACCTTTCAATACTAACGTCAGAAATCCACACCAGTTTCGTACGTAGCTACGTTTCTGCTTGTCTCTTTCTCGACTTCTCCAATGCTTTCGACGATGTCCTTCCTCGGCTCCTGCTTACTGATCTTTTAGAACTAGGCTTCCCCCCTCACTTTTGTAAATTTATTTTTCAATTAATATACAAAAGAAAACTTCAAATTCTTTACAACGGTATCGTGGCCAGAGAATGCTACTCCTTTAAGGGAGTCCCGCAGGGATCTGTACTTAGCCCTCTTCTCTTTAACATATACGTCTCTAAGATAAAAGACCACATCGGTTCAGATTGCGAAGTTCTCCAATTCGCGGACGATATTGTTATCTACTCAAGTTCCCCCAACCTTAATAAAGCGCTGTCATCGCTTGAGCATACAGCCAACAATATAACTAAATTTCTTTTTTCTAGAGGCCTGTTGTCTGTCTGCCCTCACAAATCTGCCTTGGTCCTTTTTACCAGAAAGAGGATTGCACCGGGTGCCCACTCCATTACACTCAACAGCACTACTATACATTCACGTGAATTACACAAGTTCTTGGGAGTTACGCTCGATAGTCGTCTATCAGGAAAAGAACATATCTTACGAGTACAACAGAAGTGTCTCAAATTAATAAATGTCATTAAGATGCTTAGAGGCACATGGTGGGGGGCTCACCCACTCACCTTGTTACAAATATATAAGGCCATGATAAGAGGTACGATGGATTATGGGTGCCTCGTTTACCCGTATAATAATCGTTCACTCATAAGAAAATTGGAATTAATTCAGTTCAGGTCTCTCAGACTCTGTTTGGGACTGCGCAGGACGACTCCTACGAACGTGATTCTGGCTGAGGCGGGAGAGGGCACACTGGTGGCTAGGTTCTCTCTCTTGGTATCAAGATTCATCCTTAAAACCTTCTCCTTAGACTCCCATCCCCTTTTGGACAAACTCTGCTTTCTTCGTCATTTTGCACGAATTTCTCGAAAAGTCAATCCGGCAACTCACTTCCTACTTTTTAGATCTTACGAGACGCTAACTGGATACAAATCCCGAATATCCTCCATGGACCTCCCGATAGTATACATGATTGACTATTGGGCTCTAATAGACAATTCCTCTGTGATTATTACCCCACCACAATCCGTAGACCTTATTAAAAACTCACCTTTCCCTCAGTTGGTCTTTATGGATTTATATAGTGAATTTAATAAACACACCTCGTTTTTCACAGACGCTTCCAAGAGAGAGGATTCTGACTTTACAGGGCTGGCGATGTATTCCCCTTCTCTGAACGTACAGATAAAACATAGAATCTCCATGGCTCTGTATACTCAGGTGAAGCGTTGGCAATCCTGATTACAATAGAGTATATACTATCGCATCCCCGATTCTGTTATATACACCGACTCATTGAGTGTAGTCAATGCCATTTCATCTCCAGCAATAATTTCATCTTTAAACAGCATCATTATCTCAATCAAACAATCTTTGTTTGAGGCCAAAAAAAAGGGATTATCAATTACCGTTGTATGGATCCCATCACACTCGGGCATCTTGGGGAACGAGACTGCCGACTTACTTGCTAATGCCGCTATCTCACAGGGGGAAACGCTGAGGAGACCTCTGCCCCACACTGATTTCTTTGAAATACTCTGCACACGATTTATTCGTGACACAAAAGAAGTTCTTATCTCTCAAGCACAGCAAAAAGGAGCTCTATATTTCAAGCAATCCAAAGAATTTTCAGTTGTACCATGGTTCTATAAGGTCAAAACCAATCGAGAATGTATTGTCTCTATCTCGAGAATGAGGTCTAACCATTACGCTCTCAATCATAGCTTATTTAGATGTAAACTTATCAGTGACCCAAGTTGTAGTTGAGGTTTCCCATCTCAGAATATCGAACACATTTTTTCGAGCTGTCCCCTGTATATCCCCCAGTATATAAAGGCAAGCTCTGGTGAATTCTCTTTCCAAACTTGGTATACTCTCCCCTTTCAACATTTCCGACCTCCTTTTCAATCTTAGGAAAAAAGTAATTTTTGCCCTTCACTCCTTCATTGGCGCTTGCAAGTTTAATATATAAAAATGGCGATCTGCGCCATGTATCGTACATCTCTGAACAGAAGCAAGAAATAAAACTCAATCTATATTAATGCAACTTCGAAGACCTAACGTCAAGATTTCACCTCTACCTATGAGTTAAGCGGGGAGCACACAAACTTGCATAGGCGCATAAGCGTATGTTAAACCAGTGTGATTGGTCCATAAACGTGTACATACATAAGAAATTCAACCAATCGAATTTCTTATGCATATGCTTATGCGCCTATGCAAATTTGTGTGCTCCCGCCTTAGACAAACAACGGCTGCTTTCCTTTTAGGGAACACAGTCGATACTTTGACACAAATCGACACACGACGCTTTCCATTTAGAATTTGATTCAAACTCAATTGACACTATTCGACTCTGCTCGGGAGGAGAGTTGGAATGTGCTTTTGACCGAAGAACGTATCCGTTCCCAGTATTTCGCGATAGAATCTTTGAATCTAGTACTTATCCTTATTAAGGTTTGAATTGTTTGTGCAATAAAAAATAAACAATAAAAAATAAAAATAAACTATTTTTATAATATATTTCGAGTGATAAAAATATTTATATACAGTATAATATATTATACATACATTTATAAAACTTGAAAACACGTTTGAGAAATTTTACGATAAATCTTGTAAGGTTAGGTATTAAAAGTTCAGTGGACACTGTGTATCCGTTTCTGTGTATTGCGTTCCATTTAACTGTGACAAACTGTGCTCGAGTGTGTTAATCTGTGTCGATTTGTGTCTCCTAAAAGGAAAGCAACCAACATTAATAAAACATTCTTTATGGCAGTGCATTACACAAGAAGAAGTCAAACTCATCAACATCAGTTATCTATCATCAGCTGTGGGTCACTTGAAGTGTATCTACAGATACACCTACTCAATCAAACAGAAGATCTACTTCCGCTACCAGTTGATGGCCTAGGGCCTAGAGTGTGAAAAACTATTCACACTGTGCCAAACAAAATAATAGAAGAAGAAGAAGACGATTACGTCTCGTTCTCTGCCATAGCCTAAATATAATCGACAAATATTGATCGACGTAATTAATAAGTTTAATCCAAAAAGTGTGCGACGTAATTAATAAGTTTTAATCCAAAAAGTGCGCAAATACTGAATCAACATCAATTAGAAGTGTGGCTTGGTTATGTGACTCGAGTAATGTGGACAGAAACTATACGAGATATAATGTGAGTCTCATATAATTAAAAGAATTAAATAGAATCTAACTTTGCCAAATTAACCAAACTAGCAAAATATAAAAATTATAATTCTCTTTTCTCTTTTTCTCTTTGCAGGATACATACCAGAAGATGTACTTTTAGATATTAAGGATAAGATGATACATTATTACATATTTCCAAGAAGTATAATATAGAGCAGCATACTAAAGCTGCATATGCCTTTATGAAAAAAAATGGCAAGACATATGTGGTAAGATACTGCACGCAAAAAATATAAATCTTTATTATATATATATATATCACATTATGCATTAACAGCAACAAATGAGTCTCTTCATACTGAAATACGGGATGTAATGCATACCATGGATAAATTGCGTAATGAGTTATATGAGAACTTTAGGCCACAAATTAAAATGCTGTGTCCAGTTATAATCCCGGTTGGAACACGAGTTGTGGCTATATTTCACGATATTACTTCCAGTAATTATTACAGTGGAATAATTGCCGAACCACCAAAGTCTACAAATAAATATAGGTAAGTCTTGTTCAGAGGTTTCTTTAATAAATTTATCCACAGAGAATTAATGGAGGTACATAGATATAGTTCTATAAATTTTGCAAGTTTTGTCATATATTGTAATATTAAATTATGTAATATATTACATTAATTTTTTATTGTAGATATTTAGTATTTTTTGATGATGGTTATGCTCAGTATGTCACCCATAAAAATATCTTCTCAGTTTGGGAGACCTCGCTTGGGAGAATTTGGGAAGATGTTCCCAGCGAATCACGAGATTTCGTGAAAAAGTACCTGGAATCGTATTCCGAAAGGCCAATGGTGAAACTGCAAACAGGCCAGATAGTCAAGACCGAATGGAAAGGCAAATGGTGGCTCGCGAGAGTTGTACAGATGGATGCGAGTTTAGTGTAAATGTATTTTGATGCTGATAGGAGAATCGAATGGATTTATCGTGGATCAACTAGATTAAGTCCTTTGTATCTCGAAATTCTGAAAGCCAATGCGAGACAACTTCAACAATCAGGCAACGCTCAACATCGTATTCCCGCCGTTTTTAATGTAAGCGAGTAAATAAGTCACTTTCTCAATATACAGAAAAACAACGGTATTGAAAATATTAAATAGAAACCTCATAAATATCCTCTATTTATAAATTATATAATTTTTGCAGAAGAGTAATTTACCTTATGTTGAATATGCATCTAACATCGAAGAGGATGTGTCACAAAATGTACAAGCAGAAAAAGCAACAATTGCTACAAGCATAGCATCCAGTACATCGTCCACTGTACCACAACAATCGCGTGCCGTAGCTAAAAAGAGTACTGCTAAAAGGCAAAGTAATATAGATGCAACATATAATTCTATGATAGAAACGAAACCGTCACATAGTATCGTTGTAAGTAAATAATAATTAACATATCACATGCACACACATACTCGTATATATATGTATATGTTATTATTAGTCAATAATTAATATAATCTAATTTCTCTGATTTTAGACACGTTCTGTATATTCATAATATTTTGTCTAGTTTTACCATACGCAGAGGAAATATGAACCAAAGCAATATGTTTCGCACAAGTGTGGACCAAAATGTATCAAAAATATCAAAGTTTCATATGATGACGATCTCAAAGGACTCTCTCCGCTTTCTGTTCCTCTGTTATGTGGCTGGCATCGTCAGCTTTGTAAATAATTCTAAGAGCAAAAAAGTTATAATTTATCAAGCGTTCGCTGTGTGGTATCATTAATTCAAATAAACTGTGTGGTAACATTAATTCAAATAAACTTTAAATAAATATTATTTATTCTTGGAAGTGGTGATATTGGTTGTAGTGGTGATAATATTTTCCTCATCTCCACTGGATCAGTGCTTCTCCCGCAATTCGAATTCCCATCTCAATTCCAGCTCACGCATGTCATTCGCGAGTCTCGCTTCATACGTATCCTGCCCATGCATCGATTAATCAATTAACATGTCATAGATATAGGAATTATTCTTATTGTCAATCACATATTAAATGCATCAATTCATAATCACAATTTATTAAGTAATATTGGTCATTAATATTGGCGATTAATATTTTGATAGATAACAGCGCGATAAAGAAAGACATCAGTTTTAATCAAATCCGTATATTAAAGTCAAATATGATGACATATAGCTTACCTCCTCAATTTTATAATCCTGATTGTATTCCTGATTTGACAGCCAATCATTAGATTGCTGAATCCATGGAAAAGTGGTAGTACCAGTACCGTACGAATTGCAGCTCCAATTTCGCATGTCTCTTTCTCTTTCCCTGATACCCGCTTCAATCATTCGCAATTTTTGTGCCAGTCGTTCGAGGATCAAACTGAAACATATGCAATAACACACACACACGCACACCTACGCACACATACACATATGCAAATATGTTCTATGTTACTCACTCTTTCGACATGTATTCCGATCTCGAAAATTGCGGTAGCGATTCCGGTGCGACGACATTACATCCGAAAGTGTAATTCTCGTCCACGAAAATATGATTAATATAATTCTTACATATAACACACGCGCACACACACACACCTTATTTTTGTACTCACGTTGATTGCCATAACACAAGGAAGTTACAAAGTTTGGAATCCTGAATGCAGTGGACAGCGCAAAAGTAAGTCAATCCCCTCGTTGTAGAAACTTGCAAAGTACTGCAGAGGCCCATTGCAGGAAGATCTATGTAGTATTATCAATTATAAGTTATTTTTGCATTATAAAAACATAATTATATTACACAATCTTATATCATTAAGATTAAATATATTATATATTATATTATATTATATTGGCGAATCCGTTCCAAAAGATCAACAAAAGTTGTTCGCGGCGGTCCATATCGAAAAACTATTAGACGTAGTTAACGACAAGTCGTCCTCCTGTCGAAGATCATAATTCTAAAAAAAATGCAGAATAAATATATAATAAATAAAATAAAGTGTGTTTTACATTGAAGAAATATATCATAGACTTAATAAAAGATATATACTTTAAATAATAATATTTAATAAAAAAATACAAATTTTTTTTATTCGTCCTAAGTACTTGAATGTAAAAAAAGTAAGATCAATTTATTACCCTTTTCATTTGTGGTGAGATTAGTTGCTGCTGCTGCCACTTGCCAATAATTGTTTCCAGTTGATTCAGAATCTCCATCCTATGTTGCAATTGCATTGCCAACATAGTTTTCGCCGTCCGTTGCTATAAAATTATTTTATTGCTCCATTATTGCTTATTAAATTATATCATTAAATATATTATAAATTAAATATATTTAATATATTATTAATTTTTTTATTCTTTATCGTGCGCGTAATATTGCAAATAAAAAATAAAGTTGTGCTGACCATAAGATATTTCCTTTGAAGCATAATAAATTAAGTGAAACATATTTTGATTTTTAATTCTCAAAATATGTACGAATTATCTGTTCGCGAACTTCATTTCCATTTTCCAAGTTTCTATTTTCATTTCTTATTAGAATCTCCTGGTCTATTTCATCATAATGTAATTCTGGTTCTGGAAGCCGCCAATTAATAGCGATGTTGTGTAGAACACATGCAGCATTAACTATTCTGGTTGAAAATAAATTATGTTTATATAATATAACTATAGTCGATATTCATAGTCAATTCTTTTATTTAAGACCGTCTTAAGTACAACCTTAAGAGGTCATAAACCAATCACAGAGGCTGCGTTCCGGAATTCACTGCCAGTACTGAAAATCTACAATATACGTAACGTAAACTATAGATTTCCAGTACTGGCAGTGAATTTCGGAACGCTGCCAGAGTAGTAGCATCTTAAGACATTACTTAAGACGGTCTTGAAATAAGAACAGACTATGAATACCGACATATATGTATAATATAATATAAATACATACATTTGTGTATGTGTATATATTCAATTTATATTTTACCTGTAACTTCTGGAGCATAATGTAAAGCTCTTTCTTTTCTGAGACATCGCCATCTCCCCTTCAAAACACCTATGCATCGCTCAACAGAGCACCGAGCCCGGACGTGATGTTCAGTGTACCTTGCGGACGGTGTTCCCTCCGGTTCACGTAGCTTAGGTGTCATCAGATATGGCAGCAAAGGGTATGCACTATCACCTAGAAAAAGCATATACTGTTTAAAATATGCTTCTTAAAATATGCATTATCAAACCTGAAACAATTAAAAACAAATTATCAACTAAAAGTACAGTTACCTAAAAGCCAGGCATCTTTTCACCCTGCAGCATACATTTCTTCCAGATGATTACATACGAGGGATGCTCTCCACACTCTTGCATCATGCGTTCTTACACCATGAGCACTATTTACTGTTAAAATTCTGCCCTCGTAATCAGATACCTGTAGATTGACCAATTTTTAATATATTTTAATATATTTTATATTTTTTAACATATTTTAAGTATTTTTTAAAATAGTATAAAATTACTATATTATTAATTTAGTTATATGTACAAGAAGTACATTCAATGAATGATATAGTTTGCGGTTGATATATAGATGTTCCTTCTCCGCACTTGGTGGAACAATTGCTATATGAGTTCCATCGATAGCTCCGATAATGCCAGGGAATTGTGTATATCTCCAGTAACTGTAAAATTAAAAAATAATTTTTATATATTATTATATATTATTATATATTATATAATAATATATAAAATTAAATCTTATATAAATTTTTATATATTATTTAAGGTAATAAAAATTAATAAATTAGAAGAATAAATTAGAAGAATAAATTTATGAAACTTACATTTCTTTAACCTGTTGAATTTCATCTTCCTCAATAGGAAACTTGATCCACTGTTCCATCAAAATATTCAACGCATTAACGACATTGCGAAGAATTTTAGAAACAGTGGGTTGACTAATGCAAGTCAAATAGTCTTGGCCAACTCGCTTTTGATACGAGCCAGAAGCTATAAAATTTAATGCGCTTAAAACCTAAAACATAAAATTAGCATAAAAAATTAGCAAAACTGATCGAATCTATTTATATCTAGTCTATTACAACTACACAACATACTTGTAATTCAATAGGAACTGCATGATGTCTTCTTGGAGCAGGCAGTAGAGGACGTAGATCATCAATGAGCACTCTCACATCTTCTCTGGATAATCTATGGAAATATAAAAAATTATTATTCAAAGTTGCTCCAAAACATACATGTAAAAAACATTTTAAGAAGTTATATTTATATTTTTTTTATTTATTTTTTTAATTATATAATATATAATAATATATTTAAAAAAAAAACTATTTTTGAATCAAACATATTATAACCTTACAGGTTATGTTTGTTTTTAAGGCTCCTGCATACTCGATTGCCAAGTCCACCAGATTCGTGCGACAGCGTCACACCTGGCAAAATTATGAACTAAAAGGCGTGGAAATGACACTCCACAAGCTAAATTATTCTTGCGAAATACAGCGTCATGTTTCGTTTTAGTGCAGTGTTTTTATGTTTAAATTAATTGTCGTATTGTTAAAATATACCGAAAACTCCCATTTTGTTATAATTTAATATGTGAAAGCAAATATTTATCTCAATTCGACACCTGTCAAACAGCAGTTTTCGTCCTTGATTAGGCTCAATTCAATTCGACATATATATGTTATTTATTGATTACCCAAACAAAAGGAGAGTTTTCGGTATATTTTACAAGTCGGGTCTATCGATTACAAACGCTATTTTATTGAAAAACATTTTTATCTTAACGTATTTCGCAAGAATTTTCATGGTATATTTTCTCGCTTCTGACGTCACAATCCAAGATGGCTGCAGTGAGTATGCAGGAGCCTTAATATTTTATTTTCAGTTACTCACCTATACAGACTTCGAAATTCATTTTCTGGTATCACAAACGGATCTGAGGCATCCCGTAGTCTTCTACGTATCCTCAGCATTGTATTTTCACGATTGCGCCTAAATATCACTAATAACAAGTGCTCCATTTTGCTTGATTTCACCTTTTCACTTCAAAATTTCATGTCGAGCCCGCTCACGCGAATAATCTTGTATTTTCACGAGGTGAGATCAACCGTAATTGGGTGAGTTACTCACTTTCGTCATTTTCACCCAATCCGAGAACCGTAATAGGCCCCCTGGGGGCCTTACATTACGGTTCTCGGATTGGGTGAAAATGACGAAAGTGAGTAACTCACCCAATTACGGTTGATCTCACCTCGTGAAAATACGAGATTATTCGCGTGAGTTGGCTCGACATGAAATTTCGAAGTGAAAAGGTGAAATCAAGCAAAATGGAGCACTTGTTATTAGTGATATTTAGGCGCAATCGTGAAAATACAATACTGAGGATACGTAGAAGACTACGGGATGCAATTTACATTCTGTAAAACATGAAAAACATTAGTCAGCATATAATAAAATTGATTATAAGACTGATTATAAAATTAAGGAGGAAAATTATGTCATCATATTTAACTTTATTTCAGCATTTATTTAATAAGAACGCAAAAATAATCCTTAAATTTATTAATTTTTATTGAGAATTAGATTTATGATTTTTATAAACGATACGGATTTGATTGAAACTGATGTCTTTTTTTATCGCGCTGTTATCTATTAAAATATTAATCGTGATCAATATTACTTAATAAATTATGATTATGTATTGTGATGCGTTCAATATGTGATTGACAATAGGTGATTGACACACTTCTAATTGATGTTGATTCAGTATTTGCGCACTTTTACACAATATTTGTCAATTATATTTAGGATATGGCAGAGAACGAGATGTAATCGTCTCGTTCTCTGCCATCAGCCTTCGTAAAAATGTGAGATCACTATCCCGAAAGTGCCTAGTGATCTCGCAGTTTCACTCGACACATCCGTAATTGGGTGAACAAAGTCACGTGACATGAGAATGTGAAAAGTGAGTGAGCTCACTCAAGAACCGTAATAGGCCCCCTTTTGTCTCTCTTACAGTGCATCCGCGTGAGCGATGCAATGGTGTGCGTACATGTACAGACATACCCATTAAAAAAACTTGAAATTGGTTTCTCAGCGTTGGCAACATTGAAACCGGTGTTTCGCGTTGTCACCACGCGAGGTCTCCAAGATCAATTCGGAGTTAGGGATCCTCTAGTGAGGGATGGGACAAAGCCGCCATTAATGGGATAGCGGAAGTGATGGCATTACGCGCCATTTTTGAATAAAACAAAATAACTGCAAATAACATATACATAAATTGACATATACTATACATTATCTTTACTAAAATATACTCAAAGCGGAAATATCCCATTAATGGCGGACGACCAATCCGCATCCTGCAGCTCGATGTCTTATTCCTTACTAGAGGATCCCTAGCTCAAATCTATAGATACGTAACGTGGACTATAGATTGATATCGCTGTGAGCGTGAATCGGACCGCAGCCTTAAAAGTATTATTTTTATTTTGACCTTTTTTCATAAAATCGCTCTGTAGCGACTTGCGGACGATCCTATTGATTACGATTATCATGATTTTAATATAATTCTCTCAGTTTTTTGGGCCGTAATAAAGGATCAGCGATTCCGTAATTCATAGTCGAACATAGAGGTTTCCACCGTGTCTCCTGTCGACCCTTAATTGTTTTACAATTCATCAATAACGAAGTAAAAGTATAAGTAAGTGAATTAAAAAACAAAACCAACCTCTAGTTTATTATTCCAATATATAGAAAAATTACTTTAAAATTATTATAATATATAATAACATTACTGTATATCCATTTGATATATTTTATTGAACGATTTAATAAATAGTGTGGGCAAAAATATATATTAAAAACTTAAAAAACGGCACAAATTTAATTGTATTTTATTCTTTGCGACTTTATACTTCGAAAGTCATCTTATTTTAATATTCTTCAACATGTATTAAGAAATTTAATTAAAATAATTTTCTTTGAATGTAACCTTGTTACCCTATAACCTTGTTAAAGTATTTACTTTTCATTTCTGGATGTTATTCTGATATATTGTATTTAAAAATTAGATTATTTTTAACACAATAAAATATTAATATGTAATTTTTTTAAACATTAATACGAAATTAGTATAAAAAAGGGGCTAATAAGAGCCAACGCGTGGATATTATGCGCATAAAATCCACGCGCCGGCTCTTATTAGCTCATTTTTTATACTAATTTCGTATTTGGATTTCAGAGCCTTTCCGATTTATTATTTCTAATTTTATCTAAATTTATTATTTCTATTTGTTATAGTTAAATATTAATATTTATATACAATAAATACACACTTTATTTTTCAATATCAGCTTCTACATTGTTCCATAGAATAAAAACTTTAAAGTTCAACTGCATAGATTTTTATAAATTGGATATATATTAGATATCTTTCTGGGATGAGATACTTTATAATACTTTAATATTAATATTTTATATCTTTAGTATTTATATTTTTTATATATTTATGCATCTATATATATATGTATATATATATATGTGTGTTTGTTTGTATGCATATACATGTGTATACATATTTATCAAATGATTTCAAGATATTAGTGCGATAATAATGTGTAACAAGGATTACTTATTTCATGCATAAAATATAGAGGTTCTTTTAATGTCTGTAAATCTAAAACAAGTTGCGCAAAAGTGGGCCTCTTATGTGGCACTGTATTCCAACAAGAACACATAATTTTATATATATCATGAGAAACAGTATTAGGACAGGCTAAACGACATTTATCCTGAGTCAAGTAACGTAGCAAATCATCATCTTGTATATTAGCATATGGAAGAGAACCTAGAGTTCCAATCTCCCAAAGAACAACACTGAATGACCAGACATCACTTTTGGAAGAAAAAGCACGATCGCGTACAGCTTCTGGTGACATCCAACGTATGGGGAGTTGGCGAACTTTTCCTGTTGTATTGTTTATCACATATATTCCATTTCGAGACAAGCCAAAATCAGAAACCTACATCCAATCAATTCTTATAATTTTTTAAACCTATTTTGTAAATAATAATTGTAATGCAGGATTCACTACCTTAAGCGTTAGGTCTGAAGTGAGGAGGATATTTCTTGCTGCCAAATCTCTATGTGTAATTCCTTTATCTTCTAAATGCTCCATTCCTCTTGCAATATCAAGTGCAAATTTTATAAATAGTTGCTTGTTAATTTCACCATATAAATCTTCATCTTTCTTTTCGTTTTTTTCAATAATATTTACATATCCAGATACAGTCTTTTCAAAACAGTACCAAGATATATCGTCCAATTCAGTCTCTCTTCTAGAATGTAGATATGCGAGCAAATCTCCACCTTCCATGTACTCTAAAAGTATACATATAGGATTATCTGGTAAAGTGCAGCAACCTATAAGGCTCACTAAATGTGGATGAGAACCAGCTGCTTTCATTATTTTGATTTCTTCCAATAGTTGATGTTTAGCTTCAGGTTCATTAGATGTATCAGAACATTGCAACATTTTAACAGCTACTAATGTATCTTCATTATTATTCAAACTGCCCAAATATACTTTGCCAAACTGTCCTTTTCCTAATTCATTTATAAGATTTATACATTTGTATGGCACTTCAAATTCATTATTTTGTCTTTTGCAACAATTTGGTGTTTCCTGCAATAAACTTCATGAACGCATTTAAAATTTCAAATCTGTCTATAATGATTTGATATTTTTTTCAATATACCTCTGAACTTTGTTCCACATATATACCAATATTGTTCTGAGAAATTAAATTTGGCCATTGAGCCAACTTATAAGCAGAAAATCCAGACATAGTTTGCCTCCTATCATTCAAAAATATAAATTTTAAGCATATAATATTGTTAAATTAAAAAAAAATTATATATACATATATATAGTTTGACAACTTGCTACTTTACTGTCTAAATGGCCATATGAGTTGATGCCTAGTTTTATTATGTATTGACACAATGCTGATAAATCCTAATATAACACAAATAGCAACACCAACAAGCAGCAGCCACTGCAACATAATTATATTAGATTAATTTCATACTTACAAAGTAATTGTCAATGCATATTTTCTTAAAAGATATGTACAACAATATTGCCATCTAATGTCTCAATTTCGTCTATATTAATAATAGTGAAACTGCCTTGAGTTCCTGAACAACCTCGATAATTTAATGCCTCCACTAATATTTTGTATCCATTTTTCATTTTTACATACTGATCGTTAATCTTTAAATCCCAATTAAAGATATTTTTTGTAGAGGTTACATTACTTATCTTCGTAATATTATATATAAAATACCCTGCTTTCGATGTCAATAATGGTATACCAATACTGGAATATTATATATACATTATATTATGTCACACACACACACACACACACACACACACACACACACACACACACAATCTAACATGCGTAACAAAATAATAGAAGAAACAAACAATTAGATGAGATAAAAAATCTTACCTAATAATGTAGGAATGAATGTAAGAACTATTTGACGTAATATTCCAATTTATAACAACATTTTTTTTCATTTGAATTACTTCTACTTTTGGAATTGGCAAGGTCACTTTTGCATCTATGCAACTACATCTACGTTTTATACATTTTGGAATTGTATAGATGACCTATATAATACAACATATTTTGAAAACATGTATATACAATCTATGTATATGTTATGTGTTTAATCTTACCTCGGGCAACTTTTCTACAAGTTTAGCTCTTGGATTGGCATACACTTGTATCTTATATGTACAATTCGGACGTATTTGTATCTCCGGCATATTATTCAGTAATTTATTTTGCGGTACTAATAAGCTAAATGGACTTTTATTTTGCACATTATAGGATGCAGAACTTTCTACACATTCTATCTTATTTTTATCAGTTTCTTTTGGAATGCATGTAATTATAATGCTGTAATATGTAAACATTTAAATGTATGTATATATAATAATTTAAATCTTTAAGTAATCCTTATAAATAATAACACTTATTGAAAAGTTTACTATAGTTTACCTGTATGAAGAAGGTTGTTTTCCTTTATTTGGTGGCACCCAGGATATGTTCAATTTTAATGACTGAAGCATATTGTCATTTTCAAGATAACTTCCATCTCTTAAAGCGTATACTGTAATATTTTCTACAATGCCAGCAAATCTCATTGCATTCTTTACATTTGTTGTATGTATTGTATCAGTACATATAAACAATATAATAATTATACTATATGTTAAAATCCCTTTGCAACTGTGCAAGCATCTCATTTTATAATAGAAACTATTATATAAACAAACACTTTAGATATTACATATTTTATTTACTATATATGTATATATATATATATATATATGTATATATATATATATATATATATATATATACATACATATATACACACACACTTTGTTTTTTGTTGAAATTTATTGAACAAGATATCTACTTCATTAAAAAAAAAATACTGTGCTTTATTTCAATTTCAAAGTCTAAATAAAATTATCTCTAGCAAAACTTATCTGGATAACACTTATCTGGATAACACTTATCTGATAATTTTATTTTAAGTACTTAAGAATCTTACCATTTCCTATGATAAAGTGATAAATACAGTGTGAGGAATTTTTACGGTAAATATCATATTGTTTAACGAATTAATAATTAAAATATTATAATTTGTTCAGTAAGGATAATTTTTAAGAGAATTATTAATTCCCTTTTAAGAGAATTAATAATTAAATAATAACCACAATTAATGAAAACTAATGTATCAGATTTATTCGTATTAATAATTAAAAAATTAATACACACACACACACACATACATATATGATACATAAATATATCATACATATATATAATACACATATACACATATATATCATATATAAATTTTATATTCTAAATTCACATAATATAATTTAATGTGGATTATTTTAAACTTTAAAATGTTTTATTTAATGTTTCAGGAACCAAATGGCCACGGCTACGATGTCGCCAACTGATGATGACGAGCTCACCCTCCCTCGTGCATCGATTAACAAAATAATCAAGGAAATCTTACCCCACGTGCGAGTTGCAAACGAATCTAGGGAGCTCATCCTGAACTGTTGTACAGAATTCATTCATTTATTATCTTCCGAGGCGAATGAAATCTGTAATCAACAGCAGAAGAAAACTATAAACGCAGAACACGTTCTGCAAGCACTTGAAAAACTAGGTTTTGGCGATTACAATGCGGAAGCGGAGGCTGTATTACGAGACTGTAAGGCTGTAGCGGCCAAAAGAAGGCGTCAAAGTACTAGATTAGAGAATTTAGGAATTCCAGAAGAGGAATTATTACGACAACAACAAGAACTATTTGCTAAAGCAAGAGAGGAACAAGCAGTTGCAGAGCAGCAACAATGGCAGCAATTACAGGCTGTTGCACAAATGGCGTCTATGCAGCAAGTTGACAGTGAACAGGAAGATTACTCATAAATTCAAAGACAAAATTTATATTTAAAGACAATTTCGCGCGCGCACGCACGCGCACACACACACACAGTTTTGTACTTCAAGAGTAAAATATTTCTAATATATCGAACAAAATATTCAAGATAGATATCGAAGAAAATCGATACAGATGAAAATAATAGCAAAAAATATTGAACAAGGAAACGAAAAATGTTAAATGCAAATTCTATCATTTATAAAAGAGTTAATTCTGTATCATAATTATACTTTAAGCGTTTTAATTTTATTTGTCATAATTTATAAAAGCAATGTATCATATAATAAAGCGAATTAAACCTTTATTTTTTCTATGTAAACAGCTTCTTTTTAAGTTTAAGGCATTAGTCTTCCATATTCAGAAGATAGATGGCTTTTCTTTATTGCCTCCATGACTTTTGAAACGTAATGGTACCTGTCAATAACATTTGCATTATTTTACATATACGTGGTCTATCACAAAAATAATGAGATTAAGTCTGTAGCACATAATGTGGGAACACTAAAAAACCGTAACTATGCAGAACGTATAGTATAATTCTTCCTTTAAAAGCAGTACAAGTTTCGATTCGTTCGGTTGCGTTCATGTGTCATTATAACATTTTTCGTAAGTGTGTATTAGTAGACCTCGTCACCGTTTTCATTATGAAGCGACAAAATATTGAACAAAGATATGCGATAAAGTTTTATTAAATTAAAAAAGAACACCACGGATTGTTATAGAAAGTTAAAAAAAGCATTTGGTGATCATGTTTTATCACATGCTCAAGTTTTTGGGTGGCACAAAATGTTTTTGGAAGACCGCGAAGCGGTGGAAGATGAACCGCGCGCTGGGGGGTAAAAACCTAAGCATGTGATAAAGCATGATTACTAAATGCTTTTTTTAACTTTTCATAATTCGTGGAGCTCTCTTTTAATATGACACAAAACTTTATCGCATATCTTTGTTCAATATTTTGTCGCACTATGACGAAAACGGTGACAAGGTCTACCAATATACACTTACGAAAAATGTTATGACACATGAATGCAACCGAATAAATTGAAATTTGTACTGCTTTTAAAGGAAGGATTATATTATACGTTTCTGCATAGTTGCGATTTTTCAGTGTTAACATATTGTGCGTTACATATTTAATCTCATTACTTTTGTGGCAGACCAGGTATATCTTATGTATAATTAATTACAAAAAGCTAGATTCTTGTGTATTCCTTATTTATCAAGAATTAACTTGTCTATTCTTGACTTTTTTACTCATATTTTAAATGTTTCAAACGAATCGTTCAAATCAAATACAGGAAACAAAAAAAGGAAATCGAGTATAGATAAGGAAATTCACTCTTAAGTTAAGAATACAGAAATTTGACTAAAATACAAAATAAATCTAAAGAATATTATTTGATTTACCAGCTTTTTTCTGTTAATACAGTCGGTGTCATTGGGTTCCTGGTAACTCCATATATCTTTGTTCGTAATTTATCTATGAGAGATTTTCCATTTTCACAAAATATCATATCTTCTGTAACAAATATATCAAATATTAATACAATTTTCTATAAGCGACAAAGTAGACTTTTACCTTCTTTCCTTGATGGTATCAAAAATAAATTTAAACCATTTTCTATTGAATAATGGCTCATATCTATACCGCTATGAGTTTGAAGTCGAGAACTTGAAAATATTTTATTATAAAACTCCTAGAAAAAAATTGAAAAATGCAATAATTCTGAAAAAGTGGAAGACACTTAAATAATTAAATTTTCCATTAGTAAAATTAAGTAATCTCTCCATTTTTAAGTTTTTCTTCAACCTTCACTCAAATTTTAACAATTTGATATACATAGAATGTGAAAATATTGTTATGTATATATGTAATCAATTTAAGAGTAAGAAAGCAACTAAAAAATAGGTCTATAAGCTTATTGGTGAAAATTTAACGATAAAAGAGCAGTGCAAGAAATGAAATTAAGTTCAAAAAAATTTAGTTAATTCAAAATAGCACAGTGGAAAAGATAAGAACTGAGAAGATAGAGATTTGTGGCTGTATTTTAGAAAATAAAATATATATTTAATATCTATAATGTGTATGACAGAGCACCTTCATTTGGTCAATAATAGTTGGCATAAAATCTTGTAGTTCTACTTTGTTATGTAAAAATACAACATGTGGATAATATTCCACATAATCTTGATCCATAATAGTTGTTGAGGATGGTTTTAACATTTCTGCAGTTTGCAAAAATCTAGAGAAATAGAGATGTTACTTAATTATTCATTATAAACTTTATAACAAAATACAGTTGTTATATTGTCAAGAAATTAACAAATACTTTTTATTTTACAATTACCTTACTAAATTTGGATCAATAAACCAATCTTGCACAAATATAATAACATGGCATACTGAAAATAGGAATGCTGCAAATTGAAGAGATTGTAGCTCCAAATTAGAATCAGTATTCACAAAATCAGTTGTAGCTTTTTTTTGATCAAAGCATACAGAATAGTCAGTTACAAGTCCAGAAAGAATTGGTTGTGTATCTAGATATATTACCCTATTTTTACTTATGAAGAAATCTATTCCAGTAGTACAATTTGTTGCATCACTTTTATAATGTGATAAATCTTGTACTTGAAAAATATTGGATCTAATTATGTTATAAAATTATTAGAATAGCATTATAATTTTGATAAAAATAGCTAACAGGTAACATAACACAAGTAAATGCATTACATACAAGTAATGTGATGTTAGTAGTGACATAATTGTTGATTTGCCAACACCTTGTGCACCTAGACACCCAACAACTAGAAAGTCTTGTTGGTCACTTAGATAATCTATTGGATTCTCACATAGTTGCATGTTTTCGTCCATAAATTTGATACAAGTAATCATCTCAGGACATATTGAAAACATACGGATTGCTAAGATATATATATTTATATATTACTTTGCTGTTATAATATAAGTTTTCTAAATTAACTGAAAAATTGATATACATTGTGAATATATATATATATATATATATATATATATATATATATATATAGTATATATATAAATTGCTTTATACATTAATAATTACTCACAATCTGGTATTTTTGTTGGTGCTCCTGAAGATATATCAGTATCCTTCCTACAAAATTTTTGTTATATTATCGAGTATATTAATACAAATGACAAAATGTGTAAATTAATCATTATTGCAATTAATAAACGATATTGTACTTGTGCCCATTGCGTTGGCTTGGAGAAACAGCTCTACTTTCACCTTCTCGAGTTTTTAATATAAATGTTGGCCGCTCTACGATCTTAATTAAAGTTCTATTTTCTCCGTCTTTAATTTCTGAATCTTTTGATGTCGTCGGCAACATCATTACAAATATTCTTCTTCTCTCTACTTGAGCTAAAGACCACGTGAAAAAATTTTAATCCTAAAGGCAGTATTAAGCCGGATCTACAATAGATGTAGTAAAGCCCGATTGCACCAATATTATTCTGGCTTTAAGTGAGACTTGTGACGTCCCGCCATTTTTTCGAACCCCTATTTTCAATAATAACTAAGCAACATTTTTGTTTAGAAATAAGTTAACAATTATGTAATCTATTCGCGCTATTCTTAAATATTAGTTATTCTTATTATTGCTTATCTGCTATCAATTGATTATTATTCTTATCGCATACGCCTATTTTAACTTAAAAATTAAATATACTTTTAGTTATGAATGGGAAATCCAAGATTTCCCCATGACAAGACCAATGAGCGAGCTTTAGTTTAAGAACTAGCGACGCGACCAATCAGGCGCAATCACTAGGCATGACTCTCGCACGCATAACGCTCTAGAACTAACTAGCGGTTAAATTATAGAACAGACCTGCGCGCGGACTTTAATAAGGGCTAATTACTTAGGACTTAAGTAATATTAAATACTTCGACATAGAACTGAAGAGATATGCGTTATGCCTTTATGAAATCATGAAAATAATAACTTGTTGAAGCAATTCTTTTTACAAAATAAATAACTAATCGTTTCGACTCCACCCATGAGATAAAAATTCAACTTTAAGATAAATAACTAAACAAATAACGTAGTTGTATTATCAAAAACAAGTTATTAAGGAAATGATTCCCTGAATAAAAATATAATAATATATTAATCTAACCCAATGTTTTAATATCTATAATAATCTATAGTTATTAGGAAACTTTGAACTATCAACTGAGCTAACATAAAATTGCAATTATTCCTTTAACAAATATACAAGTATATATATTTTAAATTATGAAGTCATAACGATTTATTGGAAATAACTATCTCATAAACAATTAAAATAACTAAGAATGAATTTTGAAATCTATGTTAAAACTTTTCAATTAAGCAGTTAACTAATAGTTTCGATAAACTACAGTTACGACTTCATAAATCAGTTACTTGTATAAAACGTTCTATTCTAGCTTGATAACTCATTTAAATATTACGCGCTAGTATATTTATTTAAGACACCGAAACGCTTCGCTCGTGGAACCAAAATTCACCCGTAACAAATTGCAAATAACCTCATATACGTTACCGACTCTGCAACGATGACAAATATTGATATTTAACTCTTCTTAGATTTTTCACTCAACGACCGAACTAACGATGTATTATTCGATTCCACGAACGCAAGTGTCAGCTACAAGTAAATTTAAGTCTATTGTAACGTCTTGTCGTCCACGCGCCGACCACCGTTTTATTTACATTAGCCCGGAAATCAGACAATAGTACTCGCGTAGAACTCCTTTGTGCTGCCGATATCCGGTGGATGAAGTCATCCAGAGCACACGCCGACAGGTGCTCTAATTAAAAAGACACCGTAGATGTAAGAAATGTAAAATTCATCTCCCCGAAACACCCCGAATCGTTTCACACGACACCAATGTCCGATCTCAAAACCTTTGTCTCGACAGTATATAAACTGCAAAATTCGAGCTCTTCAGGCAGAGAGGCAGATCATCTCATATAGTCATGGTCAGATAGTCATATAGTCAGAGAACAGATCATCTCATATAGTCATAGTCGATCATTCGATCAAATTCATTCAGATCTGTTCAGAACATTTTCATCGACCATTTTCGTTTAATCTTATCATCGTAATTTACTTGCTACCTCGCGTAGTACTTATAAAATTTCTGTATACTGCATCGACACTTCTCTCATTTTGTCGGTCGTGCGTTAGACCAAGACTAAGTGTACAATTCAGAAATAAAAGACATTTGTGCATACATCTGTGTATTTCAATCCGGCCTGAATCGTCCATGACCGAGGTCCTCCAGGAGACGCAAAGGTTTAAAATTGCACAGAAGGCTTGGCTAAAACCTGAGATTCGTCGCAACGATACGGTAAGTAATCATAATTTCCTTAAATATCAGAATATGCCGTATCATTACGAAGATTAGGAAATCTATAAACGACTGACAACCTTTTCTATCTCTCACCGTCTCGCATTCCACATGCTTCCGGTGACACCCTTATATCCTTTACATAATAAAAAGAACCCTCTGTCAAGCACTGGCATGCAGCTGACAGTTCACAGTCAGTCGTTCCTTTAGAATCGACATAAAATTATCATACGACCCTCCTTGCACCCATAATAATAATATCGATACTAAACGATATAATTAGACTTGAGAATAGAATACGTACTCCTGTTGTTATTCGGACGTCGTCCAACCTTTTATTTACCCAGACGCTGTGAGCACACCCGCTGTGCCCGTGCGTCGTTCTCACCCTAATCCAAGATTCCTCTCGTTTTCGAGCACTCAAGGCTTGTGCACCGAACGACATTTCATAAATCATCACCCAATATAATTCCTTTCGTCATCGAGCACTATCGTGCCCTTGATCGACAATTTTCCTTATACCTTTACTCTCCAATAAAAAATCGACAACAGGAAGTGAAATAAATCTTAATATTATATTGTATATAATCATTCAATACTCTTTTAACTCGGACGTGGTCCAACCTTTTATCTACCTTGTCGTCGAGCATTTCTATGCCCAGAGCGACACTCTATACCAAAGTCCCGAGATTCCCTTCGTTTTCGAGCACCCAAGGATTGTGCACCGAACGACAATTTCCAAATCATTACCATATATATATTTCCCTTCGTTTTCGAGCACCCAAGGATTGTGCACCGAACGACAATTTCCAAATCACTACCCTACATATATTTTCCTTCGTTTTCGAGCACCCAAGGATTGTGCACCGAACGACAATTTCCTTGCGCCCTAAATCTTTCCCTTTGAATTAAGTTTAGGATAAAAATGGAAATATATGAGTTTATTTAATATCGATATTATACTCCTTATAAAAATAATTATTCTCCTCTCCCTTTCTAAGCAATCAACATCTTTCTTTCCGCAAATTTTAATAAATTTAATCTCAAATAAGTTTTCTAATGTTCTACTCATTTCAACGGCATAAATCTGACATAAAATTAGATCTAAGTATATTGAATAAAGTATATGAAATAATAGCATATAAAATACATATAAATATATATATATATATATATATATATATCATACATTAATTCATTATTAACCTCAAACGCTTTTTCTTAAATTCAATATACTATTTCTATATCATCGCTGACTTTAAGTTATTATAAGTACAATTGTGTAACGATTATCAATGAATAAAATCTCTAAATTAATCATTTACGAATATATTGCGATAATTCAAATGAAGCCTAGAATTACCGACGAAGAAGCCGAAGCTATAAATTTTGTTCTAAATTTATTAATCAGATTACTTTCTGAGATTATCGACGATCAATTAGACGTAGACGAGTTAATTTCTTTCCTAGAAAACATTGAAAAACCTTAAAATATATGTACCCGAAATACACTTAAATTATACTAAATCTTATACTCGATTATATTTAATCATATATAAAATATTGTCTTAAATTTAGTAAGTTACTAATATCACCATTCCGTACCATCTAGTTCACTTTCCCTAGATCCATAAGTCAAGTCCTAGCTCTCGGCGTCCCTAGGGTATAGCCGGTGTATGCAGGTTGCTCTATAAAAAATAGAGAGC
The DNA here is from genome assembly GCA_949152495.1 of Lasius fuliginosus. Taxonomy (NCBI): domain Eukaryota; kingdom Metazoa; phylum Arthropoda; class Insecta; order Hymenoptera; family Formicidae; genus Lasius; species Lasius fuliginosus. The sequence continues at coordinate 10,680,731 of OX424445.1, forward strand.
TCTCTTTCTTTTTCTAACCTAGGAACAGAAGAAGAAAAAGGTCACCCAGACGTGACAGACTTAAATGTGTCTATCTTTATCTTTCTTTCTAAATAAATAAAGACAGACACATATTTAAGTCTCACTTAAGGGTCGGCAGGAGTGACGGCCAGTGGGGGTCGATTCTGTATCTAAAATCTAGTGAAAATACTAAAAGTGAGCGGTTGCCGAGATTCAGTAACTTTCATCATGGTGAAAATGTGAGCCATCATGGCTCCAGGGGATCGATTGTGTATCTTTGTCGACCTCTCTCGCTTCTCGTACTTTCATCAGAGAGAAGCCTGAGAGACGTCACGGCCCGGTTTTAGGTGATCCCTGAAAGCGATACGCCCTCTGTGGACATAGAAAACGTGCACATTGAACTACGTAGCCAATGTCCACGAATGTTCTCAATGGTAACTCACAATGTGCACATTTTCGGTTGCGTTCCGTGCTATGTGCACGAAGTGTCGGTAACACGATTTCTGTCTTTTTGCATACAGGGTGTCCGTCAACGTAAGACGCTTACGTATTAAATGAATTTCTAATATAAAGACGTTTTGTGGTGTTATTATTTTTGAAACTGAAATTATAATATAAAAAGCCTTTCATTTTAACGGCTTAAAGTAAAAGTTAAAAATTATTGACGACAATTAACGATTCTTTTGCTGAAAAGAATCGATTCTATATTTTGCTTTCTAGAAAGACTGTGATAAAATAAACTAGTCTTAGAGGTATAAAAGGAATAAATGTGAGTATGAAAGGTATGTGTGGTTAAGGAATTTTGTAAACTAAGCACACTTCTTGGCAAAAAGGTGAGTTAATTAAATATTATTATATTTTGCTTTCTGGCGCTCTCTCTCTCTCTCTCTCTCTATATATATATATTATATATATATATATATATATATAATACAGGGTCCATTATGAAAGTAATGCGCATGATTTTATTGTGACGCGACTATCCATCGTAGCGCGCTCGGACCGGTCGGAAAATGTGATGTGAGGTCTGCTCGTTCAAACACGCCCGGTCTCAGTTCGCTCCGAGCAGTGAGAGCGGAAGGACGTGTCTTTGCGTGAAGTGTGTTTTTT